>JAOYRR010000162.1:0-600000 GCA_038994665.1 Podotricha telesiphe | reverse complement strand
AAAATTAATAATTTGACTAATTATTTAAGCTCTTCAATATTGATTCAGGCATAAATTCCAATTGAATTAAATACAAAACAAAAACGCAATCGCATACACATCATACAGCCTAAATGTAAAATATGGCTTAGCTTAAAAAACATTTTAGCACATTTGATTTTTATCCAAATCCATTTATTACAATATATAGGACTGGTTTTGCTCGTATTTTCTTGGAACCTCCTCTGATTGTAGTCACAGGTCCTTTAATAGCGCAGATTTGGCGTTCTTCAGTTTGTCAAGTCGTTTTGTTAGATGACTATTTTCTGTTTCTAGTTCTTCTACCCGGTTTAGTGCTTCTCTCGCCTGAAAAAATGTGATGTTTATTTGTATACTACTATATCAATGATATTAATCGATTACTGATAAAGATTGTTATTTATTCGATTAACGAATCGATTTTGCAAGATTACTCCCACATAAAAAGTTAAAACTATAAAAAAATATATATTTAAAATAGCTTTGTTAATTTATAGTAATATATATAAAAAATAATAAATACAATTCATTTACAATAGATTAATTTAAAAATATTACTTTATATTATTATTCACTTAAAATAGATTAATTTAAAAATATTACTTTGTTAAGATATTAAAATTAATTTTTTTATTCTATACTAGATTAGGCAAAAAAACGTGTGGTTTATACATGGTGTTGTTACATATAAAAGGGACTATAGAACTGTTAACATTTTGACATCACGGAAGGGCCACTCTTGGATATACATAAAATAAATATACCATTAACTACCATTATTAATAACGGCCCAGAAATCGACTACATCCTGAAAATAATTAAATTATATAATATAAGTTGTTAAGTAAATTATTTATTTACTCCTTTCATATTTACGCTGTCATTATATAACTGTTATTGCCTGACGTTTTATTAAACACATGTTCTAATTTAACCAACGAATTGTATGACATATGAATGATACGATTAGACATAATTATATTTAGAAAACGTATAAAAATTTAAACGCAGCGGGATTTGAACCCGCGCCTCTTGAAAACAAAACGTTCAAACTTGAACGGTTTTCAAGAGGCGCGGGTTCAAATCCCGCTACGTTCAAATTTTTATAAGTTTTCTAAATATGTATTTTTCAATTTCCTTAGTGTGGGAATAACACTTTAAAAAAATGTTAAAAAAATAGACATAATTATATCTAAAGATGAACGAAATACATAACATGTTATATATTTACGATTATAAAGTCAATTTTATGTATACTTTAAATTATAACCATTTTGACGCCTTTTCTAGCGCAATAATATTGATACTTCCCCTATAAATTATATGCTGCAATTGTGTGTTCGATCAAATGTTTCAACTTCTCTATTAAGTCTGTTTTAAAAAGTAGATAAGAGAATTTTTTAAAAAAAATGATGCCGAAAAAATATGCATTAAAAAACTTATACATTATTTAAAAAGCTCACCTCTCTCTGCAACTTTCGCCTCTCCTGCTTCAACATCTCCTCGTGCTCGTCCTGGTGGTCCTGACGCGCCTTGAGTCGCGCAACCTGCGCTTCCAGCCGCGCGACCGCCGCGGCTTGTATGGCGGCCTCAGCTTCCGCTCGAGCCGCGCGACCTTTTGCCTCTGATACGGATTTGCGGAGTGTCTCCACTGTGGATGTATTGTAACAATGGTTTTTTTTATATAGAAATTCATTTAAAATGTATATTTAATAAATTTAAATAATTACACATCCAAGGAAAATAATAATAATAAATTATTGTCACCTTGTGTATAGTTTATTAAATGTATTTTAAATTTCATAAACTTAAAGCCGTGTACCAGATTAACTTTAAAATGAATTTAAATCCGCATCGTCATTTAAAAATTACATTACATACATTGATGAGAGTTATATTTTTAAATAATTGTAAGGCTGCTTGAGAGAAGGGAACAGTTTCGTGAACTTAAACTTGAACTTAAATGCCTTGGTCATATACCATTATTCACATCGCTTTGCATTTATAATCCCACAATAAAGAAAGATTTCTGGTGCAGGCCTTCTAATACTGTACTAATACGATTAGTAACGTTAGAATTTTTGACTTTAGAATATAATTTGAGTAAATAAAATTGGAGTCTCTATTTATAACATCAAAAATAACAGCTGTTTACGAAATGCATAAAACAATCTTTTACAAATATTGTCTGTCTGTCTGTTCCAATCCAACCAATTATTTGTGTAATCTTTGGGATGGCTGGCCCAATTGTGATGGGACTTTCACTGGCAGATAGCCGATGTAATAAGGAGTAACTTATGCTACTTTCACATAATATTTAAAAAAAAAGAAGTATGTAATGATAGATAATTTACATAAGATTATATTAATTTACTGCATACAGACAACAGTTCAATCAATCAATGAGACCATGGTGGCGCAGTGGCATCACAAAATGAAACTATCTGAAAGATTGAAACTGTTTTTTTTTAATATATTTTTAGTAACCTAAGGGTATTATGAATTAGCAGCAACACCAGGGCAGCAGAAAACAATGAGAGGTACGATACTAACACTCGCTATCAACGTCGCGGTGCATGTGCGCGACGCCGTTCTGCCTCGCCGCGCGCTCGTCGTTGAGCTGCAGCTTGAGCTTGCGCACTTCGCCCTCGAGCGACGCCTTCGCACTTGCTAGACGCTCGAGCCGTACGTCTGTAATTAGTTAAAAGTATTTAAATTAGTTAATCTTTTTTTTTATCCCTATTTACTATCTACTATCCCTATCTACTATCTCTATCTACTATCTCTGTTATAAAAAAATGTTTTTTTTTATATTGTAGTGACACAGTTCATTTAGTTTGGATATATTTATGTATGTTGTAAGTAATAAAAGTATACAATTGTATAAGCAGTAGAGTCAATCTCATCCGGGTAACGTTTATACTTGTAATATAAATATTTTTCTGATTTTACAGTGTGGTGTTGCTACTTAACAAACAATTTAGAAATATTGCTTTTAATATTTTTTTATGTGTTATTCACTCACTTAGGATATTGAAAAACATTTCTAGAAAACCTATGAAAGTGTGCGAATAAGACTTTAAAATATAGAGTAAATAGCATTCTCTCTAGCCAAACAAATGTACTTAAGAATAATCTGTAGGTGGCAGAAATTTGTAATAATCTCTCTACAGAGATGCTAACAACAAAAATAAGTTTCTTCCGGATGCCGGATGTAGAACGTATAGCTTAGCGGTCAGAGCGCTTGGGCGGTTTCTAAGAGGCGCGGGTTCGAATCGTGCTGCGTTCTAATTTTTATACGTTTTCAAAAAATGTTTTTAAGAAATATTTTTCTATCTTCCAATCTCATTGGTAATTAATAAAGTAAGTAAATCTCAAAATTTTGTGCACGCTCTGTATTTGTTTATAAAACTTTTTGTATTGCTTTTTATATATTGGCTTTGTGTGCAATAAAGTCTTTCTATCTATCTATTAAAAACTAATCACAACCAATATATTCTTTATTTAAATAGACTATTTACAAATACTTTTAAATCGTCAATTAAATGTCAGTATTGTCCTATCGAATACTACCGGCTCGGATAGCAGTTCTGCGGAGAAGAGCCGACGAGAAACTCAACAGTTGCTCTTTTCAAATATAATTTCACAAAAAAATCACAACTATGACTATCTAACATATTTAAGGAAAATTTTATACGTTTTCTTAAAATATGTTTTTCAAGTTCCTAAATATGAGTGAATAACACTTTAAAATGTTAAAAATATGACTATCCTCCCCAATGAGCACCAACAGCATTTAATTCCACGTATTGTGACATATGTATGCAACGCACCCAGCGTCCCCTCGCCGGCGTCGTTGAGCAGTTGTTCGGACACATGCGACACGAGCGCGAGCGGCGGCACACTGCCGCAGCGGTCGCCGGGCGGCGCGTCGGGCGCGGCCGCCGCCTCCACGAAGGCGCGCCCGGCCGCCGCCGCCGCCGCGTCGCGCGCCCGCACGGCGTCGCGCGCCTGCGACACCTCGCGCTCCAGCGACGCGTGCGAGCGTTTCAGACGCTCGTGGGACGAGCATTTCTCTTTGTGCTCCCGCTGCAGTTATTACGTTATAAATTATTATATAGATACTATATTATAAACCTTACTACTTTATGCTTAAATAAAAAAGGATGAACACAATGAGGCCTTCGTAGAGCAGTGGGACTGTAATCGCGATCGGTAGTGCGTCCGATTTTCACTCAGAGAAATATATCATAATTCAATTACACCACTCCATACGCAATGTGCCGAATTCAGGAGGAAAATGGAGAACGGAGTGTCTTGACACTAGGTTCTCTCTGACGTCCTTGCTACGCGAGAAAAGCGTAAAACTACAAAAATATATAAACAAATTTAAAATAATATAATAATATATTAAATTATTTATAGGCTATTAATAATATTATTCATACACGTATCTACGTGCATATATATGTTTGTAATACACGTCTGTATAAAATGACATACACGTTACTAACAGAACAAGTACCTGTAACTGAGCATATTCCTCCTGCAGCTCTTCTATCCTATCTTTCAACAGCTCCAGCTGGTACCCGAGCGCCGCTTTATCATTGTCTAATTGGGCATTGAGGATCATCGCTTTACGGAATTTCTCTTCTACTTCTTTTAGCTCATGCTGAAATTAATAAATTTGAAATTATAACTATTACATGTTTATTTTATATAAAAATTTAAAAGTCAAATCAGAATTACATAAAAATCCACGGAAGGAGCTATTATAATACTTTTTTTACAAATGTTTATAATTTTTCTAATGTATATATAATATTATAGGGTCTTTTTCTAGTAGATGCCCGCAATATCTTTTGAGTGGACTTAATGACACAATTGTTTTTTTTATTTATTTATTTAGATCTATAAGTGATAATAACATTAAAACAAAAATACAACTATAAATTAAAACTAAATGCATAATCTTTTAAGATGGATACAGCAAGCATTAATATAAAAATTAACAAATTGTGCATGAGTTGTAATCAGAATCTTTAAATTGCATAACATTAATATTTATGTGTAAAAACAGACACATTTCGTTTACAATTCACTGATTTGATTAATTCTATAAAAAAACTGAGTACAATAATGCACAACCACTGTAAAAAACAGGTTATAAAACTTTTATCAAAGCGCCTTTTCTTTATATCTTATAGTATAGAAGGTCTATTACGGTTTTAAATCAGGTGTTTCACTCGTCAAAATCAATTCTAACCTAAGTCCTGCCTAAGCTTCTCAATAAAAAAGGTTTTATTCAAATCCGTCCAGTAGGTGTTTGTTTTTACATCTAATATCAAAAAGAAATAGCGATGTATGGGAAAGTTATCTTTAAGTAAAAATATGTTAAAAAAAATGAAAATTAAAATCTTGAACATTAAAATCATTTATAAAAATAAATGTATAAATAAATGAGCATATTTCTTATGGAAATGTCACTCACTAATGATTAAACGATCCTCACCCTAAGGTCCTTGATGCTAAGAACATCGTCGGAATCTTCTGAGCTACGACGAGGCGAGTGTAGTGTGTTGGGACTTAGCGCCACTAACCGACCGCCTGTCCTTCTTCCCACCGTTTCTGTAAAATTAATAAAAATATCTTATAAATTTCATGAAAATAAAAGAGTAGTATTTTTTAAAATGTTAATCGCACACTTAGGAAATTGAAAAGACATATTTAGAAAACGTATAAAAATTAGAACGCAGCAGGATTTGAACATACGCCTCTTGAAACCGTTCAAGCGCTCTGACCGCTAGCAGAAATTTGTAAAAATCTCTACAGAGATGCTTACAACAAATATAAGTTGTAATAAGCGTTTAAGAATTTCGACGTAGTTGGATGTAGACCGCATGGCTGACCGATAGGTCAGAGCGCTTAAACGGTCTTCAAGAGGCGCGGGTTCAAATCCCCCTGCGTTCAAATTTTTATACGTTTTCTAAATATGTATTTTTAAAAGAGTATTAGGTTAGTTTATATAACCGCAACGTAGAGTAACATATATATATAAAAAAAATTGTCAAAGTATTACTTTTTAAATACAACTATAAATTAATTAGTGTAAAAACTATATATATTTGAAATAATGCTCCATCCCACAGACACGTCATTCTTCACATCCCGCCCAAATTTGAGATATTGCGTGTTTAGTAACAGAAATCAACAACGCGCTTTATATTGTACCAGAGCTACGAAATTAAACCCAACTTAAACTTAAGAATTACCCTATTGTAACATATATTTAGTATTTTATTACAAACAACACTGAATAAATTTATTTTTTCGCAATTAACATTTAAATTGATTGTATTGAAGATAATTTTAATAACAAAGGTTTTTAATGAACTCAAAATATTGGGTTTATTTATATGCTGATAAGTACTATCTAACAAAATATACAAGAACTTAAAAATAAATATCTAACTAAATATCGAACAACTTTCAAATCTAAACTATCGTAATATTATTTTACCAATGTTATAGGGCTGGAAAGAGATTAGTATGCATATTTAGAATTAAATTATTTGCTTAAAAGTGATATACAACAGTTTGCGCATTCGTTATAATAAGTTACTATGCTTTACTTTACGTAGAAACCGTCGAAATACTAAACAGAAAATTTCACGCCCTAACACTCGATGCCATTATCAATTTGAAATCTTCAAATTGAGAGTGACTAGGCAAGCGAATGTCATCGTTAACGCCTAACATTAGGCTTGGTGTGGTTACTTACGTTTGATACATAAAAAAAAATATATACTCTGACCAGGATTTTAAATAGTAACCACTCAGTTCCTAACCTGTGTACATATCGTACGCCTTATCAGCATGGTCCTCTTGTTCACGCTGCTGACGCTCCAGCTCTCGCATACGGATCTCGCGCGCCTCTGCCCGCGCTGCACGACGCGCCGCTAACCGCTGTTCCGCCTAGAATACAGTAAAATGACCTTGTAAAACTATTTAAATCAATTGCAATAATTATGTAGTCGTGACGACGTGAATGTGATATCATAGTAGATGGTTGTAGGTTCAGAATCAGCAAATTTTCACACCCATTTCCACATACAAAAAAAATAACAAGATAGTGTGAAAGATGTAACATTACTTCTTACAGACATATTTTTCGTTTGTTTATTTGTTTGTGTAGACAAAGTCAAAGTCAAGTTATAGTCAAAGTCAAAGTGTGTTGTACTTGTAGGTTTAATTTAAACGTATAGAATTGGTTACAAAGATAGAAGGAAATCCATGACGCGCGGGTTCGAATCCTGCTACGTGCAAATGCATATACGTTTCTAAATATTTTACTTACAGCTCTCCCTTAAATTGGCATTAGATACGAGATGAAAGAATTTTCAAAAGTACTTCACTATATAATATGTAAAACCGGAGATAAGGAGCACATACTGACAATGGCCTGATGATACTCATCTGCAATCATGCGGGTCGAAGTAAATACAAGAATACTAGTTTTTTTTAAAAAAATATTGGTTCCAAATACGCTGGATCTATATTGCAAAGTAGATTTTTTTATGACTACCATTACGTCTTATGAAACGTTTAAAACACACAACTATATACAAGTATACGTATAAGATATAAAGTATGTCAGTCATGTGAGTAAACTATACCGAATAAGTGTATCAAGGCACGAAATAAGTATTACCTATTTTTATTACTTACAATTTAAAACGATAAATTTGTACAAAATTGTAACACGTTAATGCTTATAGCCATTAACCGATAGTGATGGAAATTCTGCGATAACAAGCGAGCTGCGTTTCATTGTTTTACATTTCAAAAATTTATACCAAAAAATATATAATCTCCTTATATCCGATGTTATCTAATCTAGTTGGTGCATATTCGCAAAATGATATTTAATGCAAATTCTTTTTACATTGTAATGTACTTATAAAACATCGTCTTGTTTGGATAAAATCAAAATGAAAATATTGTTTATTTAAATAGGCAAAATAAAATAAACACTTGCAAAACGTCAATAACATACACATGTCAGTACGGTCAGTCTTACCGGAATAACGATCGGCTCAAGAGCCGGCGAGAACCTCAACTGTTGCTCTTTTTAATTATTGCAAAATTATAATAATTATCTAATAATAAACTAGTTTAAACAATAAACTAAATGGAACACGCGTAAAATTATATTCTTGTTGTCGTATCGTAGTCCTGGTGAAAGGAAGGAAGTTCTTCCATTAAAAATATTTTTTTATAATTGGACACGTATGCAAATTTTCAAGCATATGCATATGGGTCAAAATAGGATTGCTTACACTTAGTTATCAATGAAGCTGATAACGGCGTGTTTAATATAGCATATTATAACTGAAGACTGTAGTAGGCAGATACTTCACTTGGTTACTCCGCTTTCGGCTCCCTTAAGGAAAACTTTGTGCTTAGTGGCATAAAATAACAAGTAGGTACTTTTTTGAGCTTCACACTTTTTTTTCTTTACGCAGCTGAACACCGCGCTTTGATATACTAAAGAACAAGCATTGTTAACAAGATACACTGTGTTTATAAATATAATTAAATTAAAGTTATTCTGCAATGTAGTAATTGTAGGCCAATGGCCATGGCCTAAAATCAATAACAGACATACGATAGGGACGAGAAATAAAGATAAGCATTTAACATCAAGTTATCGCCTCCAAAAAGTAAATAAGTCTTTATGGGTCTGAGTATACGCATATATAATAAGATTCTACCACCTATGTTAGATTAGCAACTCAAGATATTTACAGCCGCTATTAAGACAATATTAATAAGTAAAGCTTATTACTCTGTAGAAGAATAATTAAAAGTTAAAAATGTGTGGAAGTAATACGATTTGAGATTAGTGCAGGTTAGCTACCACTGTATTAAATGATAAAATTGTAACTTTTGTATTTGAAAAGAGCAACTGTTTAGTTTCTCGCCGGGTCTTCTTAGAAGAAGAGCCTTCCGAGCCGGTGGTAGCTTTATGTTCCTTAGACGATTCGAAAGTGCTCGTAAAAGTATATTTTGAACTGAAATTTCAATGATGATGATAGTCATGACACTGTTCTACGGCGCCACGATTTCCTTTAAATATATAGTAATAGTATAAAGTGATCATAAATAAAGTGTAATTTAACAAAAAAAAACAGTTTTCTTATTTTATCTAGAGACATCGTGCGTAGCAAAGCCGAGGCAATGACCAATATTACCTTACGGACGAAGAAAGAGTCAATATTTTAAATAAAGACATTTTAATCACAATGACCGTAACCTTGAAGCACATTAAAACGTTACACGACTATACTTAAACACATATTTTAGCGAATACACTTACATGTCCCCTATGCAAGCTCCCCTACTCGAGTTCTATTTTTATTCGGTACAAATATACATGTTATGTATGTAGACACATGGAATTTTATACTAAATTCCTTACTCAGGAAAGGCAATTAGGTCTAATTCTAATTAATTCTGATCATTGTTTAGAAAAGTAATGATAAATAGTTAGAAAATATCTAATTGAACCTGATGTTTGTAATTTTAAATACCATTTAGAAAAAAGTATAGCGTAAGTGTCTCTCTGGTAAGTTAGACGAAAAATAGCGTTCGATTGCTACCTAAAATAAGTTCTTATTACTTGACTGGCATAGCCGAAAATCGACTGATATATTATTAAAAGCACAATAGCTAACACGAATACCAGTATAAATTAAATTTACAAAATTATAAAACTTCCAATGATATAAATGCATCTGTACTCTATTGATTTTACATTTAGCATTTAAAAGCACGTCGTTGAGTTCTGCCACATAGCACACAATATCTCGAATTTAGGTGGAAAGTGGAGAACACTATGTTCTTTCTGCCTACACAGCAATAACCAAGAAGATAAGGTAAGGTATTATAAAAGAAATTACTACATTATTATAACTTTATAATTATAATATGTTTGTTTACAAGAAAAAAATCTAAATATATATTTTTTATTTAATAGGAACACATTTTGCATGATCAGTTATCCGGCGTTACGCGATACCACCACATATGGTAGCCTATTCAACAGTGTAAACGGCAATAAACGCTGAACAGTGATATCATCACCTGATTAAGGTTTCAAGGTCTTGGAATTATATTATTGAAAATTTATCAAGCGAAAAATAAATGTGTTCGACTTTTAGGTAGGTTCTTTGTGTAATTATTTAAAAATATTTAATAAAATTCAATATATTTTTTCCCGCAAGCTATGTGGTAGCCATAGGCGTGCCATTTTGATGACACAGTCTGTTGGTAAGCTTAACTGAAGCCACACCTTGTCTTACTACATCAGAGAAGCTTTTCTTCGAGTAAAATTTGAACCTATAACTATCGTGTATAGCCACTTATAAACTGCGCCTCGATGACATTAAATAACTTGGGCTAGACATTAAAATAGGCTTAGCTGTTTAAGGATATTGAGTTCAATGAACGGGTGTTTTTTGGTAGTGCCTTTTATTTATTACACGTTGTTTTTTCATGCTACAATATAAGGGTTTTAATAAGTATGTTTTAGTATAAAACACAAATATATATTTTTATTTATATGTTTTAATAACAGCCATACGGATTTTGTGTCCTGTGCACGTGCCTATCTAGAAGACAAATAATAAAAAAATAAGTTCCAGACCATGGAAATATATAGAGATTAAAAATCACAACCATCGTGATTAGTCAACCACAATCCAACTGCACGACGATTTCGTCAAATGCCTAAAAATAGCGAAGTTAGAAGATACAAATTATAAAAAAAAAAAAAAAAAGTTATGATTAATTAAACCACAATCAACTGCGACAGTTCAGGTAAATGCCTAAAAATAGCGAAGTTGGGAAGATACAAATTATAGATTTGTTTGTTTGTTTCGTGAATCAAAATATGAATATGTATAGTTCCACAAGCATTAAAAAAGATGTCAAAGTATTTATTAAAATTCAATAATAATACGAGTTAAAACATATAATTATAAAATTTACACATTTTTTACAACAATTGTACTGATGTTCAATTATACGTGTGGATTTTTTTAATTAAGTCAGACGACGAGAATATCGTTGCAAGGTGTTCTTAATTTCGTAGGTGATAATAATCCTTAAGAAATATATAACATTTTCTCTTAGATTTTATCTAACATTGTAACAAAAATATCACTCGGACTCCGGGCCTAAGGACACTTCGTTCTCCTGTTTCCGCCCGAATCCGAAACATTGCGTTTTAAGGGAAAACTTTTTAGACGCTGTCACACTGCGCCACGAGGGCATCAACTGCACCACGAATAGCGATGGATAATTTTTAAATTCAATAAAAATAATTAAAAGCACTTCATTGCAGTACGATTAAAGAAGTTATTTATTTAATTTGAATTATTTGGACTAAGCACTAAGCATGTATAACTTCTCACAAATTATAGTATTAACGTAAACCAATAACACCAATCTACTGTAAATTTTATATCAACATGATAAGGTACAATTCAGTATTGCGATAATAATCAGCTGAGCGCCGATCAGCAAGGACGAATGAAGGTGTTCCACTTCCAGGACGATAATCCCGACCGTTATCACTTTACGGTTTCTTATACATACATATGTATATAGTGTAAAATTTAAATGAGATATTCCCATCTATATACTTAGGATATTGCTATGATGCTTTTGAAATATCAAACGTTTACTTAAGTACTAATTACGGGCCTATTAATAGCTTGTTTTTTTATAAATTTTTCGTCACCTCTTATCAACAGATGCGATCGTTGATAACCCCTCGCGTCACACCGAAACACGTCGCTGTCTAAACCAACAGGTTTAACAGTATTGTTATTCAGCTTCCCCTATACTAGGGTAGTCAAAGAGAAACTACTGCTCTACTTTTCGTCCCAATTCGAGGCATTGCGTGTACATTAGTGGACCTCAACGCCGCGCTTTATCTTGTTCCCCAGAGCGTTGAAATGAAAGCAATTAAATTATGATCGTTTCACAGAGCGGGAATCGAACCCACAACCAATGGCGATTATAGTAGCTAGATAGACGCTGTCCCATTGCGCAACGATGGTCAACAGTGATATCCTCATAATTGAAAAGAAATCTCAGCAGAACTGCCTTTGGAGCAGATGGTACGTAGCTTGTAAGTCTAACAATACTGATATTTTTATGTTAAATGCCGATTGCAAATGTTTGTAATAGCGAGTGCTAATGCAAAATTTTGACAGATTAATGTGGTAGCTTAGGTAAATAACGTATAAAGAGAGTAATACATTTTAATTTTTTTTAAAATGTATTACTCTCTTAAATTACAAATTGTAATTAAAAATACAAATTATTACATAAACATACAAGCATGGATTAAACATGACCTAGTTAAGTCAGTCGAATGTCAAAACTTCAATGAACTTAAGAACGTTAAGGGTCAACTGGGCATTCACAGTCAGAGCCTCTGACTGTGAGGTAATGGGTGAAAATAAAAGAGTATGAACAGATTTTTAAATATACGAGTATATTGTATTTGTGTCAAGTATGTTTTTTATGTGTTTATATTTACCACAAAATATAAAAATGGAAGAATATCTATGAAAGAAAAAATATAAGCTAATTAGTTGTCTACTTTAGTTTATATAGATTCTTTTAGTTATCTCGCTCTCTCTGTCTCTCTCAATCTATTGTTTAAGCTAAGTAACAGGGGGAAAAATTTAATAATTTAAGAGTTTGTTAACAAAAGAAACGGATCACGTGTCCGTAGTGTTTTGACTTGTTTTTATCTATCATAAACGCTCTGTTCTTTAAAATTTAATTAAATAAATTTATTTATTTACGTTCATGACAGACGTTATATACAGCGTGATACACAGCGACCAGTAAGTCCAGACCAGTTAAATCTTTAATATTTTATTAGATCCGTGTGCCATTATAAATTAAATATCAGAACTTACAATTCAACGTTCACACCTTATAACTCTAAACGAATATTAATAGTTCAGCGAATTGAAAAATATTTATGAAGATTTAGTAAATACAAATCTATAAATATTCATTATGTTGTTATTGAGAAACTTTCAAAATAAGACTGTATAGAGTTAGAACGACTTTAATAATTTTGAGACAAGTATTTTTTTTATTTATTACGCTATTTTAAAGGTATTCAAAGCTATATTTGTATATGATATTACATATATAAATATCTTCTGTATATTTTAGTTTATATGTATGTTATACAAACTCGTTGTTATTCCTCCGTTATATAAAACATTATATTAGAATGTAAAGAATTTTCTTTTAATGTATTTACATTCATCTTGATTATAATGAGAAAAAATTAAAAAAAAAATTGTATTTTATACTGGCATGAAAAATATATATATTTCAATCTCATACTATAGTGCAGTATGTCTTAGCATGTATTACCTACAGTTATATGAAACATCGTCAAATATTTGCACGCCTTGTCTTAAATAAAACAATACAAAATAAAAATGGAGCATGAAGCATGAATATCAATGTTTCATAGAAATGTCAATTAAAATAATCTAACATTACTTTTAATTATAGAAGTATCTGAACATACGTGCATATGTCATATAGAATACCCACATAGGAAGTATATCATTATGTTAGTCTTACCATATACTATATACCTAACAAGAAAAATAGAGTTTCTAGTAAAATTAAACTTTACTGCAGCTATCTGGAGGACAAGCAAAATTGTTTCTAAGTTACGATTAACAATTAAGCAACTTTCTTGTTCACAGATAGTTAAAACCATCACAACCCTCATTTACATGTAAAAATGCATGTTTCGTTATAAATGAATGCACTCAATGATAATGTTAAAAAGAAACCTTATATCATAAGCAGAGTTAAGTGAAGCGATGCATCTAAGGTCACGGTGACTAGTAGGTGAAGGTATCATCTAAGAATTACAGTAAAATTTCAATAATATTAATATATATACAATTATATATAAGAAGCTGACATAAATAACTGTTACATAAGCAGAAAGTGATGTTTTTATGTATGAATCACTTACATATAGGAGAATTAATCTAGCCGTGATCCGAATAATGAGTTCAGGTGACGACATGACGAATGTTTAGAGTCAAGGTCATTCGACACCACACAAGTGTGTCCAGCTGATGCCACGGGTGCACTGGCATCGAACAATACTATATTTAATAATCTATATTTATATTACTACATAACCGCAGTTACTTGCTTATAAGTATTTAGCATCACTGAAGCGATATCTAGATGAAGGTCTGAAACCACGAAGGATGCCATCAACTCCGATTGCAATATTGCTTAGGCGCTATAAAATATCATGAACCACCGCGACATTTAAATTATGCAGTCAGACACCTGTTTTATTACAAATTCTTTATGTCTTACGTAAACAGAGGCTTGAATATTAGACACCTGCTTATAAGAAACGCAAACACTGTTCACATTAGATAACACTATTAGACTGGCCTTCTATGTCTACCTTATGACAAAAAGAAATATTATGATAAGAAAATATCAGTTATACCATGTCTTTTTAAAATTCTATGACGTGAGAAGGTAAATAGTAAATGAGTCAAAATAAATTCCCCGATATTGAGTCATGAGGATGTCTGTTCTGTATTTTACTATAATCAAGTACCGATCAACTTAAAAAGAAAAGTTTTGCAAGTTTTTTATAGATAAGACAATATAAACCAAATTAAATTATAAAATTTTAGTTATTTATTTGTTAAAGGAAACTAATTTACATACATGATTATGTTGATCTCCGAGAATTCCAACGATGGAGCCGTTGCTGTCGCTTTGAGAATCTTTCCTTAAATCCTCAGATAATTTATCACCGTTAGTAAAGTCATTTAATTGCATATTTTCATTACTATTGTCTATGTCCTCGTGTACACTACTTGATTGGTCTAAACTTTTATCTATACAATCGATACTACTGTTCACTTTAATTTCAGGATTAACACTTTCATTGACAGGCATATGTGCAGTTTTAATTAAATTACATTCTACCACCGTTTCTTCCTCTGAATCACCAAAATCACCATCTGTAAAAGCATCTCCACTCTCATTGTCACTGTTTTCAGGAGTAGCCAATTCACACCGCTCACCCATATTTTTAACGTTAATAAAGGAATAAAATTTTAGAATTACTCATATGGCTAAATTCGTTAGTATTTAGATTTTAATGATACGTGTCTGCACATTTTTGTGCACGGGGCGAAACACTTTAATGGAAATAGAAAGGAAGGACGCAATTTTTACACTGCGTTCTTCTGTTTCTGCACTCGCGGACCGTGATAACGTATTTATCTTATCGATATTCGCCACTTATTCGAAAACTTCTCCTCGTAGTTTGTTGACTGAATCAACAACAACATACTTGTTTATATATAAAATCACTTTGTTGAATCATGACACAGTCCCAATATTTAAAAGGCACGTCAGCTATTTGTCAATATGGCAATTGATGAAATTCTTTTAGTTATTTCGTAAACATCGTGATATAAAGGTAGGGACAGAGTGACACGTGCGTCCGCGACAGCGTCGGTTATAGACTAGTAGAATTAGTAAGCAAGTGGTGTGCTGTGACCATCTTTGCGCTATCGCTTTCGTAATCACACCGTTAACTTCAGATTATCCAAAACAATGTTGACAAGAGGGCGTATACAATAAAGGACTAATCCTGCGAGCACAGTAAGCCTACCAAGATTAAATAAATATATAATATACCTAAATATCGAAAATTTTATAATGTATTTTAAGATAGAAGTATTTAAAAATATATATTAATTTTAATATGTACTGTATTCATTAATAAAATGTATTTAAAATAATAAGTTAATATAAAGATTGAGTTATCGACGATTGCAAATATTGTGTAACATTTTGCTTCGTAGTAATAATTTAAATCGCTCTCTCCCATATATTGATCTAAGTCCACATCAAAAGCTAATGAAGTCAGTGAATCACTGCACTCACAGACACTAGCATTTCCCGCCTGCGCCTTATGTGTGCTTGATTAATAGCCTATTGTTTTAGTCAATGGCCTTTACGGCCGAGGAAATGACAACTATATGGTAAGGAAGGTATGTTAAACGCATAACTATTCTATGGTATTTTGCATAGTGTGTAATGAATAAAAATAGTCATTCTTTTGTAATGTTTATTGACAATCACACACAGAAGTGTTTGTTTGTTTTTGTTTGCATAAAGAGGTATGAAATGGCAAAAAGTTTGAAATTAAACAATTGGAATATAAATTATAACATTGTGTGATTTATATTAAATGCTATAGTTATAGGGTCGAGCCCCACGTGGTGGAATGATATAATTAAATTATTATGGTTTACTCCGCTCTGGTGGAACAAAATCGCAACCCAACACGCAATGTCTTGAAAATTGGACGGGAAAATGGAGAGCGGAGTGTCTCAACACCAGGTCCTCCATGCCTACCCTGCCATAAGTGAGAAAGCAACATGCGAGACTATATTTTTGTCGTTTTTTAAATAAATATTATCCATTAGGTAATATGTACCTATATATTATGTGAGCTGTAACGTAGTACATATTTAGTTAAACCAAATCTGGAAACTATACATTAAGTTAAAATTATATTAAAAAAATGCTAATGAACGTTACGAAACGACGAGCCAGACATTTCGTAATCATGTTGCGCGGTTTTAACGGAAATATTAACATTGTTCCGTACTTGATAACCATGTTGATCTGTACATTAAATAATTAGAAAATATATTTTTATTAACAATACAAGTAAAATTCTACTAGAGTTATGTTATGTAGGTCAATCATTTCGTATTTATTCTACTTTTGTACTTTGTGTTACCCTTTTTTACTTTGAAAACTTTATATAGTATTTTCATTTGAAGTTAAAAATAAAAAGTATTTCGACTAAGTGTAAACTTGTGGCAGTGGCGAAGTGTGACATTTTTGCAGAAGTATGCCGGTGTTACAAATAAATATTAAAAACCTACGGTCCCACAAGACTATAATACAAATATTTCGTTTAGGTTTATATAAAAATGGTCTTGTATGAATTAAAATATTTTTTTTAACGTTTTTACGTTTTATAAAGTGTTCGTGCACTTAGGAAATAGAAAAAGACATATTTAGAAAACATATAAAAAATATTTGTCTTTTTTTAAATAGATTTATGTAGTGGACTTGTGAGATTATTAAATAACTGTATTTACTTATTTATTATAATTCATTTATTTATTATAATTTACAAAAGGCAAGTCGGTGGGAATGGAACACGATTTACACATATAACAATATGGACACTTCGTCACTGTAACTTAGGTAAGTCTCTAGGTCATAATGATCTCTAAAATATCACGAAACAGGAGTTTTCAAGGAAAACACGAACTGAAATAAAAACACATATCCTATATATGAATCATAATAATTTAAGTGATTTAAGAATGATTTGAACAAAATATACCTAATTTTATAAATAACAGTGATCGTTATTAAAGATATGTATAACTGGTTTAAAATAAATTAATAATGATTGTTGATATTTAGATTAGGGGGTAATATATATATTTTTTTCAATTTTTCTCTTTCTTAACTTCACGCTTTTTAGTATAGCAGGGTAGCAGAGCGACTCATTGTCAAGACGGTACGGTCTCGACTTTCCGCTCGAATCCGAAACATTGCAAGTTGAATGCGGAAAATAAACGGTCTAGCCACCAGACCGGAGAATTAAAATAATTTAATTATAATCATTTCCCCGAGTGGGAATCGAACCCACAACCATTTCGTGTAGAGTAAGACGCCGTCACACTGCGCCACGTTGGTCTTTTTTTTGCCAATCATATATTTTTTGCAACGGCTGAACTAAAACTAAATTTATTATAATTAATTTAAACAAAACATCAACAAAAAGGGAAATAAAGTTAAAAAGACAGAAAGAAGAAATTAAACAATTCAACGTTCTATATTAAGAAGGAAATTGTTTCACGCTACAGCACATACAATTAGCTGATAACATGAGGAAGTGTTCCACTACGTGCGTTTAGATACTATAATGACTACCTACTTATGGATAAATTATAGAGCAAACATTTTATCTAATATATTAAAATAGAAATAAAACTGGGATGCTTTTATTTACATAGGGTAAAAATTTAAAATGTGCATTAAGGTATTTTGTTTATTAATAATAAAGAATAAAGACGATTTGAAGTGTATTTTCAATTATTACAATGCTATTTATATAACTTTCTGTAATTAAATGCTTTGACCAATTTACATTGCGAGAAATTAAGTTATGTATTCATATGTATTCAGTAATTATTTAATTATTGTAATAAAGTACTAAAAATATATAATGCAATTTTTTACTCAACCAATATTACTAGATTCGTGCTCTATCAAAAGTTGTTAAGCAAGCCATAAATAATAATATATAAAAACTAACCTGAACAGGTGAAACTTGTGCGACGACAAACACCGCTGTTTCCTAATATTTTATTAAATTGATCAAGAGCTTACAATCGACAGTAGGTAACTAGTTAATATAACAGAGACACTGCGGTGCATTTTGTATAAGAAGTTTTTGCAAACGCTTTGGCAACGTTCCAGAAACTAATAAGAGCTGTCGTTGTATAACCTCATTGCTTAATAGTAAGAAAAAACAATAAATATCTATCGTAAGATCAATAAATCTGTTAATTGTTTTGGCACAAGACTGATTGATATGCTGAGTGAGCTGCGTTTGTGCATTTAATTTAAGACGGAATTTAAAAAAAAAACGGTTAATAATAAAAATACCTACAGAAGTCTTCTTACTTTTCAATAACAGATACGATTTTGTCAAAAAAATTATTCATGTCTTTCAATTGCATAAATTCTGCTCGTAAAAATATATATATAACTTTTACCATAATCATACCTATAATTTATATAATTATATGTATTATAATTTATACAATTATTATATTTATACAATTATTATAATTATAATTATTTGATGAAGTACTCTTTAGGCTATATAGTACTTCATCAAACTTTTCAAAGTATTTAATTATAAAATGAAAATAAATCTTATAAAACATCTTCAATAATTCCATAAAAATAATTAAAATTTGCGTGGAAACATCATGTTTGTGTCAGGTCAGTTTAGTAACAGTAAACGCGACCCACTCTCTCTTTACAATAGAGCGAGGATGTGACCCGTAACTGGTACAAAGAGTGTAGACACTATTGTACTCTGCATTACGTGACCATTTACAACAATTTTAAATTGCCTATTATATATAAGTACAGAACAAAATAACCTTTATTTAAGCTTCACGCTTTTCCCGGGATAGACAGAGATATCCTAATGTCAAGTCACTCTTTCTCCACTTGCCGCCCAAATTTGAGACATTGCCATTAAAGTGGCGGAACTCAACGCCGTTCTTTGCCCTACTAGAGCAGAGAAATGAATATAATATAAATATAATCATTCGAGTGAGAATCGAATCCACAACCAAACGTCAGTCAGCGAGACGCTATCGCGAGATTGCTTAATTAAAGTAATTAATCTATTATTTATGTATTTATGTATTTATTTAGTGTTAGTAGAATAGTTATTTGGTGATCCACGAAAACGGAATAATTGTAACTTGTAGGTACTTGTAATTTTGTTCTAGCAAAATAAAAACTGAAACTACTATTAATTTTTATATACCTACAACGCCTTTACGTTGAAATACATCAACGCATTTCCATATTCAGCATAATTATTTTGAAATCCGTGTCAAGAGTGGCTTGACAGGCTGAGTGAGCTATGTTTACTAGCGGCATTAACTATGATTAGTAAAGCTCACAATTCATATATATAACATTATTATATATATTATATATATACATACACCTTTACAAACTTTTTAATTAAACTGTTAAAAAATATATCACAACACCCAATTGCACCAAACACCAAATAATGAATAATAATAAGTTACATCTGATTTATATTAATTTATATAACTAAATTTATATAGAAATCGATTGTATCTTGGCACATCCAAAGTGCTTGGGAAACGCACCGGTCTAAATCACAGGCGACATTGCACTGGCAGAGAAAACGTGTCGTATAAAAATTTTGCAATCAGCACTAAGCACACGGAAAAAGTTAACAAGAATATACAGAGTAAGTGGCGATCTCGGACGGTTAACTGTATGAGATCGAACGGGGCCGGCTCGCCCAGTGATGGATTGTGGATGCTAGGATCGATTCTCATCTTAACATATAAATAAAATTGGAGTGTGTTTATAATATTAAAACAACCAATTTTGAATAAATGCATATGTATGTATACACTGAACATAATATACCAAAAGAACATTTTTTACAATTCTTGTCTGTCTGTCTGTTTCTGTCTTATGTCTGTTTGTTGTTCCGGCTAATGTCTGGAACGGCTGGACTGATTTTGACGGGACTATCACTGACAGATAGCTGATGTAATACGTAGTAAGTTAGGCTACTTTTATTTAAGAATTCCACGCGAACGAAATCGCGGGCACGGCTAGTAATGTAATGATTGTGACATAGTGATAGTGAGAAAGTTAGTATAATTTATTTGGTGAAATTGTAGTTTTGTCATGAAATTATTAAGTGTAACTTGCTAAATTTTCCTTTTTTTTAAGTAATATATTTTATCGTCGACTTTTCGAAAAATGTCTCTGTCATAATGCGGGTGATACATAAAGATAATAACGAATTCCAGTAGTTTAATAAATTAATATTCGAATATCGAATAAATCAAGTCCATCATTACTGCGCTGAGCACCGAGGCTGCGCATGCGACGTACTCGTACGTAAATATCGTGACATTTGCCGCACATCTGCGACTGCGAGCAGACACGCACGTTGGATACGCTTTCGTAATAGCAAAGGTGAATGATCGATGTTTGATCTAGATCCCTTGTCAGTTCAGTAAACGAAACAAATGCCATATGTATTAATACGCATATTAATCTAATATATACGACGTAAAGCAATAACAAATACAAAGGTAACGTTTGGTTCTCCGTTCTCTCCGCATTATCCCTCTGGATAATGCGGAGAGTATAAAGTAGAGTAAAAAAAAATCACGTTTTTTTATACATCCCAGTAAATACATACTTATACAAGTCTACAATAAATTCTGCGATAATCAATATACCTAATAGAATATTGGTCACAAATGAAATATATAATATACTTTTTAACATGACCCAAAATAGATTTTGTTCAATAAAGCTAGAAACTGGCAAAATTATAACACAAACGAATAACTAATCTACATTTACCATCTAAATGTCACCATCATGTACCTACACGTGTCTGTTTGATTATTTTGGTTGTTTATTTTCTTATACCACCCAATATGAAATGCTTATAAAATAGTCCGAAAAAACAGTAATACGGTTCCCCTCAATTTTAACAAAATGCAGTCTCTTCCATTGTTTTACTTCCAAATGTGACGAAAAGTTTAAAATATGTAAATGATAACTTTTAAATTTTGAAGTTGATTTTAGCATTTTGGATTTATATTAAAGAACTACATAATCATTAAGTAGTATATTTACACCTATCGATGCCATTACAGCCAAAAAAATGTTATGAGCTGATTATTATGCAAAGTAACTCGTTTCTTGCTTAGTGTCCTCAAATATGACATATTATTATAAGATGCTTTCTTATTTATTTGTTTATTAAATCATTTATACAATATTTATCAATACATTGATATAAAAAAATATTATTATAATAATTATATATATAATTATTGAACTGCGTATTATAATATTTATATAAATATTATAATACGCAGTTCATTTACAATAACGTAACGTACGTGACTTAATAATACGAAACTCTCACAAAATGTTATATAGAAAGAAGTTTTAATATATTATACAATTAATAAGTCTAATAATTACGACCTAACTAGATATTACTAAATAAGAAATTAATCCAATCTCAATAGTCAAGCAAAATATTTGTTCTCGTTTCATCAGAGTTTACGTTATAAAGCTGACGATATTCGGCTCTACGTTGATATTTTATTGGTCTAAAACATAGGATAGTGCATCGACTGGAAAACTTATGCTTGTAAATTCGATCCGAAGAGGAATGATTATGGCTAAATTATGTTAAAATCCCCGCTTTGGATGGAAAGCGAAAAGTTATCTGTGCCTGAAATCGTGAACCTAGAATAAAATAAGACATAAGCAGCATATATTTCTTAAATCTCACTCGTAACGGATATTATAGAGCCACGCAGGTCTCGAATGCGTATGTGAAATACTTATAATATAAGTAAAAATATAAATAAGTAGTTTCTGTTCATAAATTCTTGCGCGTGGATATCAGAATTATGTTTGTATAAAATGAAAATTAATATTTTTTTCTTTATGCTGTGAGATCATTACGACACATGTTAATCCATTTTATTTTCAAATTTAATATTATTCAAATAAGTTACATGTGTAGGAGTCTTATGTTGTTAGTAAAATTACCAATTATAATCAAACTGGACAAGTGTGTGTTACATTTAAGAATACGGACTCGGATTAAATCATTCTGGCCGAATGAATAAGAGGGAAAGAGAAAAACATAAACTGTCTTACGCTATGTTTTTCAGAAGCGGAACTCAACGCCGCGAGTTTTTATTTAGAACTAAAAGTTAGGTTGCAATAAAACTCCATAAAATTTTCATTGTATGTGAATGTGTATGGAGAGAATCGCATACGATTATCTTTCACAAAAGCAGTGAAACAATTCTTTCACTGCTATTGTGGGTGGGTTTTATTTTTTTTGCTTTACAGCTGCCCTCATAAAAGTAAACATTAATATAAGCAAAATGATCTATATCTATACATATAATAAAAAATGTAACTGATCGCTGTCTCTACATGGAAGATATATAAAAAAATATATTTATTTAGGGGTATTGTTTGCCTGTTTATCTGTGCGTTTTACAAACGCACAGATAAACGTCTAAAATTTCAGAAATGACTTTAAACCTACTTGAAGGCATTTCGTAAAATTCTGTGTTTATATCATTTAATCAGTTCATAACAAAGAGTTACCAAAAGCATTTAAATTATAAATTTAAGCATCGATTGTGAGTTAAGTGAGAACGCGGGCAAGCGACAAAACGTTTAGTTTACGCAGGCGAATCCGCGGGCGTATCGCTAGTAGATAATATATATCATAGACAAACTTAATAAGTAAGTAAAAGTATAATATCATACAACTGAAACGGAAAAAGAGATGTACTAGCACTAACGGTATTCATATCTTACTGTCATTGTACTCATTAAT
The DNA here is from genome assembly GCA_038994665.1 of Podotricha telesiphe. NCBI lineage: Eukaryota > Metazoa > Arthropoda > Insecta > Lepidoptera > Nymphalidae > Podotricha > Podotricha telesiphe. The sequence goes on along the minus strand of JAOYRR010000162.1, from coordinate 576,587 downwards.
TGGAAATATTAGTATAAGAGCCGCTGACTCACGTAATTCTTACATACCGGCAGACTTAAATGCACATAACCAGTAGGTACATGTAGAGTCATAGTTTCTATTTTATAATAATATTCATCGAAGCTTTTTCATTCACAATGCCACATTATCATTGGATGATTTGATATGTAAATTAAGCTTTCTTTTTTAGAGACAACATCCTATAACTACCGAAGATTGCCGAGTTAAGTAATGCTAAATGTCGTAAAAATTATAAAACGTTAACGATTGTAGAATACTTTTCAAAACACTTGTTTTTAACCACTATTTGGATTTATCCAAAACACATTTACGTATATTACATATATATGTAACATAAGAAACTTTCTTTTTTCTGAACTTACTAATTTAGGCCTCACGTGGCACACCACAGAGCGGGCGGAGTCGTCATCACTGGTGCTCTCCAAACAATCTGAGAGTGAAGGAGATCGTCTTGCTGGCCACTTCAGCGATTTCTCGGAGCACGGACTTGGGATCGTCAATGGCGGTGGCAGCCGAGGACCTTGACCTCGCCACCAAGAAACTAGCGCCGGTGCCACGCCGACGACCATGGCAAGACCGAGTCGAACCATCATAACAAAATTTTCAAAACTCACAGTTTCATAATTAGCTTCCTTCTAAGAGGCCACAATCGTTAGCGAAGCATCGCTCATAAAAAAAAACGCGGCTATTTTCGATCGATGCAGTCCCACACTGTCACGCGGTGTTACTGAAACCTGCACGCTAAGGATTGTCCGTCAACGTTATGCCGGCTCACACGAAAGCACGCGCAAGTTAATAAATCACGGACGAAGCTGACGAAACATTTCAGGAATTCAAAACGTGTACAAGAACGCGACTATCCGACACGGCTGAGGAGCGACTATTTCATTAATTGCGCACGTTCAGAGGCCAGACAAAAAGTGGTGATTGTTAAAGTTGCACGAGTGCAGTACAGGACGGTTTCCTCTCACGCTCGCAGGCAGCCGAGTGGCGGTCGTTGACGCTGGTGCCCCCTCTCACAGAGCCCCTCTCCAGCCGCCCGCCCACAAAACCACCCCCCTTATTCTGTCCCGCGAGTTGCCAACCCGCTGGAAAAGTTCCTGGTAAGTATAGTTAGACTGAAATATTCCTAAATTGACTGATTTTATTTTTAGAATATTAATTTTGATTTTGATTTGGAACGATTATTTTCGTTTCAATATCGACAACGCGACTCAGGAGGAGTCGTAATCTAGGTCAAGCGTAAAAGAAACATTTCATTATGTAAATAAACGATAAGCTATGATGTAACTTCGTATTGTAATTTCGTATTGGATTAGATCACATAATAAGAGCTTAATGCGTTGCTCATTAAAACTCAACTTAAAATTAACAACTTAACATTAATATAAACTCAGATAAATGTAATTTATAAATCGTGGGCATGTTATTTTATTGGAGCTTTATAGTCTCCATCTAGACAGTTATTTAAAACATTTTTCAAAACCGGTCGAATTGGTTTTACAATTTCTCTTTCCATATGAGTAAAGTTGGCGTCATCAATTTCAGACGTAAACATCTCCAAATGAGCGAAATATGTCATTTTGTACGGACTCTACTTTGTATATTCCATGTACATACATAGTACTGCTAGGTAGAAAGTAGAACGCAGTTGCAGCGTGCAGGAGTGTGGGTGGGTAGCCGAGGTGGTGGTGGTGGGTGATTTCTCATCCCACAAACCAGCTTTATAACGCAGTACTTATGAATTATATTAATTTAGGTATCACGAATTTAATTATAATTGTATAAAGTAATAAATAAATTCCATTTAATTATTTAAATAAGATAATTCAATTGAATATATTGTTTTCAAGTAATTTAATATAATAAAAAATTTTGCTATTTGACACAGATCCTCTAGTACATTTAAAAACCATCACAGTGATCTAATTACTACTCCACAACCCCTTGACCTACATTCTTTATGTAATTACACAGAAGAATATGAAATTGCATCAGCCTGTACCACCCAAGTCGGGTTGAGGGTTGAGGCAGACGGATCGATGGCTGACGTCAGCAGCCAGCCGAGACATGGGACCTAACTGTGAAACTGTTTGAGTACACTGCTATGTACTGTTAATTATTATTAATTAAAGGGAATATTTATTATATAGTGGAGATCAATAATAAGGTTAGTTTCTTAAGAGAAAAGAGACAGAAGCAAAAAGCAAAAGAACATTTTGTAACAAAACATGTAAAGGAGATAAAGGAAAAAAGCATTAAGCTTCCTTGAAGCAGCGTCGCTAAAATTTACTTTATCGACAAATATAAGCAAATCTAACGCACGACTTGAACTTAAGCAAATAAGTATTGTACGGTTAGTTTTACTCAGATCAGTGTTCAGTACAAACAATAAAATAAGGCTAATTAAAAATAAAATTCCTTTGTTCCTGTTGTAAATAATATACGTAGAAATTATCATTATCACTTAATTATATTATTAAAGTTAGTTTAAAAGTGTTAATACGCCTATAACTAATCATATCTGATTCGTTCTGATCTATTTAGAATTTACTTTGATTAATATTTATGAAATTCAGTTGAACTTATGACACAGACTATGTATATTGGGAGATCAAAATCATAAAATATGAGACAGAATCAATCAAATCAATATATAAGTTAACTTCTTATGAAGCTTGAAAATATATTTTTTCAAAGTTTTTGCTAAGTAGATGAGGCATTGCGAGTTCTTCCACCGCCAAAATTGGAACGCCCCCGCCATGTTAAAGAAAAAATAAAATAAAAGAATACACCTTATGGTGGATAAGTGCGCTATTGATTACGTGATAGGTCGTTGACTTTAGGAGTAAAATCTTGAACACCGGATCGATAGAGGTCCTTTACCATCGTTATAGGTAAATGCCATTTAGTCCTATTTAGGTATATGTCATACCGACTATAATATGACACGATTAAATAATACGAAATCATGTATTAAAAGCTAAAATAAATTTAAATAGGAAAAATATAAAATATACTTTTTTCAGTTATTCTGAATTTAGTTATTTTATAATTGTATATATAAAGCCTTCTGTCAATGAGTGATTGCCGCACAACGCAAAGCCTATACTCTTAAAAATTTAAAGCTGAAATTTAAAAGTTGAATTTTTTGAGGAGTCTTAAGAGAAAAACGTCGCTTTAAGAGTAGAGTGAAAAAAAAACAAGTATATTACCTTATACTTTATTTTTATTGTAGTCTACGCAAGCGAAGTTGTAGGGTACAACTCGTATTATATAATTCGTCGCTTTGTCGGTGAAGACAACCAATCCACATATTACAAGTTTTGAGAAAGTCGGTAAAAAAGTGGAACTTTATTTATTGCCACACATTCATCAGCACAAACATTGATGAGCTGGTGAGAATACAATTAAGTAACAAAATCGATTTTGGCTTATCGAGTTTGATTTGAAAAAATATATATTTAGAAAACGTATAAAAATTAGAACGCAGCGGGAACCCGCGCCTTTTGAAAACCGTTCAGAGGTTCGGGTTCAAATCCCGCTGCGTTCAAATTTTATACGTTTTCTAAATATATATTTTTCAATTTCCTTAGTGTGCGCGAATAACACTTTAAAAATGTTAAAGTGAAGCCACGGTACCCAGATATAAATGACGGCATTTTTAGTTATGCACTGGCATATAGTTGATTTCTATTCATAACATGCACAAACTAAAAATTAGGCTTATTATGTTGTTTCCATACAAACGCATCGTAAAGGTATTCGCAGAAACATATTCCCGTCTGTTAGCCGAAACAACTGACCTAAAGAACCGTTTCCTATTACATAACTAGCTAACTATAGAATTATATACTTATTTTTTTATCCCGACGAATATCCCGTATCATACATAGTCTCCATTTTTACAATTCACTTTATATTCTCGATTGAGTGAGAATAAGATAACTTGTCCATTCAAACAAAAAAAACAGCTTTACTCTTTTTTCTACATGCCAGGGTAGTCAGAGAGAACCATGTGTCACGACACTCGGTTCTTCACTTTTAATCGCAATCCGCAATCGAGACATTGCATGTTGAGTGGCGAAACTCAACGTCTTAGGTACCAGAGCGGAGAATAATCATTTATAATCATTTCCCCGAGTGGCAATCGAACCCACAACCAATCAGACCAGACAGTTTACAGCCAGACGCACGATAGCTTCTAAAACAAATAATTCAAAAATTATGTTCAACGAATCCACAACTTCGATTGCGTGGACTGTAAAACGTAATATGTGATTTTTCCCGTTCTCGTAGATATTTCGGGAAATAGTGGTTTATTTGTCAAACGTCTAATAATAACTATTATGACTCTTACAAATACTGCAATTATGCAAAAAAATCATTGAGAAAATCATTTTCTTAAATAACTAACAGCTTGACTTGCTATTTTCGCGTCATGTCGTCTTGTTGCACTCGTCAGAGCAACATGCTCGCGTAAATAGATCGAGGAGAGGGTCGAGTTTTAGTTTTAGAGGCATTTAAACGATTTATTAATTTTACCAAATCTATAAATATAAATTTAAAATGAAATGTTATTTGTAATATAAAAATAACCGCTCTTTAATAAATACATATCACCGGCAAATAGCTGATGTAATAAGGAGTAACATAGGCTACTTTTATTTTTAAATACCACGCGGCCGATGTCGCGGGCACGCACAGCTACTCATAAATATATTCGAAGTGCAAAAAAAATTGAAAGCTATTAATCTAGACTATTTTGTAATTATTTTAGTTTATTAGTATATATTTCACGATATGATCATCCATGTATTAATGTGGTTTCAAATAGTACTCGGACGAATGTTCACATTGTACATAGAAGACAATAGTCACATTACAAGGTATTTCCTAACAATTTCAATCAATTTATTTGCAGATCTGAAGCGCAGTAGGATACTTTGTATCAAGTACTTGAGTCGTCGCCAAAGGTGAATACATGCGGAAGTTTATTTTTATCCAGTCTCATTTCACACCTTCATAAAGATGCACTGCCCACTACTGTCCTGGTGTGCTTTCAATACTTTGATGAAGCAAAAAGCCGTGTTAAGTCGAAGCGATCGTTATATTGATAGAGAGGCACCTTACTTACATGAGAATTAATCAACTACTAGTGTTTTTCCCGATAAATATGTGTTTCTTATTGGTACCAAAACAGGGATAATGAAGGAGCAATGCAATTTTTTTTAAACTCACATGTTGGCACCTTCATGTTTTAATATAATTAGTGTTAACAAAAATTTGAAATGTTTCAAAATGATAGTTAATTTTTACGGCATTAAATCTCGGTAAGTAATTTTGTAGAGACCAAGTGCATGTGACTATGGGTCGTAAAGTGCAAATTGAAAAAGGTAAACAAAGGTAGATCTTATTATCATACAATATTTCAATGAACAACATATTCAGGCTGTCTGATGCTCAACAAACAGTTCTAGGCTCCATTCCCAATTAATGGGTTTTTTGTATTAAAGTTACACATGTATGGATGAAAGTAATATATCCCAATATTAGATTTTGTTAAATAGACTGTTAGAAGATATAAGCTGTAAAATATTTTTATAATATTACGGAAATTAAATTACTACGTTGTATTCATAGTACATTGTTGCAAAAAACTGTATTTCTTTTTTTCACTCTGAGGAATTGGATTATATTTAAATTATTTTCATTTCTCCGCTCTGGTCAAATAAAGCGCGATGTTGAGATGTGCGACACAGTGAAAAACGGTGTGTCTTGACCATTAACGTTCTTTCTAACTTTCTAAAAAATGTGGATTTTTTGGTTTAAAATTATTTATATGCACGGTAAATCTTTATTTATTTATAAAACTGCAAAAATCAGATAATGCGACATATAACCTGCATGCAATGCATACCATCATAATATAAACGATTTGAAATCTAGTTGTAATAAAATGGCTGTTGTGTTCCGTTACTCAGTTATGATATTTATAATTACTATAACAACTAAATTATATGCAACGATAGTAACATATGGATGTTAACACTGCCCATCTTTATTTAATATTGGCGATACATAAGTATTCTTATTAAATTATAAATATAATCTCCAACATAAAAATATTTAGTACCAGCGATCCGCCGCGGCCTGCCTAAATAACACGACTATAACTATTTTGCTTTTTCGCCCGCTCGCGTTCTCGCTTAAATCACGCATCAAACATTACTACATTTTTTAATTTAAAATGATGTAATCTTTTTTGTTAATGAACCGATTGAAATTAAATAAACACTAAATGTTAAGGGAACTTACTATAGTCAAAAATGCATTAAAATCGGCTAAGCCGTTTCTGAGATTAGCGTGCACAAACGCACATACAAACAGATAACCAGAAAATAAAATTAAAAATCATTGATTGGGGTTCTATTACATTAATGTCCCAATCATAATTTTTTTCATGTATCTACCAATCATATTTTTTTATTATATATATAGATAATTAAATACATTCCTGAACACCGAGCCGACGAATTTATTATGTGGATTTGTAATCTTATCTCGAATATAAAAGGTAAGTCGTAATCAAGCTAAGGAGTTTGAGTGTTACATTGAAGTAAATACAATAGAAGAGTGTAGTGTTAAATTACTATATAGTTGCAAATTATTTAAGGTTTTAAACAATAAAATCTATTTTAAGCAGTTAGTGCTTGTATTGTGTTGATATAATAAAATGTTGGGTAATTTTATTATTAATTTACTAATTTTGACATAAAAATATTGATAATAAACTGTGCATATCTTCTGTCAAACAGTTTTGTGAAAATGAGTTATGAAATCATAGCAATGATATTCAATTTTAGTTTTACATATAATGACAGTGACAGTTCACGAAAATACCACAAAAATTATAATGAAAATTTTATAAAGTAGTTTTTTTTTATTAGGAGATATTCATAGTTCACCGCTGACATAGCATATACATATGATATTTTACTTACTCTTAACAAGCACAGATGCATTATATATCTTTCAATTTACACTGACATACTGAAGTCAATAGAATAAATGTCCTTCCAATTTACAGATAAAATTTTTGTTATAACAGTTACACTGGGGGTTATAGTTTTTGATACAATTACTTGTTGCAACTGTAAACATATTATTCAAGAACCTTTGTTTATTTATTTTTCATTAAATGCCATTGTATTTGAATAAAAATGTGTAATAATATATAGACTTACTTCTCTTGCAATCTGATCGAGGGCCTGCTCCTCTGCAGTAGCCTTGGTCTGGGTACGCTGCCGTCGCGACGGGTCCATCTTAACTTTCGCTGCACTAGCTAAAATATTTATAGTGAGTATTAGCATATTAAATTATACGTTTATAGCAAATAGTAAGTATGCATATTTTTTAAAATACCAGTATTACTTAATAAAATTATATTAAAAATATCTTATTATTTTAAAATAGTTATATTCTAAAAACATTCTACATATATTATTAGAATATAATATATACTTAAGGCCATTGTATAGAAGAGTACAAGGCAGCACAACAGCTTCTTACTGTAAATGCAATGGTTGTGGATTCAATCCCCTCTTGAGGAAATTATTATATTAAAATTATTTTCATGTCCCTGCCGGACCGAAGCGGAAAATAGACAGTAGAATCCTTCTTTGTAGGATAAAATTTGAATCTAACAATGTACTAAATCTTACCAGTAAGCATTATACTCAAATTATTTTAATCATTTATAGGTTCAAAAACACTGGTTTATCCAACTAGGATATCCAAAATTAAACTATTGTATTTTTAAATACAATTTACGTTTTGCAAATAATTTAAAGATAGAACTATATAAATATCTTTATCAAATTAATTTTTAAATGTCAATTATATATATTTATATATATATAATTAATTATAAGTAATATTTTATAATTAATTATATATAAGTTGACAGTAGTTTAAAGAAAAAGGAATTAAGACCATATAAGTATTAAAATAAAAAGTATATGTAATAGACATCATTAATACAATGTAATTGCAATATTTATGTGTTATATTAAAACTACTGTAAACAATATACTTAAAATATGCATTTAACTAATTGCCACAGCAGACTCTATTTCCATCATACTCTTATCATAATTGTCAACTTGAAACAAAGTTATCTGCTTTTGTGAGTAATACTTGACAAATTGATGAAAACCAGCAAAATGACTTTTTTATGTAAATGATACAAAAAAATATGTTTGAATAAAAATTAATATACATCAACAAGTTTTTAACTTTTACTATTTAACTAAGTAATGAGACATATGATACACAACAGACAATATGCTATGGGGATACATATCAGACTACTATGGCTTCCTCAATGTCTGTTACTGAGTAAATTACAACATAATTTATGTACATAATACTGAATTAAAGATGTATTCTGGATGAATAATATAATATAAATAAAGCCCAAAGGAGCCTTTCATTATTCAACTGAAATTAACTTACATTTGTCTTGTAAATTGACCATCACAATTAAAACATAACACTATCCACAACTTTAAGTTAGGTTTTTAGTTTCTCTAACAGTGTTTTATGTTTGTATATGCACTGAACACTTGATGCACAAATGCTTTCTAATCTTCTGAGATCAAAGAGAAACTAATTTGCATATTTATCTGGAACAGGCTAGCTATAACCTAGAGGGTTCGTTGTTCTTTCCCGCGTGGATGTTTTCACAAAACATTATTAGAATTATAATACTAGCAGGAAAACGGGTGGGCACATAGCCAACATATTTTTAATGGCAGTCACTACAATGACATCATACTCACGGGGACAGTTTACAGATGTAAACACATCGTTTCGACAAACACTTTTAACTTTTATGTCACTAAGATATAGAGATTTTCACAATTTTCTTACCGTATAAAAACTATAAGAGATTCATTGAAAATAGAATTTATTTAAAAATTTAAGGAGTACAAATTACTGTCTTCACTAATAACATTAATGAACCAAAATATTTACAATATTTATAAATATAAATTGGCTTGTTGACACCACAATATTAAGTCACAATTTGATAATAAGTTTTACAAGTGAAGTATTATAAAATTAAACTATTTTTACAAAAAATTAAAAAGACATTTCATGACAAGCATGCCATTTTTTTCTGCCATTTAAACTGTTGCGTTCCAAATTATAATGTCAGTTACATTATGGATTCATTCACCATATTCAAAATTCGCTTTTTTTGCTGCAACCTACACCGCACGCGCAACATAATTAATGTGAATTGTGAAAAAATATTATAATTGTTTTATTAGTAAAATCATAATTTAGTAAAAAATATTATATTAATTAGGTACATACATAGTTCAAAAGCAACTTAATTATGAATATATATTATAAATTAAAAACAAAACAATTTTCTTTTAGATGTTTTTCTCCTATGCATTTTACTATATTATTCAAAATGAATTGATATTACTTAATGGCTATTTAATATTTATAACAAAGAAACATTATTATTAAAATATATGATATATAATATTATTTTAAAGTTAAATTCTAAAAGTGTTATGTTGTTATCTCATGTAAGTGAATTTAATTCTTTTGGGAAATAAAAACTCTTTAAGCATTTTAACTTACGGTACAAACAACACTAAATGCATTTGTTTCTATTTTATATATTGTTATGTATAAAAAGGCACCTCATATTATCAGGGGACTTAACTGTACCTAGAGAATCCATTTACCTAATCTAGCTTTATACATTGTTATTTTAAGTTTATGCCATAGTGATACAAGGCACAAAATTTGTCATTTTATTATTATGTTACTAACATAGTTCTTACTTTTTTTAGGTTTACAGAGTTCACAAAAAAGAACCCAACATTTAATATCTGTAATACTATGTTACTACGTTCTTTCTACCCACCCAGTAAGCCATAGGGAGATGTGTAAAGAAAAAAAAGGATAATTATTTGTTAACATTTATTTATCTTAATAAATATTAACTTCCTCAAATTAATTCACATACATTTATTTATTAAACCAAATATGTTGTGTACACAAACATACAATACAAAACATGTTTATTCACTCTTGCTCTTTGGTGTGTCTTCCTTATAGTATAGGAAGACAAAGGAGAAAAGAAGAACTCCAATCATCATAGAGAATGCACTAACATAGTATGGGAATGCACTTGGTATGAACCTTTCATATTGGGTGTGTTGCAAAGGTCTAACTGACACCTGTAAACAAATATAAAACATTAAGTAAACAACACACATAATAAATATTTTTTTTTATTTTCCTACGTATAGTAGGAACTCCAGAAAAACTGTCACTCATTTTTTTTTTTTTTTTTATTTTACTATCATATTTTTTTATGCATAGCAGGTAGGCCTTTTTTTGTGTCAAGATATTATTCCATTCTCCACATTCTGCCTCAGATCTGAGATACATTGCATGTTAAGTGGTGGCATTCAATGTGCTGTGCCTAGTCTTGTCACCCGAGGATAGAAATAAAAATTTTGTAAATAAAATCATTTCCCCAAGTGGGAATTGAACCTACCACCATAGGGAATATGGTTTGAGGCTTCACTATATGTTTCATTAGTTAAGAAGTTGAAGGGAAACTGTATGAATATTGTCACAGTTACTTAGGAAAGGTATAATATAATTAATAAAAATTATTTTCATAAAGTATATAAGAAAGAAAAAATACCTGTGTAGAGTGATATAATCTTGTATACCCAATCCTATCATAATCCACTTTGAATTGATAAACACCCCATACATCTGGTACTTTAAAGATAGCTTCATATACACCATTAGGTTTCTTCTTCAACGTTGTGCGAATGAAAGGATCAATGCGCACAAACTCTAGTTGAACATCAGTTGCTTCAAAAGACTGCCATTTGCCATTCCTAAGTTCTTCAATTTCAATTCTGTATACCTTTAAATTAATATCATATTTTAATTTTATATAACAGACATACTTTCTTACTTTATATATTATTAACTACTAGAATTCATCTTGACGATTCTGAGTTCAGTGCAGTTAAAAGTAATTATGTTATATTTAGGACATTTTTACAAAAAAAGTATGTTAAGCCTAAATAAAAGTATGTACATTGATAACTGGTTAATTGCTCCAGGGATGACAAACCTCTAACTAAATAATTACATTTACATTAAAATATCTCTGTTACTGTGAATTTTAAACTTAGTTGAGATTTGTTTTGGTATATCTAGAGAAAACTTCTGTCCTTTGAGACCCCAGTGATACAGGTTTCATTGTACTAAATAGTAAATACTGCACACTTACAAAATAATTTAGAGTACAGAACAAAAATAAATTATTTTGTCTTACACTTACCACAGTGTCAGTAATAGTGTATGTGTTGGCGGCTTCCTTCTCTCCTTGCCTATGGTGATGAACACGGCGCACTCTCAATTGTCCACGCTCACCTAACACCCACTCGCTCAGATGTACTGAAAGTGCTTTGTTACCAGCAAGGGAAGCTTTGATCTTGTCACCCTTAAATTTTATAAATATATGAGTATTTTATAAATGTATAGGTCATTTGAAAAAATGCCAGCTTAATGTTTTCTCCACACAATGCACTGTAGTCACAGAAAAGTATAGCATACACTCCATTCTCAACAACCTTTTGTTTTACAAGATGTACTTCAAATATAATAATTTGCTTGTGCCCACATAACCCACAATCAAATGCATGTATAGTTAGATGGTATAAGAAAAAAACATTTCTACTAGCTACACATCCAACACATTTGTAGGCAAATGGAAATTAGGTTTTATAAGCGAAGGGCGTGTTTTGTTTTGTGAAATTGAAAAAACAAAAATAATTTGGATAAATATTGCCCCAAGTAGGCGTTGAATCCATAATCATCTTTCACACAGTTAGACACTATGCAAGTGTATAAGACATAAAATAAAAATATTCTGTATTACTCTGGTATATAAACTCACATGAACTTTAGATATTGGAGAGTTAAAAGCTTCATCTGAGAAGAAGAAGAGAGATCCACTGAAGATGATCCTAGCATTGTTTCTAGCTTGAAGTGCTGCAATTAGGACTGTTTTGCGACCAACTGCATGAGGGTATTCCTTTACCTGGAATAGTAAATAATAAAAGTATTATATAATTTTTTTAAAGAAAATGGGTTAAAAGACTATTATAAATATATACTAATAACCACATTATATTTCTTATATATTAAATTATAAAAATTAAAAAAATAATTAGAAATAGTCTTTGATAGAGTAATAATTATGTACCTGACTCTTAGGATTATAACTGTAAGCTGTACTATCAGCTGTCAGTATAGGCAGGACCAGGCTGTTATCCTTATCTAGAATAAGTCCTGTTCCTTCAAACAGCAGTGGCTGTGTATTTTGAGAACCAACAATTGTAGGAGCATGTATTAAGTTCTTAGGAGACACTACAATCCTAGTGTGGTCTCCATCATCGAGAGCATCATAGTTGAAATGGTCAATCACAGCTGCCGATTCTTCATCAATCTGAAATAAAAAATAAATTGTAAATAGGATATCAAATAGACATAACAGTAACAGACTTTTGAATTATGCATACTATTAAACTTAATGCATAAGAACTGATATTGAACTAATTACAAATTTTATATACAAAAGCCTACCTCGAACCCACATTCAGAAGCGATCTCTCTGTAGACATCGCCTGCAGCAGAGTTTCCAGCCATAAGAACATTTCCACCATCATCAATAAACTTTGTGATAGCTTCCGTGTCTATTTGACCGCCAAACTCCACAACAGACGGCGAAAAGACAATAAGGTTTTTGTACAAATATTCTCCATACTTAGACAGGACTAGGTTAGCGTCGTCAGCTAACTTAAAAACAAGGTTGTACCCACGATCTGAAACAGACAATTGAATGTTTAAAGAATAAATAGTACAAGTAAATTTTTTCTTATAAATACTAAATATTGACTAAAATAACTAAAAAATAAATAAATTTACAGTAAACCCGGCATCTTATCAATAGACACGCAATCTATTCCAACCCTACCTTGAAGAGATTTAAAAAATTGTGAATGAGTTTCTCTTATGTTTAAATTATCTACTAGAACTAGAGTGTCTTGATCAGCATAAGTTATTGAAAAGCATGATAGAATTCCCAATATTACGGAAATCTTCATTTTTACTTCACTTAAATATACCGCAAGCACCAGCAAATTATTTTTGACAATTACAAATCTGAATCTCTGACGTGTTCAAGATTCACAGAATCAAAACTAGTGGTAAATAAAACATTCACATATATTAAATTAAGCTTCTGTATTAAATCCATTTACTTATACTTATACAAATTACAAAGAAGAAGCATATATTAATTTTATTTTTTTTCTTTCTACTTATTTCACAAAAAGTAAACATGTATAGTCTGTAATCTGTATTATTTTGATTGACGTTCCGTGAAATGGTTTATTTTTGTATCAAAGTTAATTATGTCTTACAACAAGTTATATAGTTAGTTAGATCTACTTTTTGCTTGTTGTTAGTAATTAAGCAATCTTTAATTTAAAATAAAAATGATGATATCGCGGTCGAAACATCGCTCGTCAGTGGAAGTGTGCTCTGATTGCGGTGCATCGGGTAGACGACGTCCCAGTTTCTTATATATAGTGCTAATTAATCTATTACCTATTTGATTAAATGAGTTGAATACTTACGTGGTTGTAGATCCTTCATGGGCATCAATTAACCGCGGCTTACTGCTATGTGCCGAGTGCTGTAGTGTTCATAGGAGTATGGGAAGACACATTTCTCATGTAAAATCTTTAAGACAAGGCTCATGGCCGCCTTCTCTTTTATCGGTAAATAAAAGAGTAAAATTGTGTTTCTTGTTCAGTAGTTGTACAATTTAAGTCATTTCTACTTATTTGGATACAGATGGTGCATGCGCTTACTGCTCAAAATGTAAATAGTATATGGGAACATTCTTTACTTGATACCTCAGCTCCTAAACATTTGAGGAAGAAACCACAACCAAAGGATCCACTACAGTAAGAATTGCTATAAATCAAAACCTAACATTTAATAAAAAACTGGTGTAACATTTTTTAATACATTTGTGTCAAAAATGTAGTAACAATTAATTTTTAGCCCTATTAAATCAGAGTTCATATTAGCTAAACACCTGAGACTTGCATATGTTTTGAGAGCTAGAAGAGATGAACCACCAAGTGAACTAGGGAGACAGTTACATAGTGCAGTTCGCAGCAGCTCATTAGACACTGCTATGAGACTTCTAGCTCAAGGTGCTGATCCTAATTACTATAATCAGGTAAATTTATATATTTAATGAATTTTTTTTTTTTCTCTTTTAATTATGATACAAAATTATGCTTACTGCATATCCATTGAGATTAATAATGACTCAAACTTACAAATACATATAAGTCAGTTAATCAACAGTTTAATACCAATAGTGTAAGATTTATGTGACTTATTGCTATAATGATTGTGTCATTATTGCTAAAATGATTGTGTCATCAATTAGCTTTTCATATGTAGTTAAATTTGTGTCATCATGGTGTCCATGATACAAATAAGAAATATATGATATAAAGAACTGTGCTTTACTTCTTTTTTAAACTTGCTTGTTTATTGCTATAAGATTAAAGATATATATCCTGTAAGATTATAAGAATTGATATCTAGTTTACTATACTAAATAAGACCTTGTCACAGTTAAGAATAGAAATTCTAAGAATATTTTTGGTAGTATTAAATATCATTACATTAATTATTTGCTTACAGGAAAAAGGAAGTACATGTTTACATGTGGCATGTAGGGCTGGACAGCCAGCTCAAGCAGAATTGTTAGTAGTGTGGGGCGCGGACCCCACTGCTAGGGACAGTACTGGCAATTCACCTACTGATTGTGCTAGGTATGTTATTTTTATGATTTTATCATTGAGACCATTGTGGTTAAGTGTGACATCGCAAACACGATGGTTGGTGGTTTGATTCCCACTCGGAGGAATGATTTTATTTAAATTATTTTCATCTCTTCACTCTGGTGACAAGACAAAGCGCGATGTTGCCACATCGTGATAACGTTTGGAGGTAAACAGGCGGAAAGTGGTAAACAGAGTATCTTTATACTATATGGTTTTCCTTGTGTCTATTTGGTAAGATTGAAATGTAAAAATTATAATTTATTTCTTAAAATTATAATTAATTTCTTAAATTTAAAATTTTCTATGCTAATATTATAAAGAGAGAAGTTTTGTTTGGATTTAACTCAAAAAATACAGCACCGATTTAAAAAAATCTGTCGCTATTGGAAAGCTACATTTTCAATGATTAACATAGGCTATTAAAAACATTTTTAGAAAGCATATAAAGTATTGAACGCAGCGGGATTCGAAACCGCGCCTCTTGGAAACCGTCCAAGCGCTCTGACCGCTAAGACTTATTACAACTTCATTTTGTTGTTAAATTAAATTTCACTTTCGAATTAAAATTAACTTGAATTTGTAGAAATCTCTCTACAGAGATAGTAACTTGTATTGTATATTTACCAGTAAGAGATACCTATAGTAATTTTCACTATAAGAATATATTCTAAAGCAATCTATACCAATATTGCAAATGCGAAAATACCTCTGTCTGTCTGTAACGTCATCACAGTATAACCACTGAACCGATTAAAAAAAATTTTTTTTTTATGTAGAGACACTTGGAATGAATAAATGATATGAAAAAAGTAAGTCTATGTGACTCACTTTTTCCTATTGTTTTAGTTGTTCCAGAAATTTCATTGTTGTACGAAAAAACCGCTTTAAATATGAAACAGTTATAGTTCTCGTGGGAAAAGCCGCAAAGCGGAACGCTAGTTTTTAAATGATGAAAATGACATTTATCGCTTGCATATTTTAATTTATAATAATATTGTATTAAATAGTCGCTTAATTGAGTAATTTACTTGCTTTTATTATAAGTGATACTTGTATATTTAAATACAATTTATTAAATGAACACTTGCATGGACAAAGGTGACGTATAGAATTTTCACAGTTCTCCGAATTAATGACGATTTTGACGATAAATTATTATAAACTGTAAGGCATACGTTTTTATGCTTTGTTATGAAATTTTCTTATTAATTTTCATTGCACAAAACCAAATAAATATTATTTAAATATAATAAATAAAATATTAAACATCCATCATTAAAATCAAGTTAATAAATAATAGGTGAGGTAAATCACCTATAATAGGTGCGGAACAAGATTAGCGGTGCAGAACAATACTTTACCGTTTAAAATGCTTTTAAAAATTTTAACGCTGAATGATAAAGTAAATTTTCCCGAAATGTTGAAATGCATGTTGTCGAATTTTGTTAATAATAATATAACAACTCTAGTTTGGTCTAGATAAAGTGACGTGTTGAGATCCGTCAACTAACACTCATTATGCAGAATGTCATAACAGTATTCTATATTCCTTCTGCCTAAATACAAACCTATTTAAAAAAAACTAAAATGACAAAAGAATATATATAAATTCCAGACAAGGTGGCCATACAGAACTAGCAGATAGGCTTGTAGAGCTAGTGTACGAGGCAACAGACCGTATGATTCACTTTCTAATAGGCGAGAAGCCAGACCACGCCGCGGGCAGGCACTATATAGTTCCCCGAGCTCACGATACTCACGAGATGACGGACGTGGCTAAAGCTGCACGAGGGAAGCTGCAATTGGTGAGTTTTAGTGAGAACACGTAGCACTAGTGTTTTAACTTTTATTTGTGTGAAACAATTAAAAAGTTTAATGATGTTTTGTAGCATTTCTAAGATTGTATGTAAAGACATTCCGTTCTTCACATTCCACCCGAATCAGAGTCTGGTCACCAGAGCGAAGAATAATATAAATATAATAATTTGTGTATTACAGACTCAGACGTTGTCACACTGCCAAGTGGGCCTTTAAGATAATATTTTCCTGAAATATAGCAAATAATTAAATTTATAGTAATATTTTTGTAAATATTCTAGTTTGCTTAGCCAATATGCGTTATTTAAAACATTACGCCTTTAAAATTGATAAATTTGCTGCTTACAAATTGTTGCAAGAAATTACTATTTAGCTAAATGCGTAATAACAACTTAGGAATGCCTAAGTTACTAAGTATGTCAATAGTAGAATTGCCATATAATTCCGTGTATGTACAATATACATATAACGTATACGTTCTCTCGCATTCAATTACGATTGCTAATAAAAACTTTATATATTTTTAATGTTTGTTGCAGCTGCCAAATCATTTGTTTGAAGAACTTGTTATGGATATATACGACGAAATAGATCGACGTGAAACCGAAGCGAGTGAGTTATTGTAATTTTTATATTAAGTGTAACTAATTATATCGTATGTTTTTTTTATTTTGTAGCAAACACAATGTTGAAAATGACAATATTTTTTGTGTTTGTGGCATTTAAAAGCATATTTCATATTAGCTAATCTTAGCTCGAAAATTTCACTATGGAATGTGTTTAAAATGAAACTGTTGTTATTCATTGATAACTTTAGCTTTTAAGATGCTTTTTTTCATTTTTGGTCTGAATAAAATTTCTTACACAATATTTTTCCCTCAGTCTGGCAAACAAGCGCAACAGGTCTAGAACGATGTGGGGTTGCGTTCCTACCAGTAAACCCAGCGTTATCAGCTCCAAGGAACCAAGGCAGACAGAAATTAGCACGTCTATCTGCACCCGAGTTAGCCGCTTTACTGAGGGATGTACTCCTCGATGCTACTAGACGACAAAGACTTGCTACTTTACAGCCTAGAGGTTTGAATTTATTTTTATTGTTAATCTGTATTATGCTGTGGAGTAGGTGGTATACGTCTTAGAGCAGGGATAACCAGCCTTTTTTCCAAGTCGCCTATCCGATATTTAATGTAAGATTACAAAAAAACAAAATGTTTTATAAAAAATAATATAGTGGGATTTAAATATGGGCCATTTAAATTATAAATTTAAGAAAAGTTTATGATATAAATGAGAACGCGGTCAGGCGAAAAACGAAATAGTTTAATCATGTAGTTTACGCAGGCGAAGCTGCGAGTGGGTCGCTAGTCATTTATAAAATCGTTAATGTTATTAAATATTATTGTGTAAAGTAAAGGTTATTACCTAAATAACTTTTACTTTACACACAAACGTGTTTTCACAACTTTTTTAATAGAATTAATAGCGGCTGCATTACCCCAAAGTTTAATGCCATAAGATATAATACTATGAAAGTAGCTAAAGTAAACAAGGCAAGCCGTTTCCACGTCAGTTAACAATCTATTTTTTTAACCGCGAAGGCTGCTGAGCTGAATCTATTCGCCAATCCATCAATATGAGGTCCCCATTTTAATTTGAAGTCAATGGTGCTACCGAGAAATACCGTAGAGTCAACAAGATCCACGGCTTCACCATTCAAAAGTACATCGGCTTTCACTATTTTCGTATTTGGTGTTCTAAAAATTAAACATTTAGTTTTTTACTATTCAATAGAAAGTTATTAGCACTAAACCAATGTACTATTTTCGAGAGAGTATTATGTACATCGTCATATACGTTTTGATTTTTCATTTTAAATATCAATGTAGTATCGTCAGCAAATAATACTATCTCATCGGTCCTTACAACTAAGTCATTTATATTTATTAAAAACAAGAAAGGACCAAGAATATACCACTGTGGGACATCCCATACTGATTAATCCCCAGGAGATTTCTTACCATTCACATCGACCCTCTGAACCCTGTTAGATAAATAAGAGGTCAGAAAATCGAGTGCCTGTCTTAAACCGTAATGGTATAATTTCATTCTATCCAATGTAGAGTGCTGAATGCAATCAAATGCCTTCGACAAGTCACAGAATACTTCAAGAGCATCCTGCGATTTCTCCCAAGCCTGTATACTCTTTATGAGATTGATACCAGCATCGGTAGTTGAGCGACCTTTAGTGAAGCCTGTTTATCATGCGTTAATATTTATTAAAAATATATATCTTTTAAGTTTGAAAATTATTGATATCGGATGTACAACCCGATTTAAATATCTGTATGACTTTACTAAATTTCATTAGGTCAGGAAACACACCATACTCTATACAATTATTAAATATAGTACCGAGGTGAGGAGCAATTGCGTCTATTATATAGCTAATCAGCTTGACAAAAACACCCTATAAATCTGATGTGTTGATGTTTTATATATATCTTAAGCAACATAATGTCTCTAAACGAAGATACATAGAATATCTAGTAGTGTTCTATCACACACCTACGTGCCTACCATCGAATATAATACTGCTGTAAATATTTCATTAAATCTTTCTAGCACTAACAGGGCCAATGAATCCTCTACTGTCGGCGAGTCACCTCAAACATTTCTCACAGATGTCAGATGACGAACCGCTTTACGACTCGGTCGCTTCAGACGAGGACTATGCTGCACTTGCGCCTATCGATTTGGATGTAAGTATAGCCACTCTTGAAAAAAGGTGTTGAAATTAAGATTATAACGTTGATATCAATTTTTCTAATTATTTCCTTTTTGCTTCCCACCATTGGGCGTCATAAGTTGCTATTCTCTGAATTTTGATACATTATTTTTTATTACTATTAAAAATAAATGTTTAACTTTGACAGATGTCCAATATAGATCCAAGAGCTGGAGAAACAGTCTCTTCCACATACAATCCATCGTTGCCTACCGACAATACCGTGGTCGACCGCCGAACCCACACCCCCAGCCCGGCCCATGAACCGGAAGTGCGAAAACATGAAATTGATTCTCTTAAAAAGGAATTAGACAATAGAGACTCCACTATAACGGAACTCAAAAATCAATTGAAGAATCTTCAAACTATAGTAGAACAGCTGACTAAAGAAAATAGTGCGTTGAAAACGACAAGCAGTGTTGATGATGACCATAGCATGACCTCACAGACCTCAATAAATGATACCAATTTAGACCTTAGTCCACAGGAACGTGGGCGAAGTCTGGAGACGGAACAGCTGACTCTCTCCGAGGAGTTGGACCTGAGGCCAAAAACTGCCCAACGACCGGTCAGTATGTTTGAAGCTAGGGAGGGACCAAAGAATAACTGGCAGGTTACTAAACACCAGGTACTAATCATTAATTTTACTAGTTTCTCTGAGATTGCCAGTGGAAAAAAAATATTGTTTTCTTTAACACCTTTTTTTCTTATTATTTTTCACTGGCAATCTCGAATATATAGGCTGTTTTGGTAATTATTTTGTAAAGTATTTAGTTTAATTATTAAAACTAATATTTCCATACTGTTTATTATTTATGAATTTGTTGTGCAAAGTAGACTAACTTTCTAGATTGAAGGGATGGTAGGTATAACATAGCTGTTGTAAATTGTGATGTTGCATCCTTAAAAACTAAGATAATAAAATGGTTTAAATTATTTTGAATTTACTTTAAATAAATAATTTAAAAAAATGCATAATATTTTAATATTAAAATGTATACAATATGCTTCATCTAATATTGACTAGGTGTTATAAGTAACACCACTTTTTCTTATATAATTAATAATAATATATGAAACAATAATTTAATATACTTTAAACAAAAACTACATAATAACTAATCAAGGTTGAAAATTCGTTTAACTTTTTATTTAGTAATTTAGCATAAAATCCCTTATAGCTAACAAGTATCCCGGGATTAGAACGTTCCTTGACCCAGAGTGCTCTAGAAGGAGGCATCTCCAGCATGTCCGATGATGGAGCGTCAGGGTCTGGGGCTGGTGGACTTGGGGAGGGCCAGGAAGTGCACAGACGAGCTGAAGCTGTGACTAGATGCATCCAGGAGTTGTGGACCGCAGCAAGGCTGCATAGCAGTAAGCTGCCTGAATGTGCAGATTCCATTAGAAGAACAGTGGCAGCCTTGTTGGCTCTGTTCCCACAGGTATGATATTTTCTATGATGATTTGTTGTATTAAATGTAGAGAATAAATATTTTTATATCATAATATTTTATTAGCAGTATGTATGTATGAGTTACAAAGCTTAAAGATAATAAAGAATAAAAACATCAAATATGATTAACTTAGAGTGAAGATTTTAGAATAATTTTAAATATTGCAGAACTAAATATATTAAAGTCATAAATATACTGACATGTCAACCCCATACAGACATGCACCGACCCCAACCTCCAGCAAGTGATCGAGTCGCTCCAAGCGGCGAGCGAGGCGGTCATAGTGGCGTGCACGAGCCGCGCGCCCCTCGACCACGTGCGCACCTCCGCCTATGACCTAGCCAAGGCCACTAAGCTGCTCGTCACGCACTTCCAGCCCTCCTAGCGCCCGCACGCCACTACCACGCTATAGTACGCGCGATCGCTGCTCAACTGCTGTCTGCGAGTGCCCGATACAGACTGAGCGTACATTTCACATCTGTCAAATGTTAACTGTCATTTGTTATTGTTTTGGTGATGTGCGTCAACTGGCATATATTGTTTTGATATTCGTTCTTTAGTATGTGTGTGGATGAACTCTAACTGTCATTTGTTCATTCGTTCTTTGGTGATTTGCGTGTGGACTTTTTTTACCATTCATTCTTCACAGTAAATAACAAATCATCCATTTATTAGGTCTTAGTAATGTGCTTGTGATGTTTAATTTTGTGTTCATTTATGAAATTATTTTTTTTTGTCATATATTTTCATACAGAGGTTTCTTGTTCACAACGTTAATATTTAAACCTTCATAATGTTAATATTTAGGCTCATTCTTATTTCTAGTGGTAAAACTTAATTTAAGTTACAATTTTAGTTTTATGTATACTTCAGATGTCTACACATTTTTTTTGTGTGTATGTATGTCTTAAAAATAACTTTGTAGCAATAGTACATATTAGTAAAAATACATCATATGAATCTACAAAATCTTAGTTTTACAAAAGAATTTTGTTTTCAATGCACAAACACATTTTAGTTGTGTGCTTATAATTCGTTTTTTTTATTTTTAAATTATAAATAATTATTTTCATTCTTGGTTGTGTGACATTTTTCTATTGTATGTGTGTAAATCTTTTAACAGTATTCTGAAACTAATCAAAGGTGTACATATTTTTTTGTACATTTTTATGTGTACATTAACTTTATTAAATTTAGTTTAGAGATTTAAAAACTATTTTATTAGGTCATAATTTTAAAATAGTTCTCTTATTATATATTTTTTTCTGTCATTGTCATGTTGGTACTAAATGAACTAATTATTTAGAATGTTCATTTTAAAAATGTATAAGGCATTTTCATAATTTTCGCTTTTAGCGGCTATTCTTTGATATATTCAACGTGAAACAGAAGACTAAAAATGTTTAGTTTTCGCAAACTGTGGTTTTCGATTTTTAATGTTTAAATAATAATAAAATACCAAAATGTTTACTTTAAGTACTATTTCTTTTATTTTTGAATGTACAATATTAAAGCAATGTATAAAAACAATAAATAATAAAAACATCTTTTCGTATACTATAAATTAAAAAAAGGGAATGGAGAAGTAAATTATGTCGCATTTTCGGATTTTCGTAGTTCTAAGCATATGAGGATTTTAAGTCCATATAAACCTTAAAAGTAACATTTATTTGGCTTTAAAATTTTTATTAACTTTGAAATAAATTGGTGAATGAAGAAGCTTATTTAGTTTTTGTAATTATATAATAAAAATACGTAATAATTCTGGTAATATTATAACAATATTTATGTCGTTCGAAATTCGAACTTTGCGACTTATCTTCATGTATGCCTGTAAAAAAAAAAAAATTAATGTTTATTTTATATATTAATATACAGAAATATATGTCACAATCTTCGATCTCATGGATTTAACAAAAAATCCAATATAAAGATTTAAATTGATATTTTTAAAATATTAAATAAAGATTTGAATGGATGACAACTTATGGAATATTTGAATTTCGAAAAAATTATGTCTAAAATTTTGCATTTTAAAATGTTCTTCTATATTATTTTTGATTCAGTCCAGTTAGAAACTGGAGAGAAAATGTTGAAAATATACATATTACAAGTATTGTTTTTAAAAAACACCTTCCTCTTCCGCAAAGCAATTTTTAATAAAGTTTGTAAAATAACAGCTAAATACCTCATTTTTAAGATCATATTCATCCATTCATATCTTAAAACATGAAATAGTCTGTGAAGACCAGATATAAAATACCTTGTAGTAGATGACTGTTCAGTCAGAGTCAATTGTCAATATATTTATATACATATATGCATATATGCATATATATATATATATATATATACATATACATACAAATGCTAATTATTAAAGATGTTAGAAAAGTATTTACTCTAAATTGTTAAGCTCATGTTAACTACTTAACTTATGGCTTTTTAAAATGAAATTAACTTTGGTTGTTGCTGGTTGTTGATGCTAAATTAAACACTTTTTTTCTTTTTTTAACATAACATATAATTAAAATGATTTTTTTATGGTGAATAATATTATGTAAAATTAAGTTTTTATTAGTTAACATTTTGTATTGAATTAATTAATTTTATTATTATGTTACATGTATCATTCAATGTCGTGAACAAGTAAGTTTCTTTTCAAAAGCTTTTGGTGTCACAACAACAAGTAACATACATTATTTTACTTAAATCTATATATAATATTACTGGTTCTAAGAGCTTATCATAATGTTTTTTCAATGAAGCTGCTGAAGCTGGCTATTTTTTTGTTATGTGACAGTTAAGAAAAAACAATTTACAAATTACTTTTATTTTAATTTTGATTTATAAAATTTTGCAAAAATATTATACATATAATTGACTCGGTTTCACGTGCCATCAAGTATTCGCTATTTATAATGATGTTATATTGATTTACTTAAACAAATACGAGTATTTTGTGAGTTGATGTTTTTAGAGGTGCTTTATATTACCCAATTTTTAACCCAGTGATAAGTACAGTCGGCTATAAAAATGTTGTGGTCAAAAACTTTTTACTTTTGTAGATTTTAATTAAATATTTATTTACTATAAATATAGTAAATAAATATATATATATATATATATATATATATATATATATATATATATATGTATATATATATATATATATATATTTATTGGATCCTTAATAAAAAGTAACTAACTTCTGAATTGCTACTTTATTAGAAATCCCGGGTATGTAATTGTGGGTAGATAGATCAGTATGCGTCACTCACTACAATCTCAACCGGGAATCCAACAAGTTGTTAACGCCGTCCCCGGGTCAGCGTTACACCATCGATAATCCACGGAAACTATAGTAGATTGCGACATACAAGCTATGCGCCGACTTATAAATATATAACTGACAGATGCTGCTTTGATTTGCTCACTTTTCCAGCAAGGACTAGGATGACAAAGAACGCACATAATTAAACCTATATCCTATATACATTAATTATCATAGTTTTGTTGTTTCCAATTTCTATGGCAGAAATATTTTTGCAGCCGACTGTACTCTAGCGGTACTCTGATGAAATGTGCCTGAAAAAATGTTGATGTTATTCCTAAAGTTATTAGATTCTAGATATCTAGTTAGTTCGAATATTGAATATTGTATGGGTTTGTAGATTTTATACCGACGTTCCACGATATGTTCAAAGCATAGCATAGGTATAGGTATATGTAGGTACGTATGTGTAGTTGTTATGATTTAAATTCTAAACGTAGTTAGTCTATTTCGTGTTAATACGTGTTTTTATAGTATAGTATACGCTGTCGCCATTTTATAGAGATAGATCGAGTACGATTTCAAGTTTATATTGTATTTTGAATATAAGCGACGCCTTATTCAAATCAAATCAGCCTTTATTCGATGAGACTTTAGCTCTTTTGAATCGTCAAAAGAAGGGTTGCAGAGAAATTCAATAGTTGCTCTTATATATTGTAAATTTGTGGTGGCAAAATTTATTATGTATAGGTATAAAAATATTTACGTTTTAGAGGCATTAATTCGTCGTTATAAGTTTTATTTTAATAAAAGTTACAAAAGAATAATTAAATATAGTTTGAAATTAATGTTAATAAATATATTTTTAATTAACTTACACTGTAAATTACACTCTTTGTAAGTGTATTATAATTTCGCATCGATATTTGAAATTTAGTGATATTTAGCAGGACATTTCCATCACAAGTGATTTCTTTAAAATGACGACAGATACAAAATAACATTTAATAATGTGCCTATACGACTCAATATGTAATTTACTATTTATAATATCTAGTTTCTAATAGGTAATGAAAATGATGAGCAAACCTAATGTAGTAGGTTGTTCTTTTTATCTTATAAAATAAAATATATATTTACGTTCCCAGCCTAACCCCATGCATAGATGTATATAATTACATATAGCCCCTAAGACGCGTAAAGACGCCTTACCTTCGGCAACATGTGTGTCAAATTTATGTTAGTGTGTTATTTATTTTATTAATTGAATGTATTTCTAGTGCATTATTATAAAGACGTTGGCTTTTTGCACTTCTCCTTATAAAATTACGCAATATTTCATATTCTTAGATCCGCATTATTTTACTAAAAAAGGATATAAAGATTTTCCTTCACGTATCATTCTCCACTAATCTTCACAAAGATTATATAAATGTTTTCTCTATAAGCAAAGAATAGTGTTGAGTACTTAAATCTCTACCCAATGTGGATTAAAATGTGCCCGCGACTGCGTCTGCGAGGAATTCTAAAATAAAAGTCACTCCTTATTACAAATTTTATTAGTGAAATCAAGATCAATGTCTTGAATTTGAGCGGAAAGCGGAAGACAGAGTGTCTTGATATTGAGTTGCAAAGTCCGTTAGAGCCTTAAAATATAAAATTTATATAATGCCATATAGGCATATATATATATCACAAAGTAGATTATCATTATGAGTCGTATACGCAACGGATGTTTTGTATCAAATGCTTTTATATGGAATATTTAGGCATATTTAAGAAATTATACATTTGTAACGAATATTATGTGATCATTATATGTGCCAATGTAGGTGTATGTAAGACGTATTTTATTGGTAAACTAAAAGTACAGTTTGTGAGAGGTCCTGTTTCCTTACCATTTACATCCACACCGCTCGACACTAAAAGAGAACTGGTACAGACTATTTAATTATATACCGTACCCTTAAAATGAAAGTGACCTAGCTCAAAAATAATTCAATTTTCAAGAAATCTTAAAGGAGAATAGTCAGCTCTTAGCAAAATCAGACGTCATAAAAAGTTTGGAATTAGGTTAATTTATTTTTAAGGCTATTTAAGGTTGTGTGTACTATAGGATACCTACGTGCGAGATTTCAAAAAAAACACCTTTACTTTGTGTATAGATCTCTCGATAGTTTATGAGCGCTCGTTAAAAGTAGGGGGGATGTTTGCGCAGGTGTACACTCGCGAACGACAATGCTTGTATCCAGATTACTTGCAATATTATAAACCTTACTGCTTGACGTTTTGTATATAATATATTATTTTTATCCATATATTATTTTATGAATGTTTACGTCATCAACCATTTTTCTGGCCTGGTGGGTTAATATTTCATCAATACTGCAAGCCTTATACATATAAACCGCAAAAACGAACACAAAACAACAATTAAAATATTATTTGTGCGTCACTTCGCGGTGATCAAACCAATAGAATGCTTGAAGCGCGACCTCCGTGCCTAACTCCTGCTAAACAGACCCAAAATAATAATACAGAGCATTCAAGGTCAGCGCTCATAAACCATTGCGATGGTTGTAATATATTAACGATTTGTTAAGATAAAACTTATTTATCAAATTATTATTATTATTAGATAGTATCTATTCGACAAATAGCAAAATTTTTACCAGGAAACAGGATTTCTAATTTAATCTTTCGACATTTATTAAAACTTGTAACACAATAAAAACATTGATTTTCACTGTTCTTTTTTATAATTATTTCATACTACTAGCTGTCCGCAACTTCGGTTGCTGAATTTAATGACCCTTCACACCTAAATACCCATCACGCTGAATAACTTGTTCTAAAGCACAATTTTCTCATATATTTTAATAAAGCTGATCTATTATGGTTCTGCATCAGGTGGGCCACAGTTCAAAATTAATAATGACCTAAGCCCTGACTAAGGTAGGTACTACAAATGTAATATTCGTGTAATTATTGTAAACGTGTACTTAATCTCAGGATGGCTGCGTTATGTGGTAAAAATCATTACTAGTGTTTTAAAATATTTATTGCAAAAATACTCTTAATACACCTTGTATGATGAATTCGGAAATAGAAGTGCCTTAAAAAACAATCTTAGAATTTACATACATATTAAGCTATTCATAAAAGGTACAGGGGTCGTGAGAAACGAAACAATAATAATACTCACAGATAATGTGGGCTACACAATATAAGAGTGATTCTGAATACTACATTAATGACAACTTAAATTATGAGAATATAAACAGTAATTTTGTCACATATTATTCAATCATTAGTGTACATTAAAATAAGTATAATATTAGTAAGTGAATTAATTTAAGTAATCAATACAATTCAATCAATGTGCATCCGAAGTTAGTAATATTGTTATTTACACACGTTAAAAATATTTTTACTTGAACGTAGCAGGATTCGAGTCCACTGGTAATATAAATAAGTTATAACAAGTCTATAAGAGTTTCGACGTAGCTCGATCAGAACGGCCTTACCATAGCTTAGTTGGCTAGAGCACAAGGACGGATTCCAAGAGACGTGGTTTTTCTTCGATCATACTTTTCTCTTCCCACCCATTCATTGCTGCAGAGGTCTCTAACTGCACGACACTCTTCGTATATCGGTTACGAGTGCAATTTATTTCACTTAGTAATTTTGTTTTGCTTGACAAACACAACCCCATATAAATGTACTTTTTCCGACATGCAAGCCATAATATTAGGTAATGCTCTTAGAAATGTTTCTTTAACCTCGTTTCCACTATGCATGTCTAACTTTACAAAAACAAATGATTCTTTCCCATGTGTACTTTTTACTTCAACGTTCAACTAAATTTCACAAGCAATGAAGCATACAACTTTCTAGTTACCATTTGTTATTAGTTTTCCTACTGTAAAATGTATACTAAGAGACATCTAGACTTGATTTTTAAATATATAATATCTAATTATAATAGAAATTGTTAGCAAAATAAATATTTTTGCTAACCCTATTTTTCTACCCTTAGTGTTAGAATTTTTGTTCAACTCAACTTCGGAGTATGACCTATCTATTAAGAAAATTAATATTTACGGGTTGGCTTGAGTACCTCCACCTTTTTTGCGTCAGTTAAAAAGAAAGGGATCGTCTCCTTAAATTACTTTTTTTATGGTTTCAAAGTCAAATAATTTTGCCGAAAATAAGAAGATACATGCTTAATTTTTTTTATATAGTTAATAATAGTCAAGTAAGATCGGTTGTGGTTGTAAATTTTTATATATACAAAAAAATCCTTTTTTTCTAAACTAATGTTTAGAAAAAAAAGGATTGTATTATTGTATTTTTAATGTTTAGAAATCCTTCATCCTTTTAAAAGTGCAAAATTATTGAATAAAATGAATATAACGGGTAAAATAATAAATTTTAAGTTCATAATGCTGTAGTTATAAAATAAAATATTCTCAGTCTAATTGAATATGAATGTTAAACTAAAATAGACGAAGAGCAGAAAACAAAGCGAAATTGTTACACCTTCGTCTTTCCCTTGTCTTTACGCAAAATACATTTGAGTGATTACTACAACAATTGTTGATGCTATTTTAATTGCGCTGATTTAAGGCTTAGAACAAATTTTAATTTATTTTAATAGGTTGTATTCAAATTCTGTGTCCTCCTTGGAAATAATATTTATGATAACCAGAATTTACTTTTGGTCCAAACAATCGAGCTGTCATGAATCATTATATTTCCCATACTATTTATATAATTAGATACTTTGTAACGTTAACCTTGCCCGGTAATTGTTTACCGAAAAGTCATTTGTACGCTATTCACTTGGCATTGAACTCAATGTTTTTAAAATCACATGGCTATATTTTTACTACATATTCTTCGATTATATTAACATTTGTTAGAGAATAAAGATCTTGGCTGTATTCTCATACAATATTGTAGACAATCTCGACATTTTACGCACGGACAAACCTAACTAGGTATGTATCTTTATTTGGTGAAGGTATGTCTTATTCTTGTAGATAGGTAGACCTAGGAGCTTGTGCACTTACTAAACATATATATCGATCGATCAACTTTTCTGAAAAACTTTGTTAGAGAACAATCATGTCAATGTTCGATATTAATGAAAAGGACACATGTGAAAGAAACCACAAGCATATAATGAAAAAAATACAATTACTAGTTAATAAGTATATAATAAAAGTATAGTTTGCAAAATTTAAAAGGCCACCACGATAGTGGCGATCTACATTAACATTACAACGGTGCGTCATGTTTCTTCAAAGGCATTGTCGATTTGACGAACTTAAGACTAATTCTCAAGGTAAATCAAGTGGAGTTTGGCATTAGTTTCGTTTCCTTTGTTGTAATTTAAAGTGACCGCATAACTCCTACATGCCATATTCTCTATCTGCTTAAATGAAATATATAGTTTACCGCATAGCAGGGCAGTCAGAGAAAACTTAGTATCAAGACAGTCCGTTCTCCACTTTCCGCCCGAATTCGAGATATTGCGTGTTTAGTGGCAAAACTCAACACCGCGCTTTGATTTATCATAGCGAGACCCACAACCAATCTCGTTGACATACAGAGACTGTTCAACTTCGCCACGATGACTTCTTAAAAACGTTCAATTAAATTATAAAATATTAAATTAAATTAACTATTTTGTACAATATCATATAATACTAGCCACACCTCCTGTCTTCGCCTTGGTGGAAATATGGACTCATTTACTGTGTTGTATTCTCCAATATGGTCAATGCATGGATGAAGGTTACATTATGTGCAAAATTTATGTAGAAAATTGTAAAAAGTGTGTTAGACTATTGAAATACGTGCTAGGTATTATAACTTTTTCACAATTACTTTTTTTTGAAGAACAAAAAAGCAAACAAATTGAGTGTTACGGCTTATCTTTTTTTATCTTTTTTTTTTATCTTTTTTTATCTTATCTTTTTTTTATTTTAAGTATGTACTTTAAATATTTTACTTAGTTCAGAATTTAAAAAAAAATGTAAAACTGTTTTAAACCTCTTTAAAAAAGCCAATTGCAAAATAAATATAAAAACGTAAATAAAATTAAAAATATACCTTATTCGTCGATGATGATCAAGATAAATATCTAGTTTATCAATTAGTATGCAGACTGCGATGTGCACTCAATACTACACTACATATCTGTATATCTCGATCGATACCACCCCTTTGCAAGCATCAAATAGGGGAGTATCACGCCATGCATACTCGTGATGTCAAAATGACGAAGCCCGATTTTAAATTAATTCAAAGCTATTTACATAAAAAAATATTTTTTGTTCAATAAGATATTTATATAAAACAACGTATTATATTGGAAAACATAGGTAATAAATACTTTATATCATAACTTCAAGATTTTTACAAGCTCTCTTTTATAATAATAATAAGAAAGATAACTTACTAAGTAATGTGTTTTGTTTTTTTGTTGTTTTCTACGTTATTATTATTAAAAATAATTTAATAACACCATATCTTCGATTGTATGAATAATTAAGATATTGTTTATTTATAAGTTAAATTCGGCACAAGTTATATCATCCGGACGGATGATCCACAATTCTTTGGAACCCTTATCCTAAAACTTACAAAGACCATTCAAGAACATTTCCAAATACAAATAGCCTGATTACCACCAAAGTACATATAGCATATCGTAGTGCATTCGTATGTGATTTCGAACCCGTAACTTTCGCCAACCACCACGTGGAAAGCGGGACCAAACTTTTTGTCCATCGACTCTTTGACCATACGAGCTGCTAACTCGTTGTTTTGTGAAAACTTCTCGCAGGCCGTAACTGATAATTCTACTGCTTCTATACGCATCTCGTCTGACATGTCGGAATGCTGCAACAATAGATATTTATTTTAAAATTAATATTGTCACTGTATAATATTCTTTTTTTGTTATCCCACAGTGCAAGTCACCTAAGTTGTAGATTCAAATCCTAATCGTTTATATTTGTAAAATAGTGTTTTGTTCAGTTTACGTGGATAAAGTGTGGCATTTTTATCGCGTCACACTTTTTTTTAGTTTCACGCTTTTTCCTAAATAGCAGAGTAGTCAGAGAGAACCTATAGTCAAGACCTAGACTCCGTTGTCCACTTTCCGCCCCCGATGCATTGCAGGTTGAGTGGTGGACCGCAACGCCGCGCTTTGCGTTCTTCATCAAAGTGAAGAAATGAAAACAATTAAATTATGATCATTACAAAAAGTGAGAATTGAACCCACAACCGGTCGTTATTATAGTCAGTCGCTGTCCCACTGCACCGCGATAACCTCGCGACAAGTAACGCGTAATTTCACGAAATGAACAAAAAGTGTTATTAGATTCAGAATACCCTATTTCTAGAAAAATATGGAATATATGTAATAATATAGAAAATATAAGTAAAAAAAAATGCTATTTCAACATTTCTGGTATAATATTTTATAACTTTTTTTTTCATTTTTTTTTACTTTATATCCTATATAAATTTCACATTCCAAAAAACAATGTAGTCGAGTAATTGGTTTTGTTTGTTACTTCCTATGTTCTAAATTGATACTACTGGTATTTTATATTCTGATTACAAGAAACATGACATTTTACGTTTTTCCACAACACTATTGTAAATGTAACTTTGCCTAACAAAGAAATTTATAGATATATGAAAAGGTTTGGAGACAAGTCCAATCATAATTATGAAAGAAGTAGATAGAACGAGCTAGTAAAAAACTGAATTTGAAGTCCGTACTCTAATTTCTATCTGTTTGGTAGAACGAATGCCATATTATTTTTGTATATTGTTAATAGTAGAAAATATTCTAAACATAGAAATGATTGATAATAGAGCATACAATATAACAAGTACAACTAGAAATGTTGAAACAGTATGTTAACATTTTGAAAGTGTTATTCACACACTGGACATGAAAAACATTTTTCGAAAACATATAAAACTTTTTACGTAGCGACCATACGTTCATAACGGACGTACGAGTATGTTACGGTTTCGCAAGAGGCGCGGAATCCCGTTACAATAAAATTTGTATACCTCTTTTAAAACGTTGCAAAAGTATCAGGATGATATAGTCTCCAGAAATGTAAATCGCATTGCATAACTTCTACAAGGACCAATACTTAAATACTTGGGTACGAGCTACGAAGTTTATTTGAATTCCACTACGCCATATCATGCACTGCCCATTGATATGTAAACGATCGACAGAGGATGCAACAGTCCACCTGCCACAACAAACAAGTGCGGTCTAACGAACTACATCTGTTCTGTGGTTCTGTTCATTGAGAAATCCACCCACCCAGGAACATTTCATTGTTTCAAACTAAATTCACAAATTTATATTAAATAATATTTGACTTGGCGTTACCCAAAAATATATCTCTTCTTGGTTAGTTAGTTACCGCATTTCAACAACTACGGTTATTATATATTCACGCTTTTTCTAGCATAGCATTTTCCACTTTCCGAGACAATGCTTGTCGAGTGGTGGACCTCACCGCCGCACTTTTTCCGAAGTACCAGAGAGAAGAATCGAATTTTTTAAACGTTTCCCCATCCGATTCTCTCCATCAAAATCAATTGTCAATGCCAGACGCCGTCCGACTGTTTCTGTGATATAAAATTATTTTTATTTTTACTAAAAATGTGTATATATATAAAACAAGACTTAATTTTATACTATATATATGTATATATATAGTATAAAATAATAATTAAAATCTTAATTTAACGCAAGAAAATCTTTGGCTAAAATCAAGAATAGATCGACTACTGTACGAATTATTTTTGGACTCATTTTTCCATATTCACGCTTCATCGTTGAAGAGTTAGTCACTGAAGTCCTGTCTCAGTAACTCTTCACAAATAAAGATAACAAACGCTGTGATAACAGCTGATAACCAACGTGTAATTTTTTTTTTAACATTTTTAAAGTGTTATTTGCACACTAAGAAAATTAAAAAGACATATTTAGAAAACGTATAAAAATTTGAACGCAGCGGGATTTGAAGCCGCGCCTCTCGAAACCCGTTTAACGGTTTTCAACTTGAACGGTTTTCAAGAGGCTGCGTTCAAATTTTTATACGTTTTATAAATATGTCTTTAACCAACGTGTAAGTTAAATTTGTGCATTGTACTTGTATAAAATCCGATTTAACATGCAGAGGCTGGGGCCATCGTGGCGCAGTGGGTCTGGGAGAGCGTCTGACTGTCAAGGTGATTAGCTGTGGATTTGATTCTCACTCAGGGGAATGATTATATTTAAATTATTTTCATTTCTCCGCTCTAATCTTGCTGACTAAGCTCGTAATTCCGTCACTCAACAAGCAATGTCTCGATTTCGGGTGGAATGTAGAAAACGGAGTGTCTTGACACTAGGTTCTCTCTGATTACTATGCTATGCGGAATAAGCATGTAGCATGCAAAAGGTTTCGTCTTTTACACCTCGAAGAAGTCCTAGTTTATATATTTCATACATATACATATTATATAAATATTAAATGTTGATAAGTTTGCCGGTAGGAAAGCACTCACTCAATATACCTATACAAAATCGTTAAGTTGCTTACCGCACACCGAGTAACAGACAGACGCATAGTCCAAATTATCGCACGTAGAAATAAGAAATTAGTACAGGGAAGAAGAAAGGATTTTCCGAATTTTCCATGGAAACGGGAAAATTTTATAGTTAACAACTGAAACTACAGAACAAATAAATATAAATAGTATGATAAAAATCATACCGTTCATGCAAGCGAAGACGTGGGCGACCACTTGTATATTATGTACACTATATTGTTTAGAATGTAGTAACATGATATGTCACGGATATAAGTCGATGCGCAAGAGTGCCTTCGTTGGTCCGGCTTTGAAACCTCACTTGTCCGAATATTGACAGATTGAAATGTATATGTAAGTACGACTACCTATTTACTTAGTCTTGCCATAAATATTGTTACAAAAAAAAATTTTTTTTTTTTATTGTACGTAATATTTATAACTGATACAGTGTGTTAGTTTAATACGTTAATATAAAATCATTAACTACCTTCTCAAGAATTCAAGAATGGTATATTGATACACTGGTGCGGATGTTTTGATACCTTTTTCACAAAAATATGGCTCAGTCACTCCTGCATAAACAAACCATCACATAATAGGTAACAAACATTTACTAAAGTCAGATAAATCACGTTATATTCTGTTGACTAATTGGCAAGCGTCTTTACAGGTTTCAGTGTTAATATGGTCATTTTAGTTGTTAAAATATTGCTTGATTTATAAATTTTTCTCATCGGTAAACAATTTTTTTTCTGTGACCTCCCTTTTCGTACTTAAGTAATTGTTTTGTAAAATCAGAACCCATCACCCTATTCCATTTTAAATAATTAGCTAAAAAATAACCTAGTCCTAAGTCATCTTTTAAAATACGCGACATAGTTCTAAGTGCCAGCTACAACCCCAGAGATAAAATCTTTTGCTTTCGGACAGGATTTATTCGAATTCTTTCCCTTACTGCTGTGATCACCATTTTCGTACGAACACTACGTGCACGGGGCAGAATTTTGTCTGTCACTAATAGATAGGTTTTATTGTACCTATCAATAGCCCTGTACACCATAATTTGACTAATAAAAAAGCGTTTGGAATTAAAAATTGTATTTGGCTACTTTATGTAATGCAACCACGGCGATTCGGTTATCTTTATCACCCCACTCCATTTTAATATCATAAAATATTTTACAATATACTGGCGCGAAAATAAGAAAACACAATGAACAATCATATAAAAATGAGAGATTCCAAATTCAAAAGTAATATTTTAATTACATATAACAGTACTTATGACCAGAGTTTTAAGTATTTACAACAAAATGTGCGTATTAAGTTTCAAATAGATATTAATCCTTTCAATTTAATATGTAGACATTTATGAATTTAACTAGGTACGTACAGAATGGAAATTTTATGTTAACTACTTACTTATTCTACACTCACGATTTATTTGTTTCTTTTTACATTTTCACTGTTTATTTTTAAAGCCTATCAATAATATATTATTGAATATCTATACATATACACGGAATATTGTTTATAACTTGCCCATGCGGATAATTATAGTTAGTCCGTTATTTAAAAAAATATAATACGTATTGGAACATTTGTTATTTTGTTAAAATCTTGCCTTATTTTAAATAATCATGCCCTATATAAAATAATAGGAACGTAAAATAAATTATGATATGAAAAAAATATGTAAATATTATTACCCTTATCAAAGGATATGTGTGTACCACTTTTTCCGCTACTGCTCCTGTGGCTGCACCTTCTTCAGCCATCGCGAATCAGTACACTGTATATTTTTAATAAAAATTTACGCAAAACAAAATAAATCACAGTAAATATTATACGTGCGCCTCGCGTTGCAATGTCTTCCCACTGTTTACACGTCGCCTTGACAACGTGCGGGCTCTAAGATGCGATTGATTTTTTCCAATATTTGACCTATGAACCAGTAACACTTAATTATTGAATCAATTTTGTTGACCTTTAAAATACAATTACAGAAGATAATGCATTTTGTTAAAGATTTGTAATTACATATGAACTATAAAACTATGAACTATTTATTAAGTTAATCAGTTTTAGTTGTTAATGTTAGAATCTGTTTATGAATGTTTAAATTTCTAAAATGCCTTTTATTTAAGTATGAATCATTTATTTGAGTTTATAATTTATTATTTTTTATTATGTATCTTATATTTTTATTGTTGGTCTAAAAATTGTACTGTGGATTAATAACTTACATTGCAACACCAACACTCACATTGATAACATTGGTACTGTCAACGTCACAAATGTTACGATAAGCTTTCAAACGATCAGCTGTTAAAATATAGCTTCACGTTTTTGTAAATAAATTATATTATTTTTTCTATTAATCAGTGTAAATATTTTTTAAATATGGCTTCGCGGTTTAGTGGTGCACTTCAATTAACTGACCTTGATGATTTTATAACTCCTTCGCAGGTAGATATGTCCTTTATTTACATACGATTTTAATTTTACCACAAGTAAAATAAAAATGAGTATATTAAATTTATGCCAAATAAATCTGTTATCAGAACTTTTTAAATGTTATCTAATACAATACGAAGGATACTTTCCTATATTTATGAAAATTATTGTCAATTTCAAGGAGTGTATAAAACCAGTCAAAATAGAAAAAACAAAATCAAAAACTGGAGCAAAAATAAAGATTGGTGAAGATGGGTATTTTGATATATCCAGTGGTAAGGAACAGAAATTACAAAAGGTGGAAATTACTCTAGCAGACTGCCTTGCTTGTAGTGGCTGCATCACTTCTGCTGAAAGTGTCTTAGTTACAAAACAGAGCCAGGAAGAACTTTTAAGGTTACTGTAGATTAAATGATTCATGTACATACCAGAGTTATTATGAATTATATATGCATAATTATTTTTCATAACTTTTTTACATACATTTTCAGAGTTTTTTCAGAAAGAAAATATACAGATTCAAAAGGGATAGAAAGACTTGTTAGTCTGATAGTATTGTCAATATCACCTCAACCATTACTTTCTCTGGCAGTAAGATATAAATTAAATCCAGAAGATGCTACAAGGAAGTTAGTTGGTGGGTTCAAGATTAATTTAATTAAAAAAAATATTATATTGTAAATTGATATAATTTAGTTATTAACTATACATATTAGCATTACAGTATATTTAAAATAAAGTTTTTTTTAATTATTTATATTTTAAAATAATTTCAGGTTATTTTAAAACCCTCGGTGCAGATTTCGTTTTGGATATGACAGTGGCAGAAGATATATCTCTTCTAGAAGCCCAACAAGAGTTCCTACAGCGTTATCATGATAACAAGGATGATGATACAGCAAGAAAAATACCAATGCTATCTAGTTCTTGTCCAGGTAATTAAAAAAAAACATTTAATACAAGGCAACTCTTGGCCTAATAATTTTACGCAGCCTGCTAAGCATTTATTTATATTATAGATATTCTCCTATTACTTTATAAATACTGTTAAGTGTGAAAATATTTCAATATTTAGTTTGTATTGTATTTAGTAGTTTTTTACTCATTACTTCCCAACTGGGCTTAAAATTGGTGTGTTAAAATGTCCAAAGACGGCACTGAATGTAACAAAAACATGAATATATAAGAAAATGAAAAACATTTTTTAGAAAACATTAATATTTGAACGCAGGGTTATTGGAACCCACACCTCTTAGAAACCGCTCCAAGCGCTCTGACCCCTAAGCGATCTACATCCAGCTGCGTCGAAATTCTTATAGGCTTATTACAACAACTTATTTTGTTCCTAAGTGTGTGAATTACAGTTTAAATATGTTAAACATATTAAATAAATAGCATTCTCTCTCACCTAGTAATTTCTAAAAATCTCTCTACAGAGATGCTAAGAACAAAAATAATGAGTATGTATATAATTTAATTTAATATCATTACATCTGTTTTGAGGTTGGGTATGCTACGCAGAAAAGACCCATGGCAAATTTATCCTTCCATACATTTCTAATACAAAATCTCCACAACAAATCATGGGTTCTTTAGTAAAACAGCATTTAGCTCACAAAAGGGAACTAAATCCTAGTGAAGTGTACCATGTAACGCTAATGCCATGCTATGATAAGAAATTAGAAGCTTCTAGAGAAGATTTCTACAGTGAAGTGCACAGCTGTCATGATGTTGATTGTGTTATTACTGCTAGTAAGTTATTTTTATTTTATTTTTAATTGTTACAATATTTTGAAGTGTTGTCTTTTGAAATTTATAATATTTTATTTCAAAGGAACCTGTGTAACCACTCTTGACTTAATTGAGGGACTCTCCACTCAATTGAGTAAGTGGGCCCACTCTTTTAGAAAATATTTTCATACAAAAAAAAACAGCTTCACTTTTTTTCCTGCCTAGCTAGAAAGTCATAGACTATCTAGCTAGGCAAAATTTTTTATTGTTTTTATCGACTGTCTCTAGACGGGGGGTTTTAGTAATACTTGAGTGGCCCATAAGGTGTTTGATTATAGTGTAAGATAATACATACTATTGTACAAAGCAGGTTCAATATTATTGTCTTAATAAATTATTAAGTATTAGAAACTAAACTTGACTCCAAGCTATAACTTTTTCTTTTACAGTTGAATTGGAACAAATGTTAGAAAACAGCAGCAAATGTTTATCAGACATAGAAGAATGTAACATGGATTGGCCGTGGGATGATTCAGAGGGTCCTGGTATAAAAAGCCACATAGGCTCAGGATCTGGAGGTTATGCAGACCAAGTGTTTTTGTATGCTGCAGAACAGCTTTTTGGTGAAAGCAATGCACCACTTGTGTATACAAATTTAAGGTTAGTTTTATATGTACTTATGGTTTATACTTTTATCTCTGAAGATTAATTTTCTATTTTTTAAATAATACATTTCTTCTAACAAAAACTAGACTAACATATATATTTTTTATTGCGCTTAAAAAGAAAAAAACAATACAATTCACATTACAGAAATTAGGTAAGCAACCGTGGACTTATCTCTAAAAGATAGACATATATAATAAAAAAAATATTTCTAGTAGAATTTGAGCCTGCAATTGTCTTTTAAGGTCAGCAACTTCTCGACTATGCCCCAAAATTGTTAATAATTATTATTTTCATATCCTAAGTGTTGATTGTTGATCACTTTAAAAACGTTAAAACTGACTGAACTCAAATAATCTGCAACTTCTGTTTTTACTCAATACTAACTACATTAGACATGTAAATAAAACATTTTTAGAAAAGCGTATACCGTAAAATTTAATCACAGCGGGAGCCCGACCTCTTGAAAACTGCCGAGGGCTCTGATCGCTGAGCCATATGAGTTCCACATCCGGCCACGTCGAAATTTTTTTAGTTAGCAGCAGCATTCTGTAGAGAGTTTTTTAAAAATTTCTGCGAACTAAAGATTATTCTACGAGCAATCATTTGGCAAGAGAGAATGCTATTTATTAAATATTTTTTATTTATTTAAAGTGTTTATTCACAACTTAGTAGAATGAAAAATGGCTTAGCAGTCAGAGCACTTGGACAGTGTCCAAGAGGCGCGGGTTCAAATCCCGCTACGTGCAAATTCTGTGTTCAAATTTTAATGCGTGTTTTTCTAAAAAATATTTTCAATTAATTGTGTCAATAATAATTCAAAAAACCTATTTTAATATTTCTACAAATTTCCCATTTTTAATGTAGGCGACTTTCATTCTGAGACTGCGACATTTTTACTATTAAATACCAATGCATATCTAATTATCTATTCGTGTACTGCGCTAGGAATACTCCAGAAGGTATGAGTGACCTTTTAGGCTTTCATTGTTATTGTGACTCACTAAAGAGAAATTTATGTTTAGTTTAGTTCTATTTACCTGTTTGTTACGGTTTCTAGTTGATATGGAAAAGAAAATAGCTTGATTTTAATTTAGAAGACGAAAATAAAGAAAGTTGCAAATAAAAAAAAATTCTTAGTGTAGTTGGGCTACCACTACCAGGTTCCGCCCGTTTATTAGCCTAATAATTTTAAATCTCTTTCATGGGAATATTGATGTCTATAATATACAGTAGATGCGTTACTAGACTGATTTGTTTATCCGCACTCGTTACTCGCAACGTCTCGTCAAAATGTAGTGGGAAAATGGTGGTATCACTAACTTACCTTGTCCTATAACCGTCGTTGCCAAACCTTACCTTGCAACACGCGAACCGGCGTGTTGCAAAGTAAATAGGCCCCTTCTGCGCTACAGGCAGGGCTAACAATAAATACACGACTCTCACACCGTCGTCGACGGATAAGACGGCGAAGTCCAGCTTATTTAATGGCACGCGTCTACCGGTTAGAGACTGATAGGCTCCCTTAGAACAAGTTTTTAATTGTATCCAGTAACGTTTTCATGTCGCGTTTGGTTTGCTTAGTATAGGGTTTCCCTCCCACGACCGTCCAACGAAGCAAGCCGAGGTCCTTGCCCTGCAGGGGTCGCCCTTGCGATCGTGGACCCCATGTCTCAAGCAGCCATACAGTGTTGCCAGTACTTGCCTTTTCGCAAGGATTGAGCACCCTCATCAGCGTTACTATCAAGACTAATATGGTCAACAGCAAAAAATCAATATTAACAAAAATAAACCTTATCTTATATTAATCAAATGAACTTACGAATTATTATTTTATCTACGAATTTTAAAGAAATTATAAAGAACAAATTTGTGTTTGAAGATAAAGATATTGAAGCCATCGTGGAGCAGTGGCATGGCAAGGCATCTGACTGTAAACGTTATTGGTTGTGGGTTTCATTCCCACTCGTTGAAATGACTATATTCAAAATATTTTTATTTCTCCGCCATGGTATCTAAAAAGAAGCGCGGCGTTGAGCTTTGCCACTCAACACGCAATGTCTCGAATTCAGCCGGTAAATGGAGAGCAGAGTGTCTTAACATTAGGTTCCCTCTCAATACCCTGCTTTACGGCAAAAAGGGTGAAACTGGAAAATAATAAATAAAAAGATATTCATAATAGTGTACAGGGAAAAAAATGAAAATGCAAACCGTAAATGAAACATATTTATATCTTCCAGAAATCCAGATTTTCGTGAAGTGACATTAGAAAAAGATGGCAAAATCGTATTAAAGTTCGCAATAGCCAATGGGTTCCGTAACATACAAAACTTAGTGCAGAAGCTAAAACACGGCAAGTCGCCGTATCACTTCGTGGAGGTCATGGCGTGTCCTTCCGGTGAGTGCATTCAATTAAATATTCATTAAGTATAGTAGAAGCCATCATAGCAAAGTGGTACAGTGCCTATTCGTAATTGGTCGTGGGTTCGATAATCACTCTGGGGAATGTTTATTTTAAATTAGCCCCGGCACGACAAGGCGCGTCATGCAGCACGCAATGTTTTGAATTCGAGCGGGAAGTAGAGAATGGGAGTGACACTAGGTTCTCGCTGATAACCCTGATATGCTATATGGGTATAAGCTATAAGCGTGAAAAAATAAAACAGCGGGAACTACCTGGCTCTATACGTCCGTTGTGATGTGATTGTGATCACACGTATACACTTCTTCGAATTCTTCAACTGCTACCGACTTAAAATGAAATTGTAACAGACGTAAACTCCCGAATTCGAGACATTGCGTGTTAAGTGGCGGAACTCTACGCCGCGCTTTGTCGAAGCGAAGCGCCATTGCGAAGGAATGAAAATATTTTGAGTCTAATTATTCCCCCGAGTGAGAATGAAACGCACCATCAATCGAGCTTCCAGCCAAAAGCTGTCCTACTGCGTCGATGGCCTCACTTTCCCGGGGTACTTCACCTAATGCTATTATGGTCAAGTTGGGAAAGTACCCGGCTATATACATACATTATATATTAATTTTCAAACATATCAATGTACTAGCGACCCGCTTACATCTTCTTCAAAATTGTATTTAAATCGGTTAAGCCGTTTCTGAGATTATCGTGCACAAAGAAACAGACAAACAGAAAGGAAATTAAAAATATTTTTTTTGGGTTCGAATAAATAATAAATGCCAAAATATTTTTTTTTCCGTGTATCTTCCATGTACAAACAATCAGTTACATTTTTATTCATATTATAATATAGATTTATTTTTAATTACAAATTAAAGCAGCATATTTGTTCCCTCCAGGTTGTCTTAACGGCGGCGCTCAAGTGCGACCGGTACACGGTGAAACCGGCAGAGAACTAATCGCCCAAATGCAAACATTATATAACAAATTGCCTATAGCTAGCCCAGCTCAAAGTAAACTGGTGAAACAGCTTTACCACGACTGGTTGGACGGAAGAGAATCGGATAAGGCTAAAGCCCTACTGCACACTAGCTATCATGCGTTAGAGAAAAATGATATAGCGTTAAATATTAAGTGGTGATACAGCCTTATTGGGGTTTTTGTTTTGGGTATATGTAAATGAGAAAATACAAACTGAATTGTTGGTAAGATAAAACTGTTATATAATGAAAGTATTTGGTTATTTGTTTTTGTAAAATATTAATATATAATTATTGTTCCTTTCTTAATAGTATTTAATTAGCATCGTTTTTTTTGCACTTAATTGATATTAACCCATAAAAAATTACAGTCTTTGTGAAAAAAATTACACTGAATATGCATAGAGTTACTACGTTTTTGACCTTTCTGCATCCGTGAATTTCAAAAAACGCTAAAAATAACTTACAGTTAGTATATACAAGACAACTATATATTCATTAAATACTATAAAAAATATACATGCAATTAAAATATTCGAATAGTTGAATTTAAGGCAGCTTTTAAATTAGGCAATCAACTCTAGTGTGTTTGCCATTTAATTAATAAATATAGCACAATGCTTCATATATCTTGAGCTCATCGTATGTCAGCGTCTGACTGTATACGCGATAGTTGTGGCTTTGATTCTCGGTCGGGGAAATGATTTTTTTTTTATTTTATCGCTCTGGTGGCAAGACAAAGTGTCTCGGATATGTCGAACAATAGGTTTTCTCTGACAAAACTATGGTGAAAAGGTGTACAAATCTATGTACTTATATACCTATATACTTTTCAACAACACCTTGACTTAAGGCTTAATTCTTATACTATATATTTATAAGATTTACACGGACGGTATTGTAAGTGAATATATTAAGATATGATTATTTAAAAAGATGATGATGATATACTACTTTGTAAATATATGTTTGAATAATTGTTAAAACCCATGTAGTTTTATTTATTTAGCCTCTACTAAATAACTAACATTGTGTTTTATGAAAACATGTAAAAATTTTGAACGTAGCTGGGTTCAAACCCGCGTCTCTTGGAATCCGTCTAAGCGCTCTAGCCAATTAAGCTATACGTTCTTACATCGAAAGTGATTACGTCTGTTACAGTTTATTTTTATTGTTAGGATCTATGCTGGCACAATATATAAAGTTAATATAATTTAAGAATATTCATTCTTAACAATCCGCGTCCGACGTTCTCGTCAAAATCGCGAATTGATCGAGAATGTTAAATTTAAATGATATTTTCTGGCTAACATTGATTTAATAAAAATATAGTCTTTTTTTTTTTAGTAGTTGTTTATTAGTAATTATAAGTACCTTAGGATTAGATTGAGATTGCAAGAGAAAATAATATTTTATAAATAATATTTTTTTTTTAAGTTTTATTTACACAATTAGTACCGTTTGGTCATATAAATATTCCTTTCAAATAATTACTCACTCGCACACTCGGGACACATGTTCACTCGAGAAGCTAATGATAAATACGAAGTTATTGTAGAACTATATTTGAAAAGAACCACTTTTGTTTCTCGCCGGATCTTGTTAGCAGAAATGCCTTCCGAGCCGGTGGTAGCTGACAGCCAGATGCTGGGACACATAACATTGACATTTTATGTTAATTGACGATTCAAAAGTGTTTTTAATAACCTATTTAAATCAAGAATATTTGGATTTAGATTGATAGTAATAACGTAAAAATTAAGACATATGTACGTTATAATCTGCTTTATCAAGTAGTAGGTTTAATTTTTAAAACATCTTTATATGTATTTGAGATATTGTTTTTGTTCTAATTGTGTAAACTATAAAACATTCGCTATCAATATGCTTAGTAACAAAGCGACTCGGTGTATTTGAACATGGAGATTGAGAAAAAAGAAATAGCTTTTTGGAATATTGGGGAAA
Organism: Podotricha telesiphe; assembly: GCA_038994665.1. Taxonomy (NCBI): domain Eukaryota; kingdom Metazoa; phylum Arthropoda; class Insecta; order Lepidoptera; family Nymphalidae; genus Podotricha; species Podotricha telesiphe. Next base: position 532,397 of record JAOYRR010000162.1, on the reverse strand, counting down.
AAAGGTTAACTTTTATTCTACTATTACTAGCGACTCGCTCGCGGCTTCGATAACGTAAGCGACACGACTTAACTATTTTGTTTTTTCGCCCGCCCGCGTTTACATTTAAATTACAAACTTTGCTTAAATTTATAATTTTAATGGTTGTTACTTTTTTATTTAACAACCGATTGCAATAAAATGAACACTAGAAAAGAAAATTAGTAATCATTGTTTTGGGTTCTATTATAGTAATATAAATGCCCCCAATAATATATTTTTTTACATGTACAGACAGCGATTAGTTACATTTGTATTATATGTATACCCTGCGTCGCCTAGACATGCGTTGCATTATGTTTATTTGAATAATTGTGTTCGTAATTAAATGTACTGCGTAGTAAGTATAACTAACTGTCTGAAATCCGCAGAAAGTTTTATAAATACATATTAATGCATACAACATGCGACATGTGTGCGACACACACAACAGGGTGACAGCCTCTGACTATACCTATACGCGATGGTTGTGGGTTCGATTCTCATTTTGGGGAATGATTATTGTCATTTAAATAATTTTTATTTCTCCGCGGTGGCTAGACTAGGCTCAGCAATGAGCTCAATGTCGACACACAATGTATAGGATTCGGGTGGAAAAGGGGAAAACGGAGTGTTTTGACACTAGGTTCTCTCTGGCTACCCTGCTATACCGGAAGCTATAACTAAACATACTACGTAGGTATGACTGATTTGAAATCCGCTGAAAATTGTATAGGTACGTACCTATATTGCTTACGCAAGACCGAACGGACTACTTTACTGAATAAACGTTGCCGTTACGCCATGTTTATACAATCTACGAGGCTAGATGAGTTGTACAAAAAGAATTTTCTTTATGACTTTTTTATATTTCATAATGTTAAAAGTAACAGTTAATTAATCATTATAAAACTTTCAATATTTTACTCTCTTTTCAGAGATTTGTCATATTCCTTGTTATTGTCACCTGATAAATTTTAAAAAGAACTAATATGTACACGTTTAACATTACTATCTCGTTATCCAGGTTCTTTAAGGTAAATCGTGTTACAAGATTTTCTTACATTGATTGATAGATAGATTATTATATACGAGTAGATATACAGGTGAAGCTAATAACGGTTTATTAAAAAGCCGGGATTCGAACTCACAAACTCCTGCCAGTATTGCTTACATGCAAACACGACCTAAGTGCAGCACTATTCAGTATAATATTTATTTTAAAATAAAATATTCTTATATAGGTAAGTCCTGTACAAGTAACGTACATTGTAGTAACTTATGCATTGTCACTTAACGCCCCTTTATGCTAATTCGAACAACGCGTGTTTGTGAGTCTATTTACACACGACAAGGTAACAACCAAGGAACATACGAGTATACGGTCATTCATTTTGTTGCATTTCTTTTGATCTTTACAAATAAATTTTGTATAAAAAAAATATTTAATTTTAATTAATGGGTATATTCTGCTGACGTATTTTTTGTGAGTGCCTCCGAGTTAACTTAAGATTTAAATTGCAAATGTCATCAGTTTTCAAAAATTTCCTTATATTTCCTTTACGTGACAGTCCTCCAATTTTATCGACCCATTGTGTCGAATCAAAAGAGTACAAAAGGTCTCCTTCATCTTATATCAACCAGTCTTAAATTGTTTATCTCAATATGCTTTTTCAAATATGTGATTCTGTGGGTCTTTCGTTACAGATTCTATTAATTGACTCAATATAACTTAGAGATCAGATATCCACGACATTCATATGTCATTCATTCTTCCTATATTTTAACATATCCAAATTTTCCTGCTACTTGGACTGTACCACCACCAAAGTTCTGGTAAAATCGAAACCGATTATAATAAAATGATTAAAAAAGATGTGTACTATCTACATAAACTTTTGTTACTTTAATTAAGTTTGTTGTCTGTCAGGTTGTACCAATTTGAACGTAGTAGTAACATCGATCGATCGATAAGTCGATGGATTGCGATTGTTATAAATTAAATTAATTCATATGAATAATCCATGAAATCGGACGAGTTTGGGTCAGTGTAAAGAGTGGCCGCGGCGGCACGACTGCTTCTAGCTTTCAGTATTTTCAAATACTGCGCACTGTTTACAAAACAGAAGCCGCAACAAAAAGAAGTTACACCTAACGTATTGTTTGTGCAATGTCATGGGATATTTCCGTCTGATGGGCGGCAAAGTTTACTTTATCCTGCTGTGTATTATCGTCAAAGCTGTGATCGGTACTGGTTTGGGAAAATGCCCGATATATCCACAGTTTCCTAATTACGATGTCGGACGTGTGAGTGCATCTATTTTTATTAAAAACATTATATTTTTGTTTTTAAATCAATCGCAGCATGTCGACCTTAAACCTTGAACGCACGTCCGATGACGCCTTCGAATGTTATTATCATAATAATAATGTTTAGTGATTAAGAAATAGTGATTTACCTATCTGTCGTTTGATTTTTTTATATATTTTTTAACTACAAAATATATTAACGAGTAATACGTAGGGGAGACCGGGGAAACTCGGGACAGAGGAGCTGTGACAAGTTGTTTTTCTCGGAGTAGCTATCCTTAATTTCGTTTTTTGTTTGGTTATATACTGACATTACATGGCGTTAACTTTATACATATTGCTTATAAAATTGAAAACAATGTTAAAATAAATGTAAAAGAAAGGACTCAACATCAAAATTAAAAGAGAGTATAAGACCGCTTTATATATATATGGGCTCCCTCCCCATAACGATATAAAGCAACGAAGAAGACTTGGACGTAAGTGAGTCTTGAAATTTCTAGTAATTAATTTGTAATACGACCAATTTTATGTTTATTGGCCAAAGTGCATAATACAGTCTTGAGTGTAGTGTTGCAGTATATACAATATTTTGCATTGTTAATTAAATTTGAAGGCAAATTAACATGAACGGAATCAAATTAAACGTACATATTGCCAACAATTTTGTTTTCTTAGTCTGGAGGACAAAGTGAAGCGTTGGTAAAAACAAAGGATTGCTTAGGAATATGGAGCCTGAAGTGATTATTGAGATAGTTATCTCTGCGTACCATGGAAATTACGAGCCTTCCTGAAATCCGTGTGATTATTATATGATTAAAAAAGAGACTTTATTATGGCTGAGATACTACGGCTTTTTATGCTTTAAATTATATAAATATAAATTACATTCAATCTGTATAAGTTCTATCGTTTCAGTATCTTGATAACTATCAAAGTGGGGTATTCAATGTTGTTTATCAAATATAATGGCCACATCCCTAACTACATATTTAAAATATTATACTATAAATATTTTAAAGTTTAAAATAAAAAATGGCCTTAAATAATGGCCTAAATGGTCAATAATTTTTATTTGTCAACAGAAACTGCCCACCATACTAGCTTTATAATATAGCTTTTATTAATGCGGCATTTACTTATTTCTTATAGTCTAGCTGGTCTGTCACGGTTCTTGGTCAGATTTTCCAGTCAATGGGCAATGCCTTTCAAGTTGAACAGATTTTGTAAAGGGATCATTTGCTTATTTTTTATAGTTGCTATACTATTATGATTCATTATCAACTGTTTCGAACCTTTAATTTTTATATGTCATCAGCAAACGCGCAACAAGATGAATAAACTTGGTTAAGGCGACTTTCACGCATTTCTTATACTTTGCTGAGTTTGTAGCTGGTGAATACACCAGCTACAATACTATAATTGATTTCGAAGAGTAGAGCTCCAGATTATTATCAGGACCCTAACCCAGGATTAAAAGCTATGCCACAAAAACTGTTTATTCATATCCATCCAGGAACTGCGAAAACCAATTATCACAGTAATACCGTGAGAGGCAACATCAACGACGACTATTTATTGTCTCAATTGAAAAGTAATGCCTTTTTGTGTTCATTGAATATGAAAATTAAAAATTCTTTGAATTTTTCATCTTCTTCTTGAACAAACACTACATTACAAATATACATTTCATTTATAACTTTGCCAAATTTATTTGCTATGGAAAGCTATTCTCTTTATAGTATAACTACTTATAGTTTTAAATTTCAGTTGAACGGTTTTTTAGAAGTTAGCATTACTTTTTTAGTCTACTAATACTATAGATTTAAGACCAGAAAATAAAATATATTTTAAAAATGTACGACAGGATAAGTACGTAAAGTTATGTTTGTATGTATATGTATCAAATAAAATTTAGGCAATCAGAATAATCATATACGTACGTATTTAAAAGTAAAATGATGTCATTGAACTTATTCTCTAATTGCTTAATGTTGTTGACCAAATTTATTTACTTAAAATAAAAAAAAACAGTACTTTAGATAATTTTTTTAAGGTTGTAATTGATATATAGTAAATTGTGTAACATATTCAAAACCGCCATAAAAAAATATAGTTCAACGGGCTATTAACGTGTTTACAGATTACAATTCGCAAAGTAACAAGTTAAAATTTTGCTACGTTTTAAGTTTATTAGCTTTCGGGAAGCTTTTTCCCGCATAGCAGGGTTAGTCAGAGAGAACCTACTATCAAGACAATCCGTTCTCTACTATCTACTCGAATCGAAACATTGCGTTTTGAGTGGCTGAACCCTTTGTCTTAGATACCAGAGCGGAGAAATGAAAATTTAAATATAATCATTCTCCTGAGTGCGAACCAATCAGAGCCTCTGCTTGAGGATACCTCTAATTTTTAGGATTTCTAAATGTTTACAATTTTACATGTCCAGATGACAGGTACATGGTATGAGGTGGAGAGATCGTTTCATTTGATGGAAATAGCTGCAAGCTGCACCGAGTTGGATGTAAGACTCAATGATAAAGGGTTCCTACTTATAACAGTTAACACTATAAATAGGTGGTAAGTGATTTGAATGCATAGTAAAGTGTGAATTTATGATAAGTATTTAACAACTTCGTCACGGTTTTAAAGTTTATTCAATAATTTACCGAATTTAGCCGCAGTTGCCTCATACAATATTTTTTGATTTACTTTATGTCATTTGTAGCTAGTGGCATCAATATGGAGGCTTCAAGTTTCACACACAACAAATATTTTTTATTAGTTTCACATGTATCTAATCTCTATAAATCAAATCAAACCAATCAAAGAAAATTTTTGCAACACTATTTTCTGCTAGAAATAAATTTTCACGCCGAAAGTAGTGTCCGGATTAGATGTTAATAGCTGTTGACTGTCCTGCAGCTTATTTATTTACGAATAAAATGGGATGAATATACAATTTGCATAAATAAAATAATAATACATTTTTAACTACACGTTATATATATATAGACGTAATAGATATACATATAAATATTAATAATTACATTAGTTAAAATATGTAAATTTTAGGTCCGGCAGTCCATCTACTAGCTTTGGCTTGGGGATATCGAGTCATAACGGCTCATCGTCGTTCCGCTATAAGCTGAACAATCGTATGCCTTACATCATGGGGCGGCTGCTGCCCGGCGCAGGACAATACAACGTTCTATTCACAGATTACGATAGATTCGCCCTTATATGGTCTTGCACTAATTACAGCATTGCTCATTCTGGTACATATATCCTTAATCATTTTAGTTTTAATTCATCTTTAAATGTACTTTTCAAGTTCTATAAAATATTAAGTGTAACAAAATTTTTGTACTAAAAAGTTAAAACGTTGAAAAGATTATAAGTACCCACCTATACTAAATATTTTCATTGTTACACGTAATATTTATTTCTCACGTTTATCGTAATCAATTAATTAAAACAAAAACAGCTTCGTTCTCTTTCCTACATAGCAAAGTAGGCTGACGATCCCTTAGTCATCGCGTTTACAATCATTCTATCATCAGTAGTAAAGTCGCGTTTTTTATTAATCAAAATCTTAGTGCTTGTCTACATTTCCCAAGGAAAGTTGCTTAATCCAAATCAAATTTTAGCTTTCTATGCCCGTTACGACTGTGCGGTGTCTCAGTTAGGTCAGTCCGTCACTCAGTGAGTAACGGCTATCTGGCATCTAGTATAAGCCATCTGGTATCCGGCTAAACTGCTATCCGTTTCATCTATTTCATTTAAAAAAAAAAACATATTAAGAAAACGTATAAAATTTTGAACGCAGCGGGATTTAAACTCGCACCTCTTGAAAACCGTTCAAGCTCTCTGACCGCTAACCCATGCGTTCTACATCCGGCTGCGTCGAAATTCTTATACACTTATTACAACTTATTTTGGTGTTTGGTATTTTGGTGTTAGCATCTCTGCAGAGAGATTTTTACACGTTATCTAAAAAAAATTTCAATTTCCTGTGTGTTAATAACACTTTAAAATGTTAAGAATAATTCATTCATTTTAAATATATTCACATTGTTTTTCATTCAGATCGCATGTGGGTGCTAGGTCGGGCACGTGAAATAGAAGCGGGTCTCCGCGCACAGATATACTCGCTGATGCAGGAGTTGCGCCTCGACCCCGACCGCCTCATACTTTCCAAGAACACAAATTGTACCGTCGTCGAACAATCATATGGAATAAACTAATAATTTATTGATTGTGTGTTTATTTATTATCAAATCGTTGTTCACATAAAAAATATTTAAAGAAAAGTCAATCCTTTTTAATTTTCTAGTTAATCACGTCTTGTTAGTTAAGTCCATCCAACTGTACATTATGTGCAAAGAGAAAGAAATACATATATAAATATTTTTCTTACATCTCCACGCTCTTGGCCGCATATCAGGATAATCCTAAAACCTAGTGACATGCCACTCCGTTCTCCACTTTCCGCTCGAAATCAACACATTGCGTGTTGAGTGGCGGAACCAAGCGCCGAATCTATTAATGATTTTAATATGAATTTTGATTGCAATGAGCAGTGTCAGTTACACTAATTTACACGATGGATAAAACACTACTAAATACTCACACACACAATTAAATATTTTTTCTTTATTTCACATTTTTTACACAAATAAACAACTCAAAATTAAAATCTTTCATATAAGGGGAAAGATCAATAAAACAACGTTTTCAATAACTATTTTTTGGAAAAATATAGTTTATTTACAACAATAGAGTAAAGGATATAAGATTCGAAATACACAATTGTTTCGTACAGATTAGTGACAAAAAACATCGCCTACTATACAGGCGTAACCAAAGAGACATCGACGTAACAAAAAAATAAAATGTACAACACTTACGCCGTAAATGGCAATGTAATATATTATTGCTTCGAACAGCCAGAGTTCCGCAGGATTTCTCTCATCGTATTCACATTACCCCACACACGTTTAGTAATAAAAAGAAATAATTACCATTAAAAATAAACATTAAAAACTAGCTGAGCCCGCGATTTCATCCGCGTGGAATTGTAAAATAAAAGTACTACATAGCCTTATTCCTTATTACATCGTCTGTCAGTGAAAGTCCCTTCAAAATCGGTCCAGCCGTTTCAGAGATTTGCCGAAACAAACTGTCACAAAAAATTACAAAAAATATATATTTTGATATGTGTACCATGTATACATACAAATGCATTTAGTAAAAAGCTGTTTTTTTAATATTAAAAACATACACTCCAATTTTATTTTTTTGTATAGATATATCCAAAGTTGGAAATTCTATTTCGCAGTAAATAGAACAAAATACATTCTCTGTTAATAAACACTACAGGTCCCGGTGATGTGTAATATACGCATTGCCGTAACAACGTCACTTTATATAAAAGTGTATGTCAAATACGTGTATATTTGACATACACTCTACCAAGTGTTATAAAACTTATTTATTTATTTCTGATGCAGTATCATAAAATAAATTATTAGCTTTAAGTTTTTTCTTTCTATAACTTTAACTGTGCAAAATTTCATACCCCTCAGATCGCATAATTTTCTTGAAAACGTTCCAAAGCTCTAAATGAGCGTACTAATATATAGATACAAACTCTTATACTAGAAACATTCAAATGTTATATATATCTTTTTATTACTAAACGAGCGCTTTATAAAAATCTATCACACAAAGACAAAAATCCAATCAGTATATGACCCTCGCTGTCGCTTCGAACGCTAAGTTAAAATTACTTTAATACCAATAAAATCTTTGTAAGACTAGAGGCGGACGAACTCATTTTTAATAATTATTAAATCTTTTTCAAATATTATGCAACCTAGAAGCCGCCGTAATTGGGGTTTTAAAAAGAATTGTTTTAGTTTTAAAGATAAATTCTCTATAATATATGGCATCATCTAAATCGTCTCCATCCGTCTTTCCGCTGAGTTTCGTCACTAAATACGGAATGTATATTATGCAAGTAAAGGAAATTTAATTTGAATGAACCACTAAATATATACTATTGTAATAGAACACAATAATTATCAATTTTAATTCCTTTACGCTTTGTGGGTAAGCTCAAAGATACTAATTTCAGATTTATTTATGATTTTTCACCAATATATTCAATTTAACAGTTTTTTCTGTTTTACTATAGTATAGATATTATTTTTATAAAGTATTAGTAGTAAACCCCATTTTATTAACTTAAACATTCTGCTGATAAAAATTGAGTTTGAAATATACAATAAACTAACAATATAGAAATAAAACTTCACTATATTACATCTAACAGGGGATCGTCCATCTCTAGAAGTACCTCATCCTAACAAAGTATATCAATAGCTTATTCAAATTAAATAAAACGTGTAAAAAAAACATTTTTAGAAATCGTATAATAACTTGAACGTAGCGGGACACGAACCCGCGCCTCATGGAAACCGTATAACCGCTAAGCCATACGTTCTACATCCGGCTACGTCAAAATTCTTAAACGCTTATTATAACATTTTTTTTAGATTTTAAAGAATAAAATGCTCTATGTTTAATAACAAACCATGTGAACGATTTTAATGTAAAATATTGATATTTGTGCTAACAAGAATGCTGGGAAGAGTTTATTATTATCTATGTATATGATATATTAATAATATTGGTTAATTGCTATTTATTTGGCATTATATTTGAATTATCTTGCTGTGAAGTCCAGTACTTTACTCTAATTTATTTTAATTTGTTGACTTATTAAATCGAACTAATTATAAGTAAATATAAATGAAGGATTTTGAAGGGCATTTCTTTAAAACCTTATTGAAAACAGAAAATTTAAATAAATACTAAAATTACTAACTTTATAACCCTAAATGAAAATAACAATTTAAAATATGTATGATAAAACTATAAAATTAATTTATAAAACAAATTATGTTTTCTCACACAGCAAGTCAATACAGTCTCTATTAAATGTAAATATTGTTTTTTGGTTCACATTATATATTATATAATAAATATTTTGAGAATCAAGAATATCGATTATAATTTTAATTATAATAATATCTTTAGTAATGTTGTATGACACAATGATGATGAAAATGAAACATTCTGCATAAAGTTAAATTACGAATTTATAACTAGTAATGTGTAGTAGATATAATGTTAATAAAATCTAATAGAATTACTAAATCTTCAGTCACTTATTAGCTAATTTATATTAGGCCTTTATATTGCTGTCTCTGGAACGAGGCATCCATTAACAAAAGTTAAAACAATATCAACATTGCAAATAAACACACAACTTTAAACATAATAATTTTGTAACAAACTAAAATAGTTAAATTTAAGTACAATATATTTTATATGTGCCACTTCATTTCTAAAGTATCAAAAAAATATATATAAAAAACAGACATTTCTTTTTTTTTAATTATATACTACATCATAACTGATAAACCAATAAAATTTAAAAAAACTAACAAAAACACAAAAAAAAACAAACTAAATATGCCTGGAACCATATAATAGTCTAAAATACAATAGCTTATATAATATATCAGTCACACAACACACAGTACCGAAAACTGAACACAGAAATTGCTATGCGACAAATTTGAAATTCACTTAATAATTTTCATTAACATAGTTCCTCACCTCGCTCAGGTGCAGACATTCCACATCACGGTTTCTATAATCACTTGTTGGAGTGACATCTGAGCTATCACAGCATGGCTCTGAGTCCTTATGATTTGAGTTATGATTATTTTGTAATGCATACTGGTGCATCCAAAGCTGCTTTTCTTCTACTTCTTTACTTACAACCACAAACAATTCCTTTTCTTTACTGTCTAGCTGCTCCTTCAAATAGGCTATAAGGTCACTGCTCTGAAAAAAAAAGGTCCAATCAAAATTTAAAATAATTGTATAATTATATAATTGACAGAATATTCTAACCTTGTTACTTTAATATAGAACAGCACAATGAAAAGCTATTGGCATTTTATTTTATTATGTTTTAAACTATGGCAGAAAATATTTATTTATTTATAATATTTAAATATAATTAAATAAACATACTCTTCCTATTAACTGAGGAGTTTCTAATTTTGAATCAAGGTTGTAGAAATTGCCTTGTATTTGCCGAATAGTGATCCAGTGTCTTCTCCTTAAGGGCAGCATTACAAAACCAAGTTTGTAATCTGATGGCACATTGAGAATGAAACCACAAATATTTGACAAATCTAAACATCCAGGATCTCTGAGAAAGAGAATAAGTAATTAAAATTTAAATATAATTACAAACAAAAGGTAAAACTATCATTATAAATTTATTATGTGCTCTATGTATATATATATAAATAAATATAAAGGATAGTATAAATGATCTAATACCAAATTACTAACTTTCTTTTATCAAACCAAATAGCTTCACATCCTTTCTTTTGCAATGCAGCCATAATTACATTGATATCATAGTTGCCAAGCCCAAGCATAGATCTATGGGGATTAATCCACACATTTGGTGATAATCTGCTGCATATTGTATCCAATTCCGACTTAGAAAATGTGTTGTGAGTCTGTAAATTTCATGAAAACTATTAATCAAATTTAACCAAGAGAAAAACCTAATATAAATATTTTAAGTTAAAAAATTATCAAAATGAAAATAGTAATCATAATAATTTACGAATAATCCTTTTTTAATAGTCGAAAACATAAATAATTAAAAAGATCAACTTTGTATTGCAGTGCTAATTTAATTCTAATGACCATAGTATGAAAATTTGTTTACGATTTCGAAGGCATCTTGAATATAATAAGGAGTTTCTCGTCATAGAAATATAAGAACCGACTTACTTGAAACAAGTTGTTTAGCGCATGTAATGCACACAATTCCTTCACTTGTTTTTCATGATATATTTGAGGTTTTGAACTCATCTCGATCAAATATTTCGCATGATTTGTATTACTTATGTTTGTTAAAGATATTCTTCTGAGTCTTATGTGATATATTCATACATAAATTGAAAGTATATACTAAGTTGATATTGAAAAGATATAAGCGGCACAGATTTTATTTTAAGGGCTTATTTAATTAATATTTCATTATATGTTAAAAATTAAACTAAGATTCAAGTTTACACCTTCCAACTTGACAATTTCACTACCTGACAATATATGTCATGGAGACAGCCAAATGCAATAATAGAGCATATAGAGAAATAATAGGCAATAAAATTTAAGCGCCAAAAGGTGCCGGAGTTCTTGTGTTAAATTTCTTTTGGACTTTGCTAATAAATCTAATAATATACAAATAAGCATAACAAAAGAAAATAGGTATTTAGGTCAATTTAGTTAACTTAAATAACTTCGCATGTCTGACATTTTTAGAAAGGCAGCCTTTTACGAAATTCAATTCTCAGTTCCAATTCAGTACCAAGTTTACCTTATATGTAAACTATCTTGAATATTTAAATATATGGTTTAAATTGATATAATTGATACAAATATAATGATCGTAGTTGTCATTAAATTTAAATATAAAAATAGGCAATTTAAATTTAAATATTTAGATGGTTGATAATAACTACAACTTCAATAATTATACTATTAATGTAGTATGTATTTCTGAAATTAACACTTGAAACTGTTCGAAATGCGTGATTAAAATGTTACATAACACATGTAACTTTTAAATACTAATTGACACCTAACAAGAATGACATTTGACGTACTATTTAAAAAAAAATGCCGCCATATTTGTAATTGAGTTATCAGTAATTCAATTTTGATGTTTTTCTAAAGTGTTGTTTCCTTATAAAAAATATTAATCAAAAATTTTAAATATATAGTAATTATTAATATAAAATGCAACGTCCAACTCAGTCAAGTCTTCAATGTGACAATAATGTTTTAAGTTTGATTGATAAGACGCCTGTACAGGAACTTAAAACGTCTTTTCAAAGGTTGAAACAATATTTATATTGAATGTATGCACACTATTTTTAAGTATGTTATCCATAATAAACCTTTTATTTTTTATTATAGATCCTCTAATATTGTTTCACATACAATTTTAAATAAGGTTTGGAAAACTAACTCTGATGCACTTGATCAGGATTCGATTGAAAACTTAATAGGCTCAGCAAAGCAATTATTACAAGATTCAAATACAAATAATATACTTAGTTGGAATAGTACTTTAAGGTAAAGAACAATCTTTTCTTTAACTTTTAAAATATATAAAGAGTTAAGAGTTTTCGACGGGTATATATATGAATATGTACTAATTTCTTTTTTTCAGTAATTTTAATGATCCCTTAACGTTATTTGAAAAAAATACTTCTAATTGCAAAAAATGTTCAAATACTAATTTCATATCAGTACTTAATAATATAAGAACAAATTATTGCAAATGTAATTTAAATATTGCTAAATCTGAAAAGTCTGATTGCTATAGTGGACAATTAAATTCTGAGAACAACAGTCAAGAGTCAAACTCTGCACGTGACATAAGACCTTTCAAGCCTAAGTTTTGTTCTAAAATAAAAAGAATTTTACCACCAAAGCTCATACAAGTGGCTAGTAGTGTTGGCAAGGAAGAGGATAATGTGCCTTTAATAGTAAAACTTAAAGAATATGAAATAGAGGGTGAGAAGTTGAGGTCACACCCAGATATTGAAATGGATGGTGAAAAGGCACACAAAAATCAAGTTGCTAAGATTACGTTTAAAACAGCAAAAGAACAGCTCTTAGCTTCAAACCCAGCAGCAAGAAGAACTCTAGGAGCATCTAGGAAGGCTCAATCTAAGTTTATCTCCCCAATGCTCGGTACTCAGTAAGGATTTTTTTTTTTTTTACTTATAAAAAATATTTGAAAATGTAGCCTGAACCTACATACCTAAATATATATTCATACATTCAAAAAAAATATATAGAAGGCATTATATAAAGGCACAGAGTCATTACTGTATATATAATGGTTGGGGGTTTCATTCCCAATTGCTTATGTACATTTCCCTGATCTTGTAAGACACCACTCAAATAACAGTGTCTTGATTTTGAGTGGGAACATTACATTCTCTCATGTGTAGTTGAATAATAATAAAAAAATTACATTTTTATCTAGAGATAAGCAGGATATCAGAGAGCCAGTTGCAATAGATGAGAGGTTAAAACACATTGACCCAAAAATGATTGAGCTTATAGAAAATGAAATCATTGACAAAGGAACCCCTGTTGGTAGGTGGTATGAGTTATTTTATATGTAGGCATCTTAATATGTATATATATATATATATATATATATATTTAGATATGACAACCAGTCTAATATTTAAATGTGCCTAAATCAGGCTGGGAAGACATAGCTGGACTGCAACAAGCAAAGAGTGTGATCCAAGAAGCAGTTGTATGGCCACTACTGCGCCCTGACATCTTCACAGGGCTCCGCCGACCGCCCCGTGGGGTGCTTCTGTTTGGCCCTCCTGGCACTGGCAAAACTTTAATAGGTTAGTTATTATTTGTTTATTTATTTTCTTTATAAATAAGACATGTATGGGTAAAGGTTAGAGATAAGGACATACTACATCTTTATATATAAATGAATATTTTAAATATGCGCATAGTTATAAATTTTGAAGCTCATATATTTTTGACTTTAATGAAAAGTGTTACATTTTTATTAAATATTACAGGAAGAGAAGTTATTTTCGCTTTTTTTTGTCAAATAATGTTAAAGTAATTAGCAAAACCATAATACTTAGTTTAGTTCTTTAATTATGGCGCACAATTCGAACGTGGCAGTGGAGCACAATTTAGTAACTACAAAAAAGATTAAAATCGTAGTGCTTATTTAATATCTCTCCTATTATAACAGAAAATAACAGTTTACTGTTGTTTTTTTTATTTAGGTTTAACAATAGATTCATCTTTGTTGAAATTGGAATTTTCAATTTGTCACGTTCGTAAAATATGTAGGCAAGTGCGTAGCGGCGCAGTGCCACGCGACGTTCTTCAGCATCTCGGCGTCGTCGCTCACGTCCAAGTGGATCGGCGACGGCGAGAAGATGGTGCGCGCGCTCTTCGCCGTCGCCAGGTGCCACCAGCCCGCGGTCAGTCATCGTTATTTACCATTATTACTTACTATGTTTTTAACTAATATCTATTCTTTAACTTATGTCTATTGAGTAGTATCTTTTAAGCTGCAATAATGGTTTTTTTTTTGGGTTTTAATTTTAGCCATTACGGACACAAGTTACGTATTACTGTCTGTTTTACGCCTTTACGCGTTTTTCCGCATAGCAATGAAAAAAGAGATGAAGATACTCCGTTGTCCAACTTCCTCCCGAATTCGAGCCATGAAGTGGCAGAACTCAACGCCGCGCATTGATTTATCAGAGCATGTACCCACAACCATAAATACTTAACACTAAGTTTATAACAATATTTTTTCTTATCCTTCACTTTTTTTAAATTGTAGTATATAAAGCGATTGTTCTTGTTTAGTTTATATTAAATATAATAATTCGACAGGTGATATTCATAGATGAAATTGACTCGCTACTTTGCCAACGAAGTGACACGGAACACGAGGCCAGTCGCAGGATAAAGACTGAGTTCTTAGTGCAGTTCGATGGAGCCGCAACGGGTTAGAATATTTTTTTTTATTATATATTTGTAAAACATCTCTCACACTTAAGATAAGTCAAATACATTAGAAATTTGAACGAATTGATTGAATTGCATTTGTTTAACAAGCATATTTTCTTGGACATATTAGAAAAATATAATTATATTTTATTTATTTTGAATTTAAACAGGCGAAGAAGACCGTCTGCTCATAGTGGGTGCGACTAACCGCCCTCAGGAGCTGGACGAGGCGGCGCGGCGGCGGCTGGTCAAACGACTCTACGTGCCTCTGCCAGATTTAGATGTTGGTTTAAAAGTTCATTTAAAACTATATATTAATCTATATAAAAACGAATTCTCGGAAACTGCTTCATGTAAAAACATAAAATTTGGCAAAGAAGTTGTTTATAAATAGTAGACGTCTACTAAGAACGGATTTTACGACAGGGCATGCTTAAGATGGTCTAAGGACTGTTTAGACTTTGTTAGTAGGAGATGTTATACATCATATTTTGTGATAAGGCTGAACTAAGGCCTCTTTTTAGTTTTTTTGCTAGTTATTTTGTATCTGGAAATTGGAAGAGAGATATCTTCATTACTAATAGTAACATTATAAATGTATAGAAGTTGTAGGTTTCTAGTTCGCAAAATGCCTAAATAAAGTTCAATAGTTGATGGTATATGTGTAGTATGTAAGCTGGTAATTATATTAAATTTCAAAAACCTTCCATAGTTTTCGTTCACATATTGTTATATAAATTCGACATATTTTTGCATTACAGGCACGAAGACAAATCATAAATAATCTTCTAAGGAATGAGAACCACGATTTATCACCGCATCAAATATCTGACATAGCAGCTCTGAGTGAAGGCTACTCCGGTGCGGACATGAAGTCATTGTGCTCGGAGGCAGCCATGGGGCCTATCCGCTCCGTGCCCTTGTCGCAGATCGTCAGTATTGATACAAATAAGGTATGTAACAGGCGCAGTGTAACAGCGTCTTTTCATTTCCCCGCTCTGGACAAGGCAAACGCGGCAAGTAGACCCACTCAACACGCAATGTCTTAGATCCGGGGGGAAAGCTCTTTCTGCATACTCTAGTATTCGGTAAAAAGCGTGAAATGCATTTTTAGAAAACGTATAAACATTTCTCACAAACGCAACGGGATTCGAACCCATGCGTCTTGGAGTCCATAGTCCTAAGTGGGTGAATAAAACTTGAACAACTTAAAAATTAAAAGGGTGAAGCTGAAATATTAAATCATTAAATTGATTATATAATCATAATTTATTCCCTGTTGCATAAAATAATAATAAAGCAAACTTATATTTTTTTAAATAAAAAAAGATATACATTTTCACAGGTACGTCCAGTAAATATGCAAGATTTCAAAATAGCGCTTCAACGAGTGAGGCCCAGTGTATCGCAAGACGATCTCGGGCAATATGTCAAGTGGAATAACACCTACGGTCAAGGATTCTAAATGTGTTTTTTTTATTTAATAAATATTTTTGATAGAAGGTGTTTTCATTTTTGAATGTATTTTCAACTCAAACGAAAGTACTAGATGCAAATGTTTCAAGTAAAATATAATTTTATTGATTGTATTAAAATAATATTTTACATCCAGTCCAAGCTCAGTGAAGTATTGTCTGATTTTAAGTGTGATGTTTGTGAAGGCCTAACTAACAGCAATCACACTTGTGGTTGATCGTCATTCCGCAATCCCCACTCAGAAGCATATTTTGTTTTATTATCTGCCAACCAGAATGCAATATCTCAGAGGATAGTGTCTCTGTGTGATCTTATAAGTTTATAACATTATCTTCTCAACACCTAGTCTGCAATACAACACAAATATACTTCATTGTACACACACAATATTATCAACAAAGAAATAAAACAATATGTAGCCTTATCGGTTAAAGCGACCTCTTCCAGGCAACATTTGGATGTTGGAGTTGTATAAAGTTATGGTAGGCAAAATATATATAAAATGAATACATGCTATAATTTTAAGTATAAAATTGTATTAATTATTTATTAGCACACATACATATATATATATAAATAACCAAATATATAGGTATATAAAAAAATAAATAAAGGCTAAACGTAAATGTTTAAATAGTCATTCAAAAGCAAAGACTTAAAACTTTCTAAACTTATGGCAGATCGGATTTTAATAAAAAAAAATCATAGCCGGGCATTGTTGATAGTAAAGAAATTTGAGAAAAAGATAGTAATGAGGAAGAGAGAAGAGGAATTTCAAGAAGAGAAGAAGAGTGAAGAGAAATTGCAAGAAAAAAAAGTGAAGACGAATTTCAAGAAGAAAGAGTGAAGAGGAATTTTAAGAAGTAAAAGTGAAGACGAATTGTTTCTAATAATAATTTCGAATAAGTTTTGTTGGACGGGAGTGTGTGCGTGATGAAACTTGAAATGATTTTTTTAAGTTAGGAGGAGTAGAAGGATTAAACATTACGGAATCAAGAAGACAGAGTATGTGAGTGAGTTAGGGAGCCACTTGAGCTTATTACGAAACTGAGAAATGTGTTCATATTTACGTATACCCAATATGAACCTAATGCAAAGATTTTGATGCCGTTCAAGCTCATTTAGATGCTCGTCTTTAATGTCAAGATAGCAAATATCAGCATAATCAAGAATTGGTGATAGAAGCTAGTTTGCCAGCGCAACTTTGATAGGTACTGGTAAGAAGTTAAGTAGTCTTTGCAGGCACGCAGAAGCAGCTAGAAGCAAAATATTCCTACTTACCTCTCCTGCTTGTGGTTCTCAAGATAAATGCTTGTCTAATATAAGATCTACTTTTCTTACAGATTCGCTAAATCGAATCACTGTCCCGTTAATAATTACAGGAGATATTTGCGTAATATCAGTTTTCGGCAATAATCTAGGACTACCAACTAAAATAAATTGACTTACTCAATAGGAATAAATCGTTTATTCCTTTAAAAGCCGTCACCCCAAAAACAATTGCTCCAAGTTGAAATTTACTTGAGATCATTATCTATTCTCATGATGGTGTGGGGTAGTTCAGGGAGAGTACCTTGCGCGTAAATTTGTAAATCATCAGCTTACAGGTGGTAGAAAGAAGAAATTTTAAGACAGTATAAATAACATTTGAAAATAGAAGACTAGACAACATCGCTTTCGCTGGATCATTTTCATCAATTACTGATTTATAGATATGGCGTCGTTGACAATCCCTACAAACCCTGTTGCAACGATTACGAGCTCTCACATATCTCTCGCTGTTACTACGACTTGCGTCAGAAAGATATTTACACTTAGCATTATTTTTCTTTTCTTGAAGTTTTTTTAATATCTGCTGTAAGCCACAGCGCAGGTAGATATTTAATTCTTAACTACACTATCTGCGGAAGATGTATGACGCTAATAAATTTATTTCAATGCAATAAATTCAAGGCAAATCAATTTTATCACACCTGTAATGTTATCTGTAATATATATCTATAAGTCATCTGTGATTAAAGCAGTATTTTTGACAAGACAATGTTTTGATTTCGGATTGACAATAAAATTTTTGGCGGGAGCAAAAAAGAAATTATTATTTAATATGTTTATTGAGAAAAATAATATTTTTTCTAAATTAATATGCAAATTTTGATTACAATTTAAAATTAACAAAGTTCATATATTGTATTTAAAATGGACCTAGAAAATAGAATTATTACATTGATCGATATGGATTGTTTCTATTGCCAAGTGGAGGAAAAATTAAACCCAGAATTAAAAGGAAAACCTATTGCAGTAGTACAATATAATCCTTGGAAAGGAGGAGGGTAAGGAGGCGTTTTTTTAATAAATTAAGTTCAAGTAGAGGGGTTATTATTTACTTTTTACGACTTATGAGTTATTAAAATAAATCAAGATGAAAGTATATATATTAATACCGATGTTCTTTGACTTTAGTATCATTGCTGTTAACTATGTAGCCAGAGCCATGGGAGTTACAAGATACATTAGAGGTGATGAAGCAAAAGAAAAATGTCCTGATATCCAACTGTGCTCAGTGCCCTGCCAACGAGGAAAAGCTAATATTACAAAGTAAGTTGACCAATACCAAAATACAAGTTTGTGATTGATTTTATTAAAACCGATAGATTTAAAACATGTTTCATAATTTATTAATATATATTTTTGAACTTCATTAGATACAGAGATGCAGGAAAAGAAGTGGCTAAAGTACTACAAAAGTTTACAACTTTGCTAGAAAGAGCATCTATTGATGAAGCTTACTTGGACATTACGGATGCAGTGAGTATATTTTATATCACTAGTTTTAGTGACAATTTGAAGAAGATTAAGTACTTTTTAAAATTGAGGACAAATTTAATATATAACTTGCAAAAAAAAACATGTAAACTTACATAATAGATTTTATTAAAATATTGTTCATAAACATATTTTCTCATATTTTTTATTTAAGGAATTAATAATTTAACTTTATAATACAATGCTAACATTGTGAAACATATAGGTGCAGAAGAGGCTTCAAACTTTAAACATTAACACAGTATTATCTGAAATGATGCCTAATACATTTGCATTGGGCTATGATAGTTTTGATCAGTTCATATCAGATGTACATAATTGTGGATCAGATTTCATTGACTTTGACCATGAACACTCCAAACAACTGCTTATTGGTGCATTGATAGTAAGTGAGATAAGAGCGGCCGTTTTCGAAGAAACAGGTATTTATTAACAATTTTTATAGTTGAAAACAAGAAGTAACTCCTTTGCATTCCACAGATCCACACTGCAAGTGCTCACTGTGTTGCAGGGAGAGAAGCTCTGAGCAGTATGTGAAACTTGCCAACCAAGTGTAGGCTTAAGGCCCCACACCGCCACTGTCTGAGCTTTTCTCTCTGTCTAACCCCCTCCCCTCCCCCATATCAGCAAAACTAAGCAAATGACTTACCCCTGTCACATACTGCATTAATAATCAAAATATATATTTTTTATCAGTTCTGGTTTTTTTATTGATTCATAGTTACGAGTATATAAATAACCTGGATATGACTGCTGATTAAATCACTTGAGAAAACCGCTGCGAAGTGTGTTAAAATAAAAATGTCAAAATTTTGCAGAACTTAGCTGGGTGTAGAACGCATGGCTTAGCGATCAGAGCGCTTGAACGGTTTTCTTGAGGCACAGGTTCAAATTACGCTGCGTTCAAATTTTTATATGTTTTTTGCATAATATTTTAAAACTACATAAATAAATTATTGCTGAGATAATCGTCATTCAAATCAAGTAATCAAATCAAAAGCCCCTCCCCCCTTTAGTGCTTACGTAATACTTGAATGGCCCCAAAGTGACTGTCATGTTTGATGGTTATGGGTACAAATCGCTAATCTGTTTAGACAAAGTGAATTCTTTATACATGGTCTAAAAATTAATATTAATATACTCATTATGTTGTTTTATTTTTGATATCTATAATGCACAGGCTTAGTACTATTTTTTTTAATAACATAATTGTTATAAATAAATTAGGTTTCAGGTGCTCTGCTGGAATAGCTCATAACAAAATATTAGCAAAACTTGTCTGTGGAATGAACAAACCAAACAAACAAACAGTATTGCCCAAACATTCTGTAAACATGCTGTATAAGTATGTATTTATATTTATTTTCCTTAATAAAATTAGACCATTGTGGCACAGTAGGAAAACATCTGTCTTAAACACGATTGATTCTGGTTCGATCCCTACATATACTAAGAGAAATTATTATATTAATTTCTCTGCTTTAGTATGAAAAACTGCGGCTACAAGTTTCGCAACACTAATTTAGAAGTCTTGATTTCGGGCGGAAAGCGGAGAACGGAGTGTTTAGACACTAGGTTATCGTTTCTGGCCCAGCGCGGGATAACGCGGGAAACTGATAATTAAAATTTGGGTTAACTTTTTTTCTATGGCTATGGTTCTTACATGTAATCTTAATAATTTCAGGACTCTGTCTATAAAAAAGGTTAAACATTTAGGTGGGAAATTTGGTGACCAAGTGTTGGCAGTGTTGAAAATTACTACAATGGAACAGCTGCAACAGTTCTCTGAAAAGGAATTGCAAGCTAGATTTGATGAGAAAAATGGGTAAATAATTGTGGTTTATTAATTTTTTTATACGACATCAATAGTTATATGTATAAGTAAATCTTTTATAATATGACTATATTAAAATGTTAGGGCAAAATGTTGTACCCCTTTTTTCTTTTACCTTACATAAAGTAATAGTGTAGATTTTTTTTAAACCATATTAGATTAATAGAATAAATTAAATGCTTAAACTTTGATATACACGTTTATATAGTGACGTACATACGCGTTGCTATGCCAACGCTTTAATTACGCGTCAACGGGACATTAGTATCTAGACTTTTTATAATATATTGCAGCTCGTGGCTGTACAACATAGCTCGCGGCATCGATTTAGAACCAGTCCAAGCAAGATTCAACCCTAAAAGCATAGGTTGCTGTAAACAGTTTAAAGGAAAATCTGCTCTCATTGACTTGAATAGTGTTAAAAAATGGCTTAAAGATCTAGGAGAAGAAATTGAAGATAGACTGGAAAAGGATGCCTTAGAGAACAACAGGACGCCAAGGCAAATGGTGGTCAGTTTTTCTTTACAGCTTCCAGATGGCAGGGACACGAGTAGTTCCAGATCATATAACTTTGTGAATGAAGATGAATTATGTAGTGAACTGTTTTGGAACAAAGCCTTCGAATTGTTGATGGAGAGTGCTGAAGGGTGTAAGCCTAAAGGTATATTCTAGTTATTTGCTATTTATGTAACATATAAGTGCTAAGTTTACCAGCGAAAATAACAATTCATAGGATTGGAGTCTTAAGAACTTCTTAGATCTTACATCTATATATTAATACGTAAACTAAAAACTTCTTTTTACGAAAATTGCGACACTGGCATAGACTATATTAGCACAATTTATAAATAAATGCTCATATGTATTTTGTTAAAATAATGAATCAAAAATAGATTTAATTAATAAAATTAATATAAAACACACCATATCGCGTTCCACGTTCATAAGGCGACGCGTTTTTTACGCGTCAACGAGACATCATAACACTTAACTCTTGCAATTCTAATTTATTCATCAATTGTTCTTTCCCAATTTATAAAATTAGATTTTTTTTTAATAGCATTATTCATTTTTTTTTAAATATGTTTTAGATGATAATATCAATAGGAGATTGAAAGCACCATTCAAATTTCTCGGTATAAGTGTTGGTAAATTTGAAGATCATTCAGAGAGCAAAAAAGTAAAAAAGATCAAAGATTATTTTAGTGCTGGAACATCAAAAGATTTGCCAAATACTATTGAATCTATTAAGCCAAAATTTGTCAAAAATAATAATGTAAACGAGAAAAATGAAGACAAAGAGTTTATATTTCGTAAATTTTTCAAATTAGATGATAATAATAAAAAAGAAAATGTATACGTTTCTATTAAAGTTGATGATAAGTCAAATCGTGAAAAAATTATAGAATCAAGTCTGGTAAAACAAGAATCGTTTTTCGCTAAGTACCTAAATGGCAGTCATATGCAAACCGACCCTCAGGATATTCAAAATGTCAATAAAATAATAATAGAAGAAAATAATGAAATTGGATCTGAAAATGTAAAGAGTACTACTACGCCTATCTGTAACATAGTGCCTTGTGGTGGCGATAGCAACGACACTGCATACTCAGGATCGACGATAAACGAGGAAATCAATAAAAGTTTAGCATTATTCGAAGATGACCCTGAAGAAGTGGCTAGAGTTAGTCGAATGAGGGAAGTTTTAGAAAGCCACATCGAACATTTAGAAAATGTCGCTGATACAGAAATATCTGAAAAAACTGGACTAGCGACTGTGTCTGGATATCATTTAAATAATAATAAATCTGAAGTTAATGTATTAGAAAGTATTAATTGTCCTGAATGCGGTAAAACGATATCGTTAGACATGCTCGACGAACACGCCGACTACCATCTGGCGGTAAGGCTTCGAGAGGAAGAGAGACAGCAAGTGCGTAAAGAAAGGGACAAAGACAAACCAATTGTAAAAGAACTTAATAAAAAGGATACTAAAAAGAAAACAATACAAGAAGCGTCTAAGAATGATTCAGGACCATCAATATCTAATTTTCTAGTAAAAATTGATGATACAATTCCAACTAAGATGTGTGTGGAGTGCGGTAAAAAGGTACATGTAGATAAGTTTTCTGAACATCTTGATTTCCACGAAGCACAAAAATTAAGTAGGGAACTAAATAATAGAAATATAAGCAGTTGTACCTCTAGTAGTGTTAAAAGAAGTAACCACCCCCACTCAGTCAAAAAGCCTAAAGTACCATGCAAATCTATTAATCTGTTTTTTAGATAGCGGTTTATTATAAGCTGTGTAAATAGTCTTAAATTATTATTATGTATAAATAAATATGAAATATTTTATATTCAATAAAAAAATTAAAACTCACAATGTTTTTGTTATTTTTAGTCTCATTTAACTCAACTCTCTAATTGATAATGCTACTCAAACTGTGAAATTTAATATATGTGTACCAATGAGGCTCCCACATAGTAAAATCTCTCCCCTATGCCCTATGCCCCCCACCTCGGAAAACAGTGTTTGGATTAAATTCTCCTGTTCCTAGGCTCTGCAAGTTGGGTAATGAGTACAGTGACCTACTAGATATTAACGCTGATTCGAATTTTGTTAATTAAAAATGTATTTATTATCTTAAGGGATTGTCTTTTATTTTATTTTTGGTAATTGTTTGGTTTGTTTTGCTGATGCTCGCACTTAGGCGCTAATTATATATTTTTTTATCTGGTATGCTGTATCCGCCTGTAAGTGTTTGTTAAACTTTGATTAAGTTCCGTTTGCTATGTTTTTTAATATATGTACCGTGTTTACAAATGTTGGTGGATTAAATAAATATATAATTATTTTTTTTAACCACAAGGTTACATAAGCTTAATAAACAATAAAATTTTAAGTTGCAAGAACAACTAATATTTTAAAATGAAAATGGCAGAGGATTTTGCTACTTTTTCTTTATCTACTTTACGAATAAAGAAAGAAATGCGTGAAGAAAAACGTCTCTATGAAAGAAGATGGCAGACAGTTGTTGGCTGTTTAAGTCAGTAAGTCTTCACAGATAGCGACGTTTTAAGTAAGCAATGTTTCCGAAACGTTCCAGATCGAACTTCAAAACCGTTTCGACGAGCTGGTAAACACTAGCAATGTTGACCACCGACGGCCTGGTCAAAACGTTTGGCAATGTTTCGCGTATATACTTTCGTACAAAGCTACGAAACCACGCATTGAAACTCTTAGCTGAGACACTCGAGTTAATGAGGTAGCAAAGAGGACTACCACCATAGTCTTCGTCAGAGATGAGGGCCTTGAATCCAACTATGAAATATTAACGCGACGCGATCTCCGTTGCTCAAATACGCTCGCAATCCAGGGTGCTATCATGTAGAATCGGGGATCGAAAGTTCCGCTCACAAGTTAGGAAGGCCTCGTTTGCTCTGAGCCTGAGTGAGATACTCGAAGAAGTTGTGATCTTTTTTTTGTTTGTACTCGTCGGAATCAGGTAATCTCGCGATCTGAGCGTTGACTACCGCGCACCATTAATGCGGCATTACACCGAGGAACTTCCGGACATTGTCCTCGGCGAGATTAGAACGGCTTTGGAGCTTAAAAACAACAAAGCTCTGGGTGGTGACTGAATAACTACAGAACTGATTTAGGCAGGAGGAATCCCAGTCCTGAAAGGGCTTGCAACCCAATTTAACTCTGTAATCCAACACGGGAAGACCCCGGAAGCGTGGAGCGGGAGTGACGTGGTACTGTTCTTCAAAAAGGGTGATCGAACTCTCTTGAAGAACTACAGAACGATATCACTCCTGATCCATATATACAACCTGTTCTCCAGGAGTTCGGACGAAACGTGTCGCCAGAAGATTTGACGAGTTCCAGCCGTCAGAGCAAGCCGGGTTTCGAGGCTTCAGCATCGTTTCCACATCCATACGGCAGATTGTACAGGAAACAGAGGAGTACAATCGGCTGCTATGTATGGCTTTCGTGGACTACGAAAAAGCCTTCGACTCCATAAAAACTAGGCAGTTCTGGAGTCCGCACTGTAGCGATGCCATATCGATTGCAGATACATCGAGGTGCTGACATGTTTATATTCCGCTGCTACAATGACTGTCCAAATCCAGAAGCACACACTAAGGCTGTCCAACTGCGCAGAGGAGTAAGACGGGAACATTATATTCCCAAAGCTGTTCACTAACACATTGGGAAAACGTTTCAAAACCCGGCTTCGGAGTCAGTGTAAACAGCGAGTATATTAAAAAAAGTGTCGCTGGAAAAGTTAACCGATATGCTGCAAAAGCTGGGTGAGTCTTCGCGGCGTGTCGGTCTCGGTATGAACTTGAGCAAGGCTAAAGACATATTAAATGAGCACGTCATACCGTGTCTTATATACATTGATGGCACCCCATTCGAAGTTGTTCTTGAAATATCTACTCAGGGCAAATTATTCAGCTTTAAAAAAATGTAACAGATCAGTCCCTGTATAGGAAAAATATATGGGTCACATTTATCAATATAATAGAACCCAAAACAATGATTTTTAATTACTCTTCTGGTTGTCTGAGTTTATGCATGCTAATCTCAGAAACAGCTTAACCAATTTAAATGCAGTTTTGACTATTGTATTGTGTGTTACCAACTTCATGACGCGCATAGATACATTTTTATTGATTACTTAATGACTAAATAATATAATACCTTATTCTTATTTACATTAATGATTGAAGCTTACATACTTCATTATCGCTCATTGCCGATAACAACACTGCATTGCTCATATTCTCATAAATGTACTATTTAGAATAACTCTTGTTAGTTGTATTGTACTTTGTACACACATAAGTTGTCATCAATGTACTTTAGAGTAATTACATTATTTGTGGGTGTTATTATTGTTTAGTTTCTCACGACCCCTATATCTTTTACGAATAACTTAATGTGTATATAAACTCATCATTGTTTTAGTTCTATTTCCGAATTCATCATATAAAGGTGTATTTTAGTACTAAAGAGTAATTTATAAATATTTTTTAAATAAAAGTTAACAGCAAACCTGAAGTACATTTTTACATGTGGTAAACTTCCCATAACATTTAGTGCACTTTAATTACAATCCAATATGGAATTTAAATAATTCCAATCAAATAAAAAAATTACACCCACAATTTAAAATTATAATTTAAGCTTAAGTTAACAAACTAAATTTAAGTGAAAACGCGGGCAGGTGAAGTTGTAGTTTATATAGGCAAAGCCGCAAGCCTATCACTAGTTTTTAATATAGCATCAAGGTTTAAAAAGAAAACTACATAGATAAGATAAAAACTTTATAGTTTAATAGATTATGTCATTACATATTGTGGATCTCGACCTGAACTTTCCTCCAGGTGTTGAGAGGTCCGTGCTCAGGACGGTAACGGACGTTGCAACCATCGTTGGCGAGACGACCATCGTCGCGCAGCTTCTCAAACTCCTCACGCTCGTACTTGGTGAAACCCCATTTCTTGGATACATAGATCTGAAATGACAATGTTTTGTTATTAAAAATCTAATATCGTAACTTAATAATAGATAGTTCTAAGTTCATATAAACTCTTTTTTTTTTTTTACATCTCCCATTATAATATTAGTTAAGATAGTGTGATTAGATAGTGTAGGCTTGGATGTAACTACTAAACAACTCTATAAATGGGCAAACATTTGAGTTGCAAATGTATGAAACATTCCTTTTTTTTAAATAGACAGACAGCTAAGTTGAATTGTATTTTTTTAGTCTAACAAATATTTCACATACCTTCTGGCGACCAGGGAACTTGAACTTGGCACGACGCAGAGCTTCAATCACCTGTGCCTTCCACCTGTCACTAGAGCGCACTGACATGATGGGCTGTCCGATACGCACTCTCGCTACGGTTCCTTGCGGCTTACCAAAAGCACCACGCATTCCAGTCTGGAGCCTTTAAATATAAAAATATGATGATTATTATAATTGACAATGATAGGGTTATTAAAATTATTATAATATTATTGAGGCCATCATCACAGTATCTGATTTAAAATATTATTTTATAATTAAAATTCTGTTTTGTGAGTTTAACTTTCAAGTGATATTTAAATTAGGTATATCTTCATATACCCCAACCTGGTAAGACAGTGTGCAGTTTTGAGTTTCACTATTTGACACTCAATGTCCCAAGATTAGTAAATCTGTAAGAATCCATGGCAGTATGCAAAGCAACTAAGATCTCATTGGCAGTAGTTTGATATAATAATTGTATCAACTGGCAGACAAATGCCACCTCAGTCTACCTGTGACAATAGAGTACTGTAAAGTGTTTGAAATGTCAGGTTTTCCAATATATATTTTTGAATACTAATAATAATATAAACAATAAGTCTTAAAAATAGTTTCATTTCAAAATGTATAAAAATCACAAAAACCAACCATATTAATAGCAACATAATTTTTATTACAATTAAAATATTACTTTAGCATAACTTATTGGAGAAATATGAATTTGGCTGAGTTAATAGATAAATTGTTTTTTAAAATGATTAATTTATATATATATATTTATTTTTCATAAATATAGATATATAACAATAGAAATATGAACCGTAAATTGGTTTAAGAAAATTTCCAGTTTTTTCTTTAGTTTCATTCTTTTTTTTGTATAGCAAGGTGACAGAGAGAACCTAGTGACAAGATACTCCATTCTCTGTTTGAAGGCACTGTGGCGCATGAAGGAATTATTATATTAAAAATATTATTTGCATTTCTCCACACTGGTACTTAGATAAAGTGGGGTATTGAATTCCGCCACTTGAATTCGGGCCAATAATGACAAACTACAGTACTTAATGGTTTATTTTTAATAACTTTTCTTTTTGGCATTAAATTTACTGAATGCAGTTGTTAAATCCACTAATTGATATAATAATATTTTATCAAAGTATACAAATGCATTTATTTTATAATTTAAAAAGAGAATAAATCCCAAATTAATATGATTTAAATATCATGACAATTAAAGTCTGCTATAGATCTATATTGATAACATATAAATATGCCAGTCATCATTATTGTAAAATGTTACTCTTATAAATAAGGAGTACAGTAATGTGAGTCAAGTAAAAATTAACTAGCTTGAATGACATTTTCACCGTAAAATATAGGACATGACATTATTTTCCTATAGTTATTTTACAAACTAAAGACAACAATGTATAAATGTCATAACGCAAAATTAAACAAATGATAAATTTTAAAGATAATTAGAAAAATCTAATTACTTTCGGAATTAGTTATTAATTTAACACCACCATGCAATTAAATATTCTCCATAAAAGTGAATTATGCATTTAAAGCCTATGTCGCAGTGATTCACTATAAATAAATTTAAGTAAATAGTGACTTACCTATCAGCTCCAGCGCACGATAACATTTTATTGATGCGGATAACATGGAATGGATGCAACCTTATGCGAATGTGGAATTGATCTTTACCACAGTTCTTAACTAGATACTTGTTGCAGCAGATACGGCCTGCTTCGAGCGCCTCAGAGCTGAGTTGTTCATACTCGTCAGACACCAAATGGACACATAATGGGAAGTCATCTACTGAGGCCCTCTTTTTACCCAAGTCAAAGATACGAATCTTAGGATCTGGTACACCACGGCAAAACCGGGATTTTGGATACGGCTTGTTTTTACAATACCGGTAGCTGAAAATCGTACAAAATTATAAGCATAAAGTTGTATAACCAAAGTAAATCACTTCAATGCGGACTCATATATTTACCATCTCGCTGGACGGCGCCCCATTGTGACCTGAAATAAATAATACTCATTGTTAGAAACAGCGTAGATGATACGGTCAGTTAAAAAGTAACTAAAATAAACATAAATATTTAAAGATTTTTCGAGATTAAAAACACAAAAATAATAAGCACCTACACAAAGTGACACCGACACCTTGCAAAAGAATGTTGATAGGTGGTACTTCACTGGTCTATAAGTAACACAGATAACTAATTGTGGCACTAGTGAAGCGACTATGAAAGGTTGTTTTAATATTAAAAAGATATAGGATCACTAATGTGTCAGGAGTACTTTTTCTCATTTATTTACATTTGGCTTGCTTTTTTAAAAATTATAGTTTAAAACAACTTTTATTTTTTTTATTTTTATGCAACATACATGTCAAAATACGATTTATATAGATTGTAACTGTTTTATGCACTTATAAATTATGTGTGTGTCGTACTTTCTATTTTATTTATTTTATTATAAGAATAAATGAACAAAAAAGTATCAGTTAGTGCATCTCTACTATTTATTTTTAGTCTATGAACTTATTGTTATACTGTCAATACGTGCGTAAAAACATTGACATTAAGTGATATCAAATAATTTTCTATCACTATCACTTATATTAATAAAAATTAAGTGCTCACAATTTGATAAAAATGGGTATTTTATCCAGTAGACAAAATGCTGGTGTAGAAGAAGCGGATGTAGTTTCTAATCTAGCTTATAAATACCCACCCAGATCGGGTATGTCTGACCTTTATTTAGTATTCCAAAACCCCATTCATTGCTTTTTAAATTTAATAGAATTACATTTTAGTGCAATAGTAGACTTTGATATTATTGATTTGCACAATCCTTTAGTAATACATTTTAAGTACACCCTCTAACATTGAATAGCACAAAGCAAGTGCCTTATTTTTCTTGATTAAGAATATTATTGTCTTTACAAGCTTTTATTACTTTTCATGGAATAACTAATTAAATTTTTATATTGAAGTGGTGAAAGTTATAATTGCAATATTTTAGGCAATTACTTTGGAAGTCATTTTATAATGGGAGGAGAAAGATTTGATACACCACAACCAGAAGCATATTTGTTTGGTGAAAATGCTGATTTAAACTTTCTTGGTAGTCGACCTACACCAGTAAGTTACTACATAAATATACCATTTTCTCCAATTATTAAAACAAATATTTGACTATTATTAGTGCCCAATATATTTTTTTCAGTTTCCATATCCTCCACCCCAATCAAATGAACCAACAAAGACTCTAAAAAGTTTAATTAACATTCGTAAAGAATCATTAAGATTTGTCCGATGCCCAGAACCAGTGGGGAAAATAAATGATACAAATAAAATAGGTGATGGTGCTGTTAAGTCAGTAGAATCTAACGGAAAAGGATCTTACTATAACATTGAATTTACTTTTGATTGTGATGTTAGATGTGCTATAACTGTCTTCTATTTTTGCACAGAGGAAGTTACACCTACTGGTGTTGTGTGAGTATTTATGTATTTTCTTTCATAATTATATTTGGAAAGATTGAGAAAATTGAGTTCCAAGTGTCATCTTAATCATCAATTGTTAATGAATGTTCAACAAGGTAATGTATTGCAAATTTTATTATTGGATGAATTAAAAATTAAAACTAATTTGTACTTTTATTTTCAATATTTAGTTCAGTTTTTTAATGGCATTGTGAACATGCATGTTGAGCATGAATCAATTCCTTAATGGCACATAACATGTGTGGAGAACAAACTAAGGAAATTTATTGGTAAAAAAATTCAACATTAACTGTACTAAATGTACATATTGTTACAGTTACTACCCTCGGGACCCCACTATTACTTCTCAAACCTATCATTATAAAAAGGGAGCTAATCAGCAGTTTTGTCAAATTTCCCATGTATTTGACCCATCAAAGCATGCTGAAGAAGATTTGCTGTATAATGCCGACAAGGAAATTGTACCCATTGCAATATATTGTGTTGTTGATGAAGGACAAGATGGTGTGTATTTTTTAAGTGGCTATTTAATAGATTTTCTTCATGCATCTCTAGTTTTTCCATGGTTGATCAAGATAATTTAGTGCAATACCAATACTTTGACTTACCTTTTATTTAAAAGAGTTTATCTGTTGTGGTGATAAAAGAAACTAATCCATCCAATCGGTAATAGAGCTTTTTAACTTGTATACAATATTATAGTTTTATCAAATTCTATCGTCCATTGGCCATCATGACGCAGTGGGACTGCTTCTGACTGTAAGCGCGATGGGTTGTGGGTTCAATTCGGTACGTAAGATAAAGCACCGCTCGCGTTGTGTTACGCCACTCAACACGCAATGTCTTCATGTTGGGTGGACGGTGAAGAAAGGAGTTAAAGGACATAACACTTCGCTCTGTCTGACAACCCTGCTTTGCGGGAACTATATTTATTATTCATATATATTTATATTATGCAAAAAAAAATACTTAAGAAATAATAATTAATTGATACAAATATATTAATTAATTAAATGTAATATGTTAACGACTATACATAACTTTTCTGTTATCTTAGAAATAAGACAATCGCATACAACAATAGCAGTCATTGAAAAACACTCCGATGGCACATTTGTGCTAAAAGCTCTTAAGCAAAAACTTTTTGTTGACGGGCTTTGCTACTTGTTGCAAGAAATATATGGCATTGAAAACAAGAACCTGGACACTAAGGTAGGTTGAAGTCATTATTTATAATTAAATTTGCAACTCTTATTTTTATATTGAATAAATTATTTTTTTTGTTTAGTTATTTATATGTAACAGTAAAGTTTAATTTATGTACGTTAAAACATATTTGTTACGTTTTTTCTTACAAAAACTTGAATTTCTTAACTGTTACTTGAAAATTAATATCTTTAATGTTTATAATGTTTATTGATTTATTACAGTGTGATTCAGGTTGGAATTGGCTCCATATACACTACAGAGTCTCGGCTATAAAACCTATAAACTTGTTTTTTCCCTTTCCATTGGAATTTTGGTATATCTGTTAGTAATCCCATACACTCCCAAAGGACTTCGCCCAAAATTTCGTTCGTTGTCTGTAAGTCAGGAGTTGTGTGTAATGTAGGGAGGCCGTGAGTGATTGAGTAATCTGTAGGCGTATATTTTCTTTGAAACATTGATATATAATAGACAGTTACAGAATGACTATTAATATAATTTGTTATCTATTTCCAGCCAACCTCGGACGAGGAGACAGAAGATGGTGGATCTGAATGCGTTATATGCATGTGCGACGTCCGAGACACGCTTATACTGCCGTGCCGCCATCTTTGTCTGTGCAACTCCTGCGCGGACTCGTTGCGGTATCAAGCGAATAACTGCCCTATATGCAGAGCCCCGTTCAGAGCCCTATTACAGATCAGGGCTTTGCAGAGGATCACTAATCCATCGTTGGCCTCTGCTCCTAGTCCACCCGATGTTAGTTTTCTAGTTTTTACTATTATATTGTATGTCTACATAGTAATATAACTATGTTTGTTATGTTTTAAATTGTTTATAAAATAATATTATCGACTTTAATGAAAATATAATATTTTAGTCTTAAGAATTATATAGTAATGAATGATGTTCTGTATACATTGTTATGTCGTTATTAGGATATGACGGTGGTGTATGTTTGTATCATATAACTGTAAGCGATGGTTGTAAACTTAAATCCACTTGGAAAAATATCTACAGGTAAAGAAGATATAGATGTTTTAATGAGTTTGTATTGATTGTGGACTCTGCCACTAAGTTCTGCCTACAAGTTAGTTTTGCCGAAATTCGATAACTTTTTTGAATTTAAGTCTGTCTGTCTGTGACGTCATCACGACTAAATCACTGATCCGATTGTAATTAAATTTTATATAGAGATACTCGAGGGTCTTTCCGGGAATTTCATTGTTTTCTTTACGAAACAGCTGAAGGCTCGCTAGTTCGAAAAACACCTTTAGGAATGTAAGCGTTAATGAACATGTACAGGGCAGTATGGAAAACATCCCGGCGGGCTACGAGCCGGTGTCGCTGATCGAGGCGCTGAACGGCCCCCCGCCGCCGCGCGCGCGCCCTCCGCCCGCCGCGCCCGCCATCGCCAGCCCCGACACCGACACCGCCTCGCAGGTACGCTTCGCGTTTACTGTTGACGGGCCAAGAGTGTTCATTAAAACATGTCAAAAATAATAACATTTTAACATGGCAGTGCACTAGGCAAAAATCATATTAGGACAATAGCATTTAATGCTATATTGACTTTGTTTGTAAAAGATAAAAAAGCATTAACGTAAACACATGAATAGGTTTATTTAAAAGTTCTATTTATTAGGGCATTCGTGGTGCAGTGTGACAGCGTCTGACTGTATACGCGATGGTTCGATTACCACACTGGGGAATGACTATATTTAAACTATTTCAATTACTTCGCTTTGGTGAAGTTCCGCTAGTCAACACGCAATATCTCTTGCGAAACGAGCCTTGGAGGTTCTCTGACTACCAATGTATGCGAGGGAAAGGGTGGAGCAGAAAGGGAGAAGAAGAAGAAGGGTGCGGTGAAAGAAGAATAGTATAATTTAATTAATTTATAAAGAACCTATTTTTTAATTAAGTATAGTAATATTTGTATGCTGGAATGATATAAAATATGTACATATAAATGTATGGCGGATACAAGTAGCCGGAGACAGGTGATTATCTTGACTTTGTGACGTCATATGTAGGCACAACGTGGGTAGTGGAGCAATTATAATCACATTTTATTACAATATTGGTATCACATATCATTGAACAGTAACACACTTGACATGATCACTGGTCACTATCACAATGAACGGAGTCGTAAGACAGTTCCTGGAGTAGTAGCTCTGCACTCGACCACCTAGACCCGTCGAAGCGTTGACGTGAAATCATCTCCCATATTCATGATTCAGCACGTTTACGGCATGTGTACAGGCAGCAGAGGCCCTGAACCGCTGCAACCTGGAGCGCAGCTCGTCCACCAGCATCGGCAGCGCGGGCAGCCGCAAGCGCGCCGCACTCGCGCCGCACGCGCCTCTCACGCCCGAGGCACGTGTCTAATTCTTATGGTCTAATTTCCCCACTGGACAAATGGACTGTGATAATCGTTGATTTAAATATTTGATATTACCGCACGAAGAAAAAACTATTTTGGCACTTTGGCTCCTTACATAATCCGTCAAAGTGTGATCCCTTAAATTACGAACTTGTCGCCCGACCACTAGTAATCTTTCAACCTTTTTTTTAATTTTAGATGCCTGCAATTCTACAAGTTTTTATTTAACTTGCAATGCATATATGTTTGTTTGGGTGGAATATGCAACTCAATATTAAAGCATATATCTAATGGATTGAACTGAAATTTGTATACCCTTTTAATTTCAATGACAATGCATGTCATAAAAAGCTTGTTTTTGAAAAAACTTTCTTGCACTATGCACGTATTGATCGTATTCTCTCGAAGCTTCTTATCACTTGTACTTTTGAATGTAAATAAGTGATATGTAACAGTTCCGCATGTCGGTGCTACTGGCGCGCGAGGAGGAGAAGGCGGGCAGCCCGCTGCTGAGCGCGCGTCGCGTGCGCCTGTCCAAGGTACCGTTCGCCTGATGACACAGTGTCATTACAGAAACACATCTCGAAACCGTCCAAGCGCTCTAGCCGTTAAACCATACGCTTCATATAATATCAGTAATTCTTATTCTATATATTAATATGTGAAGAAATTACTTTGGATCGTTTTGTACGAAAATTATGATGACGAAGGAGTATGATATTTGATATTTCGTATACTTAAGGTTTATATGAGGAGTATTGCAGAAAACCATTGCATTAAGATATATGCCCTGAGAATAGAGTGACATGACACTAGACATACAGAGGTTCCCTCTGTATGATAAGCTGTATTTCAAAAATTTAACATTGTCGTAATATAATAGTTACTTATTATTAAACAAAAGGTGAATAGTCATTACGTTGCCAGATCAAATCACCCATGTTAATTCTAGTACAATTTTAAAGTATGTAAAAATAATTTTAAAACACATTGTAATAAACAGAGCTCCCTTAACTCGGAGGTGCGTTCAGAGGAGGAGGAAGAGGCCGAGGGCGCAGCCTTAGCGGAGGCGGAGCCCGACAGCGACGCAGAAAGGCGTTCGCCGCTCCTCACACAACTCACTAATGGGGTATTATACTCTTATGTAGCTTGTGCTTTACTACGAGTAATATTCCTCAGTTAATACTTTGACTAAATGTAATGTTCGCCAAGATTCGTGTTTAATTTAACGTCAGTCTTTTAAGACTGGATACAAACTCGATTGGTTGTGGGTTCGATGCCCACCCGGTGAAATATTATATGATTTTTTCATTTCTTCGCGCAGCGTAAAGTTCAACGACTCAACACGCAATCTTCGGGCGAAAAGTGGAACGGAGTGTTTTGACACTAGGTTCTCTCTGACTACCTTGCTATGTAGGAAAAATCGTAAAGCTTAAAAAAGGAAAAAAAAAAACAAAAATAAATGTAAGAGTAGTTTTTTTAATACACTTCACTTAGATGCCATGCCATTTATACCAAAATTGTTTACAGATGTTGTGAAACTTATCGTCCACACACACATATGAGCGTGACTTGATAATTTTAGGTGTGTATGTCTATGTATACACAAAGATGAAAAAATAAATGTATACAGATAATAAAAGCAGTCCCGACCAACGGCGGCGCAGCGGCAGCGGACGCGCTCGCGCACATCGACGACACCGACACCGACGAGCCCGACCAGCCCGACCAGCCCGACCAGCCGCCGCTCTGTGAGTTGCATTTCTATTTACTTGTCTTCTATAAGGCAGAATATTTGCTGGGCGGATTTGAATGAAACCTTTTTTGTTCTATCTTTTAACGTAATGCAGGACTTGGGCTATAATTGATATTGAAGAGTGAAACGCCTGATGTAGACGACCCACAAAAGACCAGCTACACTATAAGACATGAGGGAATGTCTTTACGTTTCAACTAAAGATTGTTCAACGTGACGGTTATTTTGGTGGGGTTCGGTCATCAATAGTAGACACCAAAGTGGCGCAGTGTACATTGTTTGGCTGTAAACGCGATGGTTAGTGGGTGCGATTCGGGAGGGCACTCAGACGAATTGTTTTGTGTAAATTATTACCAGGGTCTGGCAAGACAAAGGTCGGTGTTTAGCGCTCCTCAGTCAACTCGTAATATCACGAATCGAACAGAAAGTGGATTGTCATACTAGAAGAAAATTACGGTGGTATATTATATATGATTACCCCGATAGTATAGTCGTTAGTTAGTCTGAAAGCTGAGACAGAGGTCGTAGTTGGGATTATCAGTGATATTAATGCACGCGTTTGCAGATTGGGTGTTTGACGTGTGTTTTTTTATTAAAAATTAAGTGTATTTCTAATGAAATGAATACTTAACTTTTAAATTACTTAAAAATTATTTAATGAACCATTACACAAGTGTAGTAAGATTTAAATTTAATAATTTCTCTTTCAGATTTGTCTTTTATTATTATTGTATATATTCTATAAAAACTAAAGTAATTAAATGATGAACTATTTAATACTAATAAAAAATGCAATTATATTAATGATTTTTTTTTAATAATTATTGATTTTACTTTAAATACTATATTCAAGTGTCCAAATAAATATTTAATAGGTATTATGAATAATAAGCTTAACCTAGTGTAGCGACATTTTTCAAATACTAGAAAAAGCTTTAACTCGAGCTTGTTATGAAGTAATTTGGTCTCATATGTTATGTATGTGTAAATTATAGGCTTGTAGGTTTTTAAGTAAATCATTTTAGTTATGTATATGCCTAATATATAGTATACTTATTATATTCCAATAACTATTAGAAATTATGTATTTTGTTAGTTCTTGAAATGTTGCATTTATAATGTGATTTAAAATATACTATTTAAAAGGGATCATACACGGCCATTGAAATATAATTCGGACAATAATAAAAACAGTAAAGTTATAACATTTATGCTTATATAATATAGAATATATGCATATTTTAAAGTTTACGAAACATTGTGAGGTATAACATAATGTTTTATTAAAAGCAAAGACAAAGGTGTTGTTGATTTGAAAAAAATGAAATAAAACAATATGTGAGCGTCGTCGTAAAGGTAGGTGAAATACAAAGGTACAAATGTAAGTTTTGGTGCAAGCAGCGGATGTGGTAGCGGAGCCGCGAGCTGACGACTCGGACTACTTCACGCCCGAGGAACCCGCGACCACCCTGCTGGGAGGCGCGCCCCGCCCCGCGCCGCCCGCCGCGCCCCCCACCGCGCACCCCGCCGCCCCCGTCGTGAGTATACTTGCCGGGGCTGATGCTGCCTCCTGGACTGCCTACATTACATTTTATTTTTAAATAAATTATAATATTTTCATACTAACACAAAACTTATTTAGTAGAATCTGTAAAAATCACTAAACGCCCGTAGCATCAGGTCCGGCAGAACCCGCGCATACATGTACAGGTGTATCATCGCTGTAGCTGTATCATTAGATATCGTTTCCATTTGTTTGGTTTTATTTTTGTTGGTCCGTCACGTTACGTTACGTTTAATTTACGCCTCGTCATGTCATTTGTGTTTAATTTTGTTGTAGTTTTAGTGTTTTGGTGTGAAATCTAGTTTTAGACGGTCGGGTTAATCGGATTTTGTTATTATGTGGAAGTGGAGAACGGCGGGCGAAAGTGCACCCGCAACGCTGGGCTCTGCCACATCATGTTGCATCTCTACCTGGTAATGATTTTAATTTCGATTTTTAAAAATGGTTTGTTTAATGTGTGTGTGTGTGTGTGTGTGTGTGTGTCAGTGGCGAAGTATGACATTTTTGTAGAATTAAGCCGGCGTTAAAAACGAATTCATTGAAAGCTCTTAAATTTAGTCTGGGTAGGTGGGCCGGTCTTACGACCTGCTTATATATAAAAAAAAAAAAGCTCTCGTAAAAATGCATTTTACGTAGAAAATTGTTTCTTATAGATTTGTGTAGTGCTCTTGTTATACACAATGTACTGTATTATATTATTTACAATTACAATTACAAAACGTAGACCGATGGGAATCGTGTTATATGGACACGTCATCACTGGTAAACACTGCGTCGCTCCAGCTGCAATGGTTGGCTAGTTCTAGTACTACATACGTATGCAGTATATACCCAGATTTTATTGTTGCGAACGGTTAAGTTTGTAGATTTTAATTTTAAAATGTGACTTATTAGAATTTTCTTTTTAGGCTTAGAATGGAATTTTACTTACAAAAGAATATTTATTAGAAATCCTTTTCATTTACTATTTAAATTGAAAATAAATCAAATCAGGAAAGGTTTTTATAAAATGCAATATAATCTTTATAGTTACAAACACCAACTCTGGAAGTTGGCAGTAAATTCCAGAGTTAAATAAGAAAAGGATAACTTACCTCTTGTACTGAATATAAAGATGTGTAAAAAACTCCTTACAATATAATATAAATCAAAACGTTTATCACTAAAAAAGTGTTGAAGTGCACTGCTCGCATTTTCAGTTTTTTTTTTCATTAGCTATTTTACATTTGTTAATAATCATTCATAACACTATGGTCCGTCGAGCTGGATAGATAGGTCGTTGATTTAATGACAACGCGTTTTGAAATATATAATTTAATAATAAAGGAGGCAGCATAGCACGTTCGCAATATAAAATTTAACACAATTTTACACGAGTGTTGTATGACAGGTACACCATTATCTCAGTCCAGCGTGCGCTCGTCCGGCGACTCGTACAGCTCAACGTCGTCCACCCGTCAGCTGCTCACGGCGGGCGCTCCGCTGACGGCCGACACGCCCTGCTAGCGCTCCGCCCCCCGCGCTCCGCGCGTCCGCCACCAGCCCCTGTCCATACTGCTGCATTCTACTACACACTTTTAAGATTATTACAAATTAATCAATGGTGGATGACATTTTAGTGTTGATGTAAGATAATAGTAGTTATAGTGGGTAAGTTATAGATCATAACCCGCCATGCTAAAAAGTAAAAGAATATAATCGTTTGTATGATATCTAGTTATTATGAAGTAGAATTGACGAATGTAATAAGATTATGTGTACAAATATACACACATGTATACATACAAATATACATACTTATGTATTAATTATTAATTGTGATGTAGTTTCTAAGTGTTCTAATCGAAATAGGTTGCTGCATATTTTTGGTTTTTGATTTTGATTAGTGTTTGTAATTATTCAAATAAAGATTTATTTTTGTATATATCAAATTGATTTCAATTTAAGTTTTTTTTACAAATAATATACTTAAGTATGTAAGTATTAAGATGATTTATGATCTTTGTGTAAGATTAAATAATGTATCTTCTAATTATAAAACTTAGATACATTTTGCGTTATGTACAAACAAATTGGAAGTATAGTTGAGTATGAAATAAATTGAATCTTTAATAAAATAATTTTTAAATTTAAAATAGATGGTTAATGATAATAGCTGACTTTATATTATTTTAAGTTTAGGCTTGGACAAATTATAAAGATATTGTAAATAAGATTTATATTTATCATACAAAATTGTTAATATGTAAATGCAATTGTATTAAAAAAAATATTAAAATGTGATCATATGAGTCACACTCAAAAATCTCTATTGGATACAAATTTGTGATTTAATATTAGAAAAAAATTAACTTACATCTCTGAGTGTGCCTGTTCATATATGAATGTTTCATATAAATATGTAAATCTGCAATAGTTACTTATTTATTGAAGTGGACTGAAGTAAACATTCCTTGACTTTGTTATAGAATCTCAAATGTTAAATTTTCATTACATAAATGTTAAGTATAGTTTATTATTACCATAAGTCAAATATATTATTCAAACAATACATTAGCTTTTTTTAATATGTCTTTATACACTGATGTTTTAATAATCGAGTCTAAAGAGTAACCAAATTAGTTTTTTTTAAATATGGCTATCTGATGAGGCCACAAAATATTCTCATAGTATGTTATGATTTGTTAAATCTTTTGATTGCGTTAACAATGATATACTATTGCTTACATTCTGTTTTATGCTATTATGCTTTTATTGCCCTGCTCAGGATGAAATTGCTTCCAATTTTTGTTAAGGGTTTCAAAATTTTATGCAAATCTTATAAAATCTAGTATAAAAAAGATGTGTATGGTGTACCACAAGTGTCGACTTTGGGGCCTTCTCGTTATATACTGCAAATTTTCAATTGTCCTGTGTACTGCAATACAAATTAAATTATATAAGATAATGTACAGATTGGTGAAAATAGATGGTTAACAATAAATATTATTACTAAATGTAAACTCAAACTAAGTTATAAAATTTATGTTGAATGCCTAGTACTATAAGTAATAATTTTATGATCACTGTCCAAAAAAGTCTTTCTCCTAAAAATACACTTATATTATTAAAACATGATGGCATAAGTTTAAATTACATTATAATTCAGGTTTGTATAAATCCTCAATACAAATACTTTATTAAAAATTAAATTTTAAATGGAAAACTTCCATCACTTTTTTGGTTTTGTGTTACAATAAGTGCCTATCAAAACAAAACTGAAGATTGTTATTGACTAAAACCTGCAAATATTTTTATGATTTATTAAATGTCCTCTGGACCCTTCACTAATGCCTACTAAGGACTAACAATAATAGTCTAAGGGTAGACTCCAGATAGCAGTGATAAGAACATAATTTGATTCTGGGTAAGTTTAAATAACTAAGGCATGCTGAATATAAATGATTTTATTAAACTTTAGCACACTTGATTTATCAGCTGCATTAATAAATAATATATATAGTATGTAGGGTTACCAGATTTTCACCAAGTATATGTTACTATAAAATTTTAAGTACTGAAAATTCATAAATTATCACCACTGTAATCAATTAAAGGTCACTTACTAATATTTACACACAATAAATAGTTCAAAAATAAAGTAGTGATAACATTTTTTACTATTTTTACTTAACTTTTTGGCAACCCTTGTTTATATAAAATATAATGTAAAAACAAAATTGTTATTGCAAAACAATTCACATATAAACAACATATAAATAGTCTAATGTTCAAAAATAATGCTTTCTTTTATTATTTAGAAAAAATAAATATGACAAATATTTATTTTGACAATGAATATAAAAATAATGAGTTTTCTTAACTAGGTCATTTTGATACCTATGTCATTTCATGTTAAAACTTTGTTAGGTGTTACATTATTAGAGCCTATAATTTGGAAACCGAACTGATACTTGTCGCCAGAGTTTGGATCAATAATTTTTTTCATGGCTTGTCTTCTGGCTGCATACAGGGGCAGATATCTGTACCAACTCTAGCCTGTCTCTGTTCCGGGCTTTCATTTGTTAAATGCCTTGGGCCAAATATGCAGATACTTGGCAACCGACGAGCCGCGCTGTTCAATTACTCATGTGCTAGTCGCTTGGCAGCATATTCCGACATTCGCTTAAGACGTGAAGCGCGCTGTTCAGGGGATTCGTTAGCAAGTCTCTTTGCTGCATAAGCAGACATCTTTGCAAGTCTTGCTGCCCTTTCTTCTGGCGCTTCACTCTTTGAACTTGAACTTCTTCTTCTTACCTTTTTAGATGAAGGATCAATTAAAAGGGGGTCCATCTCTTGTGCCATAGTCTCTGCCTCGACATGAGCTTGTCGTGAAACATTATCATCATCATGTTCAATCTTGATATCTTCAAAATCAATAGACAAATTCGTTGTATTCATCTTGGAAGGTATTGGACTCGTAGAATCTTCTGATTTAATAGTAGAGAACCATTTATTATTTGTTTTAGCTATCACCATTTTTTTCCATGAACAGTCGGAAACATTAAGATCACCCATATTGATTATTTAACGACAATGGTATCCATAAAATCATTTTTCTATAAATAAAGTTGAATATTTAATATTAGAATGATAAATCACGGTATTAAGTAAGAGTTACAACAATTCTAAAAAATACCTGAATGTAAATATCAATCAAAATTCAAAACAGATACAATTCACAAAAAACTATAATAGGTAAAACATAGATGTGCAATAGTCATAAACATAATTTTATTGAATTCATAAAAATATATATACTTTATAATTTGATAAAGATCGAATAGAAAAATAATAAAGAAAACTTTATACTCACGAAATTATATATAGTTGTACATATATTTAATATCTCATTTATGCAATAATAATTTTAATAGCGTATCCGATTTATTCTTATGACAAAAATCCAAATGTACAGCAACATCGCAAACGGCTTGAGAGTGGAGCTGAATTGTCAAAAAGTTGGCATTTCTTCCATCTGTTTTATTTTGCTGAAATCTATTTCTATAACTTGTGTCTCGTGTATGTGAATGAATTTGTTTGTGCGGCGGTATTTGTAGTGTTGTCAATTTGTGAATTGTTGTGTCTATGCATAACATATTCTAATTAGAATTAAAGAGATTTGTTATAATAAAGTAAACGTTTTTTAATCTAACTCAATATATGAAAGAATGAAAAAATCATCTTTATAATCACAAAAATACGATTGAGAAAGTAATGTGATGACATAATGGTATAATAGTTACTTTCAAACAAAGCAAATACAAATTTCGGTAAAAATACAACAATGGACAAAAATATGGATTCCCCGACGACTAGGAGTCCCCAGCCGGAGCCTGCGGGGCTAGACAGTGAGACTGACTACTCGAGTATTCGAGGAAAGGTATATTTTAACGTTTTCTATTGTCTTTTACATGTGATTTTGCGCGAAATTTCGTCAACATATGTGGTTTTATTCTCTTATTCAAGTGTCTTTAATCAATTTAGTCTCTTTAGTTTTTAGTTAACTCGTTTACGTTAGTGAACATTTAATTTATTCTATTTACTATAAACTATTAAGAACTAGTTATGTTAGTAAAATTTCATCACATTTATTATATTTTCGAAATTTGTTGCTACGTTGTTGCATCATGTAAATAACAAAGCATTATGCATTTTGATGTGTTTCATATTTATTATAAATAAAATTAGCTGTTATGTATTACTCTTACTTACTTACTCTTTAAACAGTTTATATTATTTTTGGAATTTATATATAATATATTTATTATTAAATAACAATTTCTAACATTTAGATGATTTTGGTGAGTCCCACAGCTGATGAATATGACTTACTACATAAACAATTACTAGAAAGGCTTGAGGCAGGCAATGGGGAAATTATTTATGACATAGGCCACGGAGAGGGTAAGTAATTTTAATATTTTTACCATTTGTGTGTGAGAAAGTGTATTTTAGTGTAAGTAAAATATATACTACAGTTTAAATTAAGTAATTTTATAAGAAGGTCTAGTAAAGTAAAAAAAATATATAAAATTTGTGAAAATCAAGATGGTAATGAAATATGAGTCATGTGTTGCTTAAAGTGTCCTATATTGATTAAAAGGCTTTCTATGTTTTTAAACTAATAATCAGTCAATTAAAGTATCAAATATTTTAATTGACTGATTATTAGTTTAAAAACAATCATTTGGATAAATGAAAATAGGTTTAAACAATTTGGTATAGGTTTAAATAATACAAAGCAAATTCATATTTTTTTGTCACATATAGCAGGCAGTAGCTATTAATAAGATATTTCATTCTCTATTTTTTCTTTATTTAGAGAGTTATTGCTGGTTATTTGGTCAAACTTAATACAGCATTTTGTATTACCAGACCAAATTGTAAAAATGTTCTTAATATATAGGTTTTAAAGTATTTTGGTTTATAAATTAATAATTTCCAGACCAAAAAATTAAAAAGAATTTGAAATAAATAGGTTTCAAGTTTAAGTAGTTTTTTTCATAAATCACATTTCTGTTTTGAGTTTCATATTTGTAGTTATCACACAGGGCTTAATCTAAAAAAAATAGTGATTTTGAAGTCTATATCCAGCCTTGATGCATCCATAATGACAATTAATTCATAAATAGTTGGGTTCATAAAAAAAAATGTTTAATGTGAATCAAAGTGTTTGATAATAATAATCATTTTAATCTTACAGATGGTCGGGGCTTAACAGAAGATGAATATAGTGCATCTGTAGCAACACTACAGTCACTAGTCAGTGGGCAGCGCATATCTTGTGTGGAATTAAGACGATGGGACTGCGGCACCGGGGTCACTGGACAGTATTTGCTGAGAACGGAGTTAGATCATAATGATTTTATGGAAATCAGGTTTGTTTTAAAATTATTATTAAAATGAAATAAGCTTGTGATAAAAAAAAATTGATAAATGTTTGAAACTGTAAAAAGATAAAATGATAACTGGATAAGTATAATTAAATATGTTTTTATATTTTTAAAGCCATGACCTTCCTTACAAACAGAGTGGCAGTAGTGGGCAATGTAGATGCAGGCAAGTCAACACTCCTAGGTGTTCTAACACATGGAGAGCTAGACAATGGTAGAGGCTACGCGAGGCAGAGACTCTTCAGGCACAAGCATGAAGCCGAAAGTGGGAGGACCAGCTCAGTTGGCAATGATATATTGGGATTTGATAGTATTGGTAATTTGTTTTTTTTTATTAGTACTAATCTTACGATTTTCTTTATGTGTAAATCTAGTTCTTCCAAACATGATTTATAGCAGCCCATACATGTTTAACATTATTGCTCAAATCTATTGCACAATATATTTATTACCTTAAAAAAAAACATTGATTTATATGAAGAAATTTTGGTTGCCCTAGAACAAAGGTGAGCAATCCGCCGCGCGCTTTATAGTGTTATGCTGCTTGCCAAGGGGTTTTTTTTACTACAGATACTCTTAAGAAGTTTGTTCTTGTTCTAGAACGGGTATATAAGCTTAAACTTATCAAAAATCTTACTATG
Organism: Podotricha telesiphe; assembly: GCA_038994665.1. NCBI lineage: Eukaryota > Metazoa > Arthropoda > Insecta > Lepidoptera > Nymphalidae > Podotricha > Podotricha telesiphe. Next base: position 487,421 of record JAOYRR010000162.1, on the reverse strand, counting down.
AAGATAAAAAATTTTAGGAATTTCATGTACAATAATTTTTTAAGTGTGTATGTTATTATTTAAATACTATTTAATAGAGTATCACAATTATTTTTTTAACAAAAAGAACAACGCAACCTTAGTAAGCATCTGTTTTCTAAACAGATGCTCAATTAGTTAAAAATACAGAATAACTGTTAATGTTACTTAGTACCTATATATATTTAAATACTAGCCTCCCGCTCGCTGTTTCGCCTGCGTAAACAACACAAGTAAACTATTTAGTTTTTTCACCCAACCGCGTTTTCATGTAAATCACAAATCAATATATAATTTAAATGGTCGTAACATTTTTATTGATGAACAGATCGAAATTAAATAATAACTAAATGTTAAGAGGGGTAAATCGCTTAAGAAGCTTCTGAGATTAGCGTGTACAAACGCATATACATACATAAAAGAAAATTAAAATGTGCTAATACCAATACTACAGGCAACGTAGTAAACAAGCCGGAGCACGGAGCCCTGGACTGGGTGAAAATCTGTGAGAAGTCGTCCAAAGTCATCACGTTCATCGACTTGGCGGGGCACGAGCGCTACTTGAAGACCACGGTCTTCGGTATGACTGGCCACGCGCCGGACTTTGGCATGCTCATGGTGAGGGTGTTTTTTTTTATTAAGAAGACAGTCGTGACGCAGTAGGATAGTATCTGACTGTGGGTTCGATTCCAAATCATGTATTTGAATTGTTTTTATTTAGCCGTTATGGTGATGCAAAGATGCAAAGTGTGGCGTTGCCTGGCATTGATGTACGCCTGGAATTTACACCGAAATTAAAGAACGGAGTTTCATAACGTGTCATTCCATTCATGTTTGAGGTGCGGTTAAACTTTGTTAAGCAGATTTTGCTACCACGTGTGAATAAGTCGACTCGCATATAAAATATTTGAAATACTAAATAAAAGGCAATTAGGATTTCGTTTATTTATATGATGAATAAATAAATGACAAAGTAAAAAAATAAGCAAATCAAACATATTTAATTAAAAGTATTTGAACTACATAAAATGAAAATTTACAGATAGAGAGAGCAACTGAATCTTTATAATGCCCATCCTATAAGTATGCATTTCCGATTTATCATCTTATTCGTGCCTGAAACGAATTCGTGGTAAACATATTAAAATCTGTTATAATTGGTGACATTGTATGTTAAATAAAGAAGGATACTTTGTCTGAGCAGTCCAGAGAAATATCTGTAATAAAAAAAAAAATTAGAATGTGTACCTATAATAATTCAACACAGTAGGCAGAATGAAACTTTAGGGTATATATGTTATTGAAAAAAATTAAGTTACATGTAAAAATTTATGCATTTTTTTAATCCGTTCCATGCAACACAACAGTCAGCAGAAAGTTTTAAATGAAATTCTATGGCATTCAAAAACATATTTTGGAGAACCCCGTCATAGGCAGACTGCGATTGATCTGGTTGAAATAATTTCCATTTAAAATGTGTACAAATCAAGAAAACCAAAGATCTTACCAGTACCAGAAAGTTGATCCAAAATACATAATTTTCATTAGAAAAACAATAAATAGAAAATAAATATTATATTCATAACCTTATAATTTAAATGGTTCTTCATAACTCCAGATCGGAGCCAACGCGGGCATAGTGGGCATGACAAAGGAGCACCTGGGGCTGGCGCTGGCGCTGGCGGTGCCTGTGTTCGTGGTGGTCACCAAGATAGACATGTGTCCGCCTAACGTGCTGCAGGTGTGGACTATGCACTTGTGTATATTTATTTTATATTATTATGTATTTTTTGCAATAATATGTAAAGGACATATTGTCAACTTCATTTATATGACAGTTACGCGAAAGGCGCTCAGTAATTAATAAAATAAACATTACACACGCCACTGACTTAATGTGTTTGACGTGCACATTTGTATAAATAGACTTACATGTTGCTATGCTATGCATATGCATATTTTACGCATCTACATGGCAATCCTTTTCGCTAATTAGAGGTCATGTGACAAAACTCAAAGCCATTGGCTTTGTTATCTCCTTACTAGTACACCACATTAATATTTCAAACTTCAGAATAAAACTATAGTATTTTAATCTATAGGTACATCTTTATCTCTTATTAATAAAGTAAAAATTTTAAAATTAAACTTTTTTTTTAAACTAAATATTAATTATTTTACATTTATATGCATGTGTATAAATATTTTGCAGGATAATCTAAAACTGCTGATCAGGGTTCTGAAGTCGTCGGGCTGCCGCAAGGTGCCCGTCATGGTGAAGACCAAGGACGACGTCATCGTCAGCGCCACCAACTTTGTGTCACAGAGGTACCTTTTTTTTATTATTTATGCACGACAGGCATATGGTCGGTATTTACTTGAATTACTACTAAAACTATTACTAAAATGAGATGAGAGAAAAGTTGTATCTTCTGCCCCTGTCTGGCTCTAAACACGGTTGGTTGTCGGTTCGATTCCCACTTGGAGTAATGATTGTTTACGTAAGACAAAGCGCAGTATTGAGTTTCGCCACTCAACACGAAATGTCTGGATTTCAGGCGGAAAGTGAAGAATAGTGTCTTGACACTAGGCTCTATGCTAAAAGTAATATCTTATCTTCCGAAAATTGTCTGTCTGTCTGTGCTGTTTGTTCAGGCTAATCTCTGAAACGGCTGGACCGATTTTGACTGGACTTTCACGGTCTGATATCTGTAGTAATAAGGAGTGACCTAGGCTTCTTTTATTTTAGATTTCCACACGGACTAAGTTGCAGGCACAGCTAGTTACATATAAATTGATTTCTAAAGATTTAAAAGTATTATTGTTTGGACGAAAATATATAGTATTAAGTTCCGAGTTATATACATTATGTCTTTAGAAAGAGGTTTTCGCTGTCTCACTTAGCATTTTAATTATCTTTTTATCTAATATATATTGTAAATTTTAATTTATTTCGTAGGCTATGCCCAATCTTCCAAGTGTCTAATGTGACGGGCGAGAACCTGGAGATGCTGACGATGTTCCTCAACCTGCTGAAGACGAGGATGCCGTCGCAAGATGACAAGCCTGCTGAGTTCCAGATCGATGACACATATTCTGTTCCTGTAAGTTGGTTTACATTGGAATTTTTTAAACTATTTGTTTTTTAGTTGAACAATAACTGGTATAATTATTTTATGTACTCAAATGACTTAAAAATGTGCTTCTCGGAACTAATAGTTCCGCTCTTGTATATACTAAGATTTATTTACTTCATCAGAGTTAAAATAGATGTTTGTAAAAATGAAAAAAAAAAATGAAATAACTCTACATATTAAGCTTCCAAACCCGCAGTCAGTTTTCAATTTTGGTATTTGCGACACTAAGAATTTTCAATTCCGCCGTATCCCGGCTACCAATTATAACCTATATAATTTTTTGTTAGTTAACTTTTAAACATACATTAATTATCCTAATCTTAATGATTACATCGTTAAAATTGTATATCACTTCTCCTTTCTTGTCTGAATACAAGTTTTCAATTTAAATCCACCATCGTCAGACTCTTCAGTAGTATTGGATCAGTCGCTACTTGACGCTCACGAGTGGCCGAGTGCACGTGTTTTCCCGCACCCGCACTATGCGTGGTTGGAAGCCCCACTACAAACGAGGCTTTATTTACGTAAATTGATTTGACGTACATAAAAAATATATACAGGGCGTGGGCACGGTGGTGTCGGGCACCACGCTGGCGGGCGTGATCCGCCTCAACGACACGCTGCTACTGGGCCCCGACCCGCTGGGCCGCTTCACGCCCATCGCCGTCAAGAGCATCCACCGCAAGCGCATGAGCGTGGGCGAGGTGCGCGGCGGGCAGACCGCCTCCTTCGCGCTCAAGAAGGTGACCTGGTCGATCACGACCTTTAAATTGTTATCATGCTAACAGAAATTAAAACATGCAGAGATATTTTTAATTATATTTTCTTACAAATCACGTGTTTTGACGATTTTTAAAGAAACATAATTGTTGTTTTTTTTATTGTCAAGTTTTTTACACTTTATAATTACATAAAAAATCTTAGTGTCACTAAGATTTTTATGAAAAATATAAACTACATTTTCATAGCCAAGCCATGCCGGGACGATCAGAAAAATGTGCTCCTTTTAATTTCTATTTTAAAGTAATTTCTGATTAGAATTTGTATTTAAAACAAAGTAAAGCACGGCGCTGTTCGTTTTGTTATATAATACAACAGCCTACATTTGTCTTTTATGAAATCAACAATAGTGTCTCATTAAACAAACTTGTAATTATTAATAATAAGAATTGTAAGAAATAATTCATTAATTAAAAAAATATATTTAAAGGTATTTTCTATCCAAACTTATCGTTTCGTTACAGTTATAAAAATGGGGATTTTTTATTTAAATCTCTTGATATTTAGGTGAAAATTTAGTTGAAGTCTTAAATTACTCAAAATAATTAATACAGGTTATGAATTTATTTAATTTAAAATTCAAACACAAGAATTTCATGCGTAAAATATTATTTTTGTTTTTAACAATGTCAGTCACAATATTTTTTATAATTTTCGTATATCGTGTGACTGGCATTGTTAAAAACAAAAATAAACGTTTATTTTTTTTTTGATAAATAATATTTTACGAAAAAAAAACGATATTCACATCCCTTTATTTCTAACTTTCAAGTGGCATGAGACGGGATTTGAACTTGCAGCCGTCATTTTTAATCTTCACGTTGTTGTAGCTGGTCTGTCGACTTCTTATACGAGATCGACGAAATACTAGTCTACTAGTAATAGATACTAAATTGTCATTTATTTTAGATACAGAATTCTTTTTTTCTTTTGTTTTTTTTTATATATTGATTTTCAATAGACTATTCATTTTGTTGCATTTGATGATTTTTTTTTATATGGCGGTATATTAGTAGGAAGTGATTCGGTCTAAATTGTTAGCTTCCTGAACATGACATTTTTCATACAAAATTTTCTATGAAATATTTATTTTAAAAAAGATAAAAATACTAGACAATTTCCATGGAGAAACACATATCTTTAACACGTTATACATATACAAAATAATTGTATTAATTATTGAAGTATTAATTAAATTTATTTTACCAAATGACACATACAAATTAATTAATTATTTAAAAACTTTATATTTCTAATAATTTAATGTAAAATCTTAGAGGATATTGTGACATTGACTTACAAAAAGTAAATTATTTCATTGTACATGTACTAGTAGTAGCCTGTAACTATGTTTGCGAGGACTAAGTAAGCGTAAAATCTCGTTTTTTCTCTTAGTGCTTCTCGAGGAACTTACATGATAAATTTCTATGGGCATTAGTTTCGGCAGTGAGTCAGTCAGTAACGGAAGAGTTTTATATATTATACAACGTGTTCCTAAATTCAACGATAAGCGGCACCAGAAGATAGGTCTGCTACATACTACCACGTTCAAGTCCCGCTGCGTTCATATTTTCATATTTTTCATAATTAATATAAATTTTTCAATTTCTTAAATGTGTGAATTACACTAATTTATTGTTTTATATTTTACTATATAAGATAAATTAAAATATGTATATTTTTATTTGTATAACAATAAAAAAAAAATAGATGCGTTGTTTTAAACTTTATATTCAGTAGTAATGTATTTACACTACCTACTTTTTGGTGCCGGCTTATTGTTGAATTTTGGGACATCCTATATACTGGTTATTAAACATAATATGGTCTTAGATCAAGCGCTCTCAGATCCGTAAGGGCATGGTGATGGTGTCCCCGGCGCTGGAGCCGCAGGCGTGCTGGCAGTTCGAGGGGGAGATCCTGGTGTTGCACCACCCCACCACCATCTCGTCAAGATACCAGGCTATGGGTCAGTGATACCTCATATAATATATATTTTTTAAATCTTAACGTAAGTATAGAATACCTAGTGTTAAGGCTTAAGACACTATGTCATGCGTTCAGTTTTTCGTCATCAGACAAATGATATTGATTTATACAAATATAATTTTTTCATCTAAATCGAATTAAACCCATAATTGTCGAGTGTACACTCAACGAGTCAAAGATTTTCTACTGCAAAATGTCTTCCACACTACATTACAAAATTGAACCTATTACAAGTGGCATTTTCCTGCCGCCTGCCTCTATAGCACAGTAAATAAAATAGTGGAAACGTTGTGTCAGTGCACTGCGGCAGCATCCGGCAGACGGCGTCCATCCTGTCCATGTCGCGCGAGTGCCTGCGCACCGGCGACAAGGCGCTCGTGCGCTTCCGCTTCATCAAGCACCCCGAGTACCTGCGGCGGGGGCAGCGCATGGTGAGAGATAGCTTTAAACGTATTTCATTCGCCTCGTCCACTGCCATCAACCTCTTAAAACACGCCATACATTATATATAAAGTAAAATCTTTGGTTTTTTCTGTTCCTATAGGAATATCAAGAAATCCTCTCTAGTGTTTTAGATGCCATGGTCAGTGGCCTCTGATTGGTTCGTTAGCTGGTTGTGGGTTCGATTTCCACTCGGGTGAATCTCTCAGTAACGTAGTTTTATTATATTATATTTCAATATATTATATATATTGGTGGAGTAGTGGTGGTTATGTGTGTGTTATGTTAGGTGGAAGTCGTAGATTAAATTCTCGGCCGATATATTTTAGTAATTCTGTTTTGCTATTATTGCATGTTTAAAATGCAACTAAAGTAACTGGAATTGAAAATGATGTTTTTAATACTTTGCAGCAGTCCGAGGTTACAAGTAAAGTTGTAAAATATTTTTAGACTTTAAGATGTTTGATAACACCCTGATGACATTAAGTTTGAAAATTACAAAATATTTTTTTACTTGAAAGCGATAAATATTAAGTATATTATAATAAGTATAAATAAGGAGTAATGCAGAATTGTGAAGTGCGATCTAAGTGGGTGCATATTCTGGTTATTAAATTTCAAATTAAAATATTATTTGTGATTGTAACGTAAGATGTTATCTGTCCAGGTGTTCCGGGAGGGCCGCACTAAGGCGGTGCGGGCAGCGTGCTGCGGCCCGGAGCCGGCGGGGAGCCGCGCGACGCCCCGCACGCCGCCCGCGCCGCGCGACAGACCTTGCAAGCCTCGTACTCTCGAAGCCGCCTCGACCCGGGGGCGCTGCTGTTACTTTGAATTAGTCCAAATGTTTTTAAGCGATCTGTGTACCTAAATATCTGGTTCATGTTATACAAATTTATAAAGTGGGCGGCTTGTAGTATTAAAATAACCACTTTTTACTAAATGCATATGTATTTATTTAAACACGGTACATATACCAAAATATTTTTTGTCTGTTTGTTTGTTTCGGCTGGATTGATTTCGTAGAGACCTTAACTAGCATCTGCCACGGTTAATAACGTCTCTACGCTACGCAGCTTTAATATATTGAGAGTAACTTAGGCTACTTTTATTTTAGAATTCCAGGGCGAAGTCGACTACAAAAATTAAACTTAACATTGGGTGCTCTGGAAAGTATTTTCGATTTACCAACTTCTTCACGTTCGACAAATATTAGTAGAATAAATAAATCGTCATTTATTTCTCATGACTGAGCATACAACTTACTTAATCTTATATATTTGAACTCTCGTAGTGATAAAATACTTTTATATGTATGTTTTAACAAATGGTGGATTATCTACTGTTGGCGATGTAATGATTAACTTAAAAGTTATTATAGTAATTTAAATTGTGAACACACTATCTCATTAAAACTAGGTTGAAAATAGAAACGACTGTATTAACACTATGTTGCTTTTTGTACCGTTAAACAAGATGTATGTGTCAAAATATAAAAATATAAATTCCGTTTATTATTTGTTTGTTGTTTTAAATATTAGACCCAGGAGAGCGACGCGTGACGACGCGGTGGACTCGCCGTTCGAGGTGCAAAAGTGACAAGCAGAGCTCCGGCGCGGCGTCGCAAGCGACACGACAAGCCCCCGCCCGCGCCCACGCCCGCCACCCTCACTGCCAACTAAAACACACAGTTCTGATACACACAATATCAAATGCCTAAGCATTTATTTACAATCAGGAACTCGTTCTGGCACACATATAAATATATAAAAATATACACACATACCGTTATCTGGATACCAACATTCACTCATAAATCATGAATGAGACACATTCACACACAAACAATTGCCTAATTTATATATATATATATATATATTGACACAATCAAATATATACATTAAATACACAGTAATTATGTTCAGACTCAAAATGAAATAAGCTCAATAATGTAATATGCACCATATTTATTTTTATGTTGTGTACATATTTTTGAAAGAAACTCATCACATATTGGATTATTCTGTCCATTTATATTCAGACATATTAATTCGAACATTGAAAAAAATTATAGTTGTTTACTAAACACTAAAAGTGTGCCTGTATGTAGCACACTTAAAAGTAGTTATACTTTTGTTTACCTAACTATGTCTTTCAATCTTTGATATGAAACAAAATTAAAAATCCATATTTTGTAAAAACCCTTTACCACCACTAATTTTAAATAGCTTGTAACCGCTCATTTTACAATAATATAGCAAATTAGTTTAATATTTCACATTTCTAGTACAGTATTAAAATCGGTTATACTAAGCAATACTTTGAATATTTCAATGAACAACAATTTGTGTAAACATCTTGTTTATTACTAAATTAGTAAATTTGCTTAATAGTGAGCTAAATGTATGTGAATAATTTCTAAAATTAATTAATCTATCTCTATTATAGAAGAATGGGATGTAATTTTTAAATGTTTTGTTCAATTTGTCTAGTATTGGTGTTTCAAGCATATGAAGTACAAATATATTATAATTTTCTCTTCACCTACTAGTATTTTTGTAAAAGATTTTACTTTCATATTAATTAATATAGATTCCGATTTACAGGCTTATATCTAATTATAGTTTATTAACTGCAATGTGGGGTACCAACAGTACCGGACATAGTATCTGTAAGGACCATGTCATATAGCTCCTTGATATAACTTAAATTACATATGTTTACACCAGTTAATAGGAACTGACATGTTCCTAACAGATACAATGTCCGTCAGGCGTTGGTGCCTGATACGGCAGTTTGTGTTGAGTAGAAAACTGCATATAGTTGCATGTGATTTAATTTGGTTTTTAGAATTATTAAGTAAAAATAAATACATTCACTTTTTACGGTAGACTCCATCCCTTTTGTAGGTTTTGTAGGCATATCAAGGTTGTTTTTTTATTTATGTGGTGACAAATTTATTGGAGCAGTGCATTTGCATATTTGTCATATATATTATCTATTATCAGAAATTAAATTTTATTAATTAAGTAGTTACCATAAATATTTGATGAATAAAAACTATTATAAAAAATTACTTAAGATATTTACAAAAAAATCTAGAATTTTGTACTGCCTGGTGTTTAAGTTATTTTCACTACTTACTAGTGTGGCTAGCGTTGGCTAATTGCTTCATATCAACACAGTATTCACTTTCAGTACCATTATATGTGATTTTTATAGATAAATAAGAGGATATTTTTATTGATTTTGAAAAATAAAACTAGCTGGAAGTGTAAAATGTGTATTTTATTTCAATAATTCAAAGCTTATCTAAATCTATAAACTATAAATATTTTATGCATGTCCAAATAACCCAAATATTGTAAAAATTGCAATTTAATTTGTATAAATTTAGTCATTACTTTCCTAATGTATCACTTTATTGATGCAATCTCTTTATGTTAAACTCAAGGAATAATGGTTCTAGACATATTTTGTACTATTTTTTATATTAATAATCATCAACATTATTGAAAAATATACACCTGCCTTTTGATAAACTGACTTGGAGATAGTGTTACTTGCATATTAACATCTATTTTTTTAGCTGTCTCTTAGCATCATTTATGCCTTGTTTTAAATTTTCACTAAATTTTCTTAAAAATGATATTAAACTATTTACTTTAGCAGGCTCTATATCTGAAAGCTTTTCTTTGCCTCTATAAAACACTGAAACAGCCAGCTGTGCAGCTCTCCTGACTGGGTATGACTCTGCTATCTTTTGAACCAAGTGTTCATTATTTGCTAAGTACCTCAGTAATGTACGGAGTGGCATTTTTAATTCACTTAAAAGAAGTTTCAAAGGAGCACATATTACGGTACTTCTGTAACAGTTCCCTTTTCAGTTGTAATTGAGTTCTGAGAATTTCAAACTGCTTTAGTTGATCTTGTTTATTGTATTCAATGCCTGGCAGACGTCTTATCTGAAATGTTTTAAGGGTTTTTATAAATAATTAAGATAATATGATCTTACAAATGCTTTATGTCGACTCATCTTTATATAATCTTTTATTATAGTTAAAATCATCGATGTTCAAATTCAAATACCTGAGAACGCGCAATGTCAAATTTCTTTTGCAATTCCAATACTTTAAGGCTGCAATCTTGCGATTCTCTTGCCTTGGCCGAATTGTCGTTCAATTCTCGCTCGAAACTAAAAAAAAAGGGAGCTTAACATTTGTCAACTACAAGTGATGATAACTTATCTAAAAATAAAAAACACCAATATGTACCTTCGTATGATTTCGTATACAATCGGTAGAAAATCTACATCTACTTCTTGAATAGTTAAGGGACTAAAATTGTTTGGATCTGCATGGTCGGTGTTGTTATCCATATTATATTTGTTAAAAGTATAAATGTATTTGATTCACTTGCCTAATATAAAGATTATTTCATCAAAGGATTTCCGAAGATAAAGTGATAATCATTAATAATATATTAAGATTTCATGCCAAGAACTGTCAAACTTAAGAACAGTCAACAGAATACATAGTGTTATGTAGTTCGCGAACGAACTAGTTTCAAAGAGCACTTCCACAGATGAACTATGCGAACAAGATCCCCGATTTGTTGCTCCATAGTTCGCAAGCTCCGTGACTGAACAAGTGAAGGTAGCGCCAGCCGCCCAATGTAGTTTCATTTAAGAATATGATAAATATATATATATTAAACCTAACCTGCCAACCAACCAACAACCCCACATTTATCTATGTCTACAATTATATATATATAAATATATTTACATAATCTTTATTTAATAAATTAATATTGATGCCTAACTTTTAATTTAATATTTTTTCAGTTGGATTTGTCAGAAGTCATAGTCATCTTTCATACATTTACTTGATAAAAAGTTCGTTTTATTTATTTAACACTTTGTTCTCTCTGCCTAAAAATTAAAATGATACAAAACACTTGACAACTGACAAGTAGCTAAACGTGAATAACGTCAACATTCTGTATTTATTTCATATTATTTTTTCTTAGGGATGTGATAAATGAAATTAAATTGATTAAACTTATAGCAACTTACAATGGATGAAGTTTCAAAACTAGAACATCTTTCACTAGTGTCTAAGATTTGTACTGAATTAGATAATCATTTAGGTCTGAACGACAAGGATTTAGGTATGGTACTAATTTATTGAAATGCTTGTTGTTAATTTACCTACGGCATCTTAATATTTTTACTTAATTACAGCGGAATTCATAATTGATTTGGCAGACAAAAATCCAAACTTTGATGGATTTAAGAAAGCGCTTATTGAAAATGGGGCTGAATTTCCGGACTCATTCATGGTAAATTTACTTCGTATCATACAGCATATGAAACCAGTGTCTGATGAAAATGAAAAAGATGAAGAGAAAAACAAATCAGCCAATCCATTAGCGACGAAATTTCCTGGTTTAGCCATTCCCAATGACAAACCACATGCCTTTTCTTCGGATGACGAAAGTGAGGATGCTGACAAAAATATAAAGAGAATTACTTCAAAAGATATATTTAAAGATGAAACGAAAGCAAAGTCATCATCCAGTAATGAGGTTGATGAGGCTATGGCAGCCTTGGAGGCTTTAGCACCCTCAAATAGCAATACTACAAGTGATGAAGTTAAAAAAGAGGATAAAAAACGAAATCGTAGTAAAGATTGTAAAGATAATCATATTAAAATAAGTGACTCTAGGGAACGAAAGCATAGAAGTAGAAGTCGTGGAAGGAGAAGCCGCAGTAGAGAATTAAAAAATAATAAAGACCGGAGAAGTCGCAGTAGAGATCGAGATCGAAGGAGCCGGGATAGACACAGACGGAGCAGGGAAAGAGATAGGGGTAGTAGAAGTAGGGACAGAAGAAGAAGATCTAGAAGCCATCAACGTCATAGATCAAGGTCAAGGGATAAATATAGGAGATCAAGGTCTAGAAACAGGAAATCTAGGTCTAGATCACATGGTAGGGAAGAAAGAAATAGGTATAGAGATAATGACTATGATAAAAAGCCTAGAAAGAAAAGTCCAGATATAGAGATCACTGATGATCCTGAGCCAGGGAAAGTAAGTACATATATTTTTTAGTTTTTACTATAAAATATGGAATTGTATAGATTTTTAACATTTTTAAAATGTGCATACACTTAGGATATCAAATATATTTATATTTATTACTACTATTTATAGAAAGCATTTTCTGTTACTGCATTGACTTAATGAAATTTATTATACAGAACTATATTCCAATTTTAATATTTGTGTTTTTTCTTGGAAATATATTTTTTAGAACTATTTATAGATGTCATTATTTTTATTTCAGATTTATAATGGAAGAGTAGCAAATATAGTGCCATTTGGTTGTTTTGTTCAAATGGAAGGGTTGAGAAAAAGGTGGGAGGGCTTGGTTCATATATCCCAACTGAGGTCTGAGGGTAGAGTTACCAATGTTTCAGATGTCGTAGGCAGAGGCGACAAAGTTAAGGTATGTATGAGACAGACATAGACCTTATTATTACTAATATTCAAAATATCCTTTATTCAAATAGACTTTTGCAAGCACTTTTGAATTGTTAAAGAAACACAAAGCTACCACTGGCTTTTAAGGCAGTTCTGCTGAAAGAGCTGGTGATAAACTCAACAGTTGCTCTTTTCAAATACAAAAGTTACAATTATATCATTTAATACAGTGTTAGCTAACCTGCACCAACACTGAAATCATATTACTTCAACATATTTTTATGTTTTATATATTTTTCTACAGAGTAATAAGCTTTACATATTGATATTGTCTTTATAACAGCTTTATTTTTCTGGAGTTACAAATGTAACATAGGTTGTGTTATCTTATTATATATGCATATATGTGTCTAAGCATACAATAAACTTTTACTTTTTGGATACAATACTTATATACTTTTTGGAGGTGATTACTTGGTGTTACAAACTTAACTTTATGTCCCTATCATATATCTGTCACTGTTTTTAGTATAACACTGGATATGTTGTAGGGCTAACAAAATGTTACAATTTATATACTGTGAAGCAACTGTAAGTATACCTATGTGTTTAAAAGCATTTCGCAAATAATTAGAGCTCTAAGATTATAAATTGATCTCACGGCTCTTTTATGAAGAAAAAATATTGAATTTATGTTTGCGGCATAGCCCCATAATAGCATTCCATAAGATAAAATACTATGAAAAGAGCTGAAGTAAACTAGATGGGCAGTATCAATGTCAGTTAATTGCCTTACTTTTTTAATTGCGAACGCGACTGAGCTGAGCTTCTCTACAAGAGCTTCAAGGTCAATCCACTTCAATTCCACTGGAGCTTATGATCAATGTGTCTGTCATTTTGAGAGTTTGTCTTTTAATTGTCAGGCTCAGATTCCGTCTAACGTCAAACCCAAGAGAATTCGCGACAACGCACTTTTCACATCGTCAAAGTTTATTTTGTTTCTGTCAACTTTAAGTATTAAAGAGGTATCATCTTCGAACAGTACAATATCACATAAGTTCTTCATATACATAAAATCTTAAAAATAAAAGGGGACCAAGAATAGATCCTTGTGGAACTCCCGTCCTCAGTGAAGAACCAGACGATTTTACATTATTTATATTAACCTTCTGGATTCTCTGATTCAAATACGAGGCAATAAGATCATGGGTGGCATCCTTTGTACCATAATGATATAATTTTAATAATAGAGTTTGATGGTCTACGCAATCAAAGGCCTTGGATAAATAAATCGCAAAAGACTCAAGAGAAATTTGTCTACTTTTAAATTTGTCTTAGGAATTTCCAGGGTCCTATCCTACCTATCTCCGCTTTTGTAAAGCGGTACTATTTTACTATACAGAATACTTGGCCAGAAAAAGTTTTTCATAACTCTTATTATGTAAGAGAAAAAAATGTACTGAAAATGAACTTGGCATTTCTTTTAAAACAATTAAAATATTTTTTTCTTTTTATGATCTTTTAATAAGGATTTATTTTTAAAGAATGTCTTTTGAAAACCCTACTTTAGTTTAAAAAACATTTTTAGAAGATGTATAAAAATTTCAACGCAGCAGAAATATTTATAAATTTTTGTCTTCTATAAATTTTTCAATTTCCTAAGTGTGTTAATAACACTTCAAAAAATATTAAAAAATACTAGTTTAGTTAATTTAGAATTTTCTTGCACAGTAATTGATATGTGACTAAAAACTATACGACTTGAAAGGAGTCCAGAGCAGTTTATTCAAATCCTTCAAATTCCATTAACCTGCTATTGTTAAAACTTAATTTTTTGTTGTTTTTTTCAACATAAATACTTTATATTATACATTTTTTTTATTAGATCAAAGTACTCTCTGTGACTGGACAAAAAGTGTCGTTGACAATGAAGGATGTGTGTCAAGAAACTGGAAAAGATCTGAATCCTACGTCTCATGCCCATTTAGAGGTAAACATTCGTATGATTATGTATAACTTTTTTATATACTGTGTGAAATATACTTTGCCATAGCAATATGTGTCGCTTTGAAAAAAAAATAATATTAAACATGATAGTGTATGTACTATTTATTTTAATAATTTAATATTTTTTAATGTACTACTGTAAATAATATTGTTTTCCAATAATTCTTCTTAATATAAACTTTAAACTATATCAAGTTCAATACCCCTATAAATAACATATTAGCATAATTTTCATAACAAAATAATTTAAATTAACAATGATCTACAATTATTTTATAGTTAAACATATATTCCTTTTCTTAACATTAATTCCTTTGATCAGGCTGAACGTGAAGGTCGCAACCCCGACCGACCCCCACCAGCTGCCACTGTACTCGCGGGGTTGCAAGGCGGCCTCGACCCCGATGAGGACTCTAGCAGGAAACGCGTCACGAGAATCTCCAGTCCTGAACGATGGGAAATTAAACAGGTATAGCCATGATTATTTTGTCAACTTTTACACATTTAAACTTAACTTGTCAAGAGATTCTTCTTTACCGCTTTATTCCCGAATCCGAAACGTTTTGTGACAAAGGCAAAGTCTTACCAGAGTGTGAGATATCAAAGTATAATCATTTCTTCCGAGTGGAAATCGAACCCACAAGCAATCGCATTTACAGTCAGATCTGTCCATCTGCCACGATAGCCTATTATTATAGTTTTAACTAATTTTGTAGAAATTTTTATAACATTCCCGTTTTAACAGTAGTATTGAGCTAAATGTGAGAGTGAACAATAAGAATCAAAGTTATGTATCCCTACAAACATTTCCTGTGTAAAATATGGGTGCTTATAAGTAAATAATTCTTATAATATATGTATTTTTTGAATTATTATTAATTATAGTATATCTTGAAAATAATAAAATAATTAACTTCTCAGAATCTTTAACAATATACTATAACTAACTCTACATTAATTTTATAATATTTTGTCTTTAGATGATATCATCTGGAGTAATAGACAAGAGTGAGCTACCAGATTTCGACGAAGAGACGGGCCTCTTACCAAAAGACGAAGACGGTGAAGCTGATATTGAAATAGAACTAGTTGAAGACGAGCCTCCTTTCCTCCAAGGACACGGTAGAGCCCTACACGACCTGTCTCCAGTTAGAATAGTTAAAAACCCAGACGGGTCTCTAGCTCAAGCGGCCATGATGCAAAGCGCTCTAGCAAAGGAAAGGAGAGAACAGAAGATGTTGCAGAGAGAGCAAGAAATGGAGAGTTTGCCCACTGGTTTAAATAAAAACTGGATAGATCCACTACCAGAAACAGAAGGTAGGACTTTAGCGGCCAACATGAGAGGCACTGGCATCACGGCTCAGGATCTACCTGAGTGGAAGAAGCATGTGATTGGCGGAAAGAAGTCGTCGTTCGGTAAGAAGACTAACTTGTCCCTGTTAGAACAAAGACAGTCGCTACCCATTTATAAACTGCGCGATGAATTGACGAAGGTGAGTTTGTTTTTAAATTTATATTTCGTAAATATGATTTATTGATGATTGTGCCGGTTTAATTGTTTACTGATGTCGGCTTCTTGTTAGGATTTTCACTATGTCATGTCAATTAGTTAAATTTGTAATATTTTAATATTGCACACTTAGGATTATAAACGTGAACACTCTAACCCAGGGGTAAGCATCTTGCGGCCCGTTTTATAATTTCATGCGGCTCGCCGCGGATATTCTCCCGCTAATATATTAAGTTCTACCAAATTAATGCCACTTGTTCCAACATGCAATATGATTGTAAAGTACCTTTTGGTTTTTTTAATGTTTTTATGTAATCTATTTTTATTTAATATTTCATGATTTTATTTGTAATATGAATACAGTTTAAAATGTAAAAATTAGGACAGGTCCTTTGATAAAATGGTTGGTCACAGCTGCTCTAGCCTGTTGATAAATAATGTTGTAGAATGAAAATAGTTCCAATACAATTGTTTGGTGGCAGGCGATATCGGACAACCAGATGCTGATCGTGATCGGCGAGACGGGGTCGGGCAAGACCACGCAGATCACGCAGTACGTGTGCGAGTGCGGCGTGGCGGCGCGCGGGCGCGTGGCCTGCACGCAGCCGCGCCGCGTGGCCGCCATGTCCGTGGCCAAGCGCGTGGCCGAGGAGTTCGGCTGCCGGCTGGGCCAGGAGGTGGGCTACACCATCCGCTTCGAGGACTGCACCGGCCCCGACACCGTCATCAAGTTAGTACACATTATTCTAATTATATTATTATGGGCGTTAGTCAATGTTATTACGAGTAAGCCAACAATCATTTTTTATTTTCTTTTCTAGTGATTTTTGTTTGTATCTCAGTCTGTGCGTTTGTGCGTTTGGGCACGTTAAACGCAGAAGCGGCTTGGTATATTTAGTGTTCATTTCATTTCAATCGGTTTATAAATAAAAAAGTTAGACCCATTTAAATGCAACAAGTTTAGCAAAGTGATTTTAGTGAGACCGCCGGTGAGTGAAAACATGAAAAAGTTGAATAGTTTACGTAGGCGAAGCGAGGGCGTCGCAAGTTATATAAATTTTTGTAGTTTCACGCATTTTATTAGACGGAAAGTCCCTAGCAAAAGTGATACTCGCCATTAAATTTGACCTCAAGTGTTTGAATTTAGTACAAAATTCAACTAAAATAAGTAAACGTAGTGTTTGGCGTACCAAACGTAGTGCCAAACGAAAAACATTTTAAAAAATATACTGTTTATCATGCATTAATATCATGATTTAAACTTAAATACGCACTTTAACCAATATCAATACAATTATTTTCGTACTTTTAAGGTACATGACAGACGGCATGTTACTCCGAGAATGCTTGATGGACCTAGATCTAAAAAGCTACTCGGTCATAATGTTAGACGAAGCTCACGAGCGCACCATCCACACGGACGTCCTCTTCGGGCTCCTCAAACAGGCTGTTCAGAAAAGACCAGAACTTAAACTCATAGTCACCTCAGCCACTCTAGATGCTGTGAAGTTCTCGCAGTATTTCTTCGAAGCCCCCATTTTTACGATCCCAGGAAGAACTTTTCCCGTAGAAGTTCTATATACGAAAGAGCCAGAAACGGATTATTTGGACGCGTCTCTAATAACAGTTATGCAAATCCACCTAAGGGAACCACCGGGAGATATCCTCCTTTTTCTAACAGGTCAAGAGGAAATCGACACAGCGTGTGAAATTTTGTATGAAAGAATGAAGTCTTTGGGACCTGACGTGCCAGAGTTGATAATTTTACCCGTTTATTCTGCTTTGCCGTCGGAAATGCAAACGCGGATATTCGAACCCGCACCCCCCGGGTCGAGGAAGGTCGTTATAGCTACTAATATAGCAGAGACGTCTTTGACAATTGATGGCATATACTACGTAGTGGATCCCGGCTTTGTCAAACAGAAGGTGTATAACTCGAAGACTGGCATGGACTCATTGGTTGTAACTCCTATTTCACAGGTATGTTGATTTAATTATTATTATTTTCAGCTTCACCCTTTTACCGTTCCCACCCATTACGTTCTCTATTTTTCGCTCATTATAAATTATGATCATTCCACGGAATAGGAATCGAACCCACAATCATCGCGTATATAGTCAGACGCTGTAACACTGCCCTACGATAGTGGTATATGTATATGGAGTTTAACAAAAATGTATATATATACATACAGAAATAAAGCTTTTGATTGCAGAAAATAACATTGCACTTTTTCTGACACAACCTAGAAAGCAAATTCATTTTAAATCATCACTAAACTAAGTCAACGAGAGTTTTTATGTATTTTTATTAAGATTTTACAAAGATCAATCTAAACCAAAATATTCTTTACTCAAATAGGCTATTAAAAGCACTTTCGAATGGTCAATTAAAATAAATGTGAAATATAGAAAAAGAGAATGGTTGTAATAATTTAGTGCGTATTGCCAGGCCGCCGCCAAGCAGCGAGCGGGGCGCGCGGGGCGCACGGGGCCCGGCAAGTGCTACCGCCTCTACACCGAGCGCGCCTACCGCGACGAGATGCTGCCCACGCCCGTGCCCGAGATACAGCGCACCAACCTCGCCACCACCGTGAGAAGCACCTCTATCACCCTTCACTGGCATCTCAATTAGCTCTCATTAGACTAGAACTCCAAGTTCGATTGCTTCCATTGCAGGTGCTGCAGTTGAAAACGATGGGCATCAATGACCTGCTGCACTTCGACTTCATGGACGCGCCGCCCGTGGAGTCCCTCATCATGGCGCTGGAGCAGCTGCACTCGCTGTCTGCACTTGACTCGGAGGGGTTGCTCACCAGACTGGGCAGACGGGTAGGTTGTGTTTATCTATTACACGTGTAAACATAATACCTAATAAAATCTTTGGTATTCGCGATTTAAACACGTTTTGAAATCAAACTTTCCTCATCATTTTAACCGCACATATTAATTATATTCAAAAATATATTTTAGAAAACCCGACGTTTCGAACACTCTACAGTAGTCCGTGGTCACGGATAGACAGTAAGGTGGCATTCGTCTGTCAGTTGATAATACAATTATTATATCAAACTACCGCCAACGATTTCTTAGTTGTCTCGCGTACTGCCCTGGATTCCTCCAGAATGAGCTGACCGTATCTTGCTCCCTGGTGTGGGTAGGATTGAGACTTCAAAGTTTTCAGTATTGGGTCCCAGGATGTAGAAAGTTTCAAATCGTCTTTGACCTTAAATTTTACCTTTTTTTTGCCCATGACTTAATTTTTAATAATACATTTCATAATACAATAATTATCTCTTCTACAGATGGCAGAGTTTCCTCTGGAACCGAACCTATCCAAGATTCTCATAATGTCAGTGGCTCTACAATGTTCAGACGAAATACTCACGATAGTGTCCATGCTCAGCGTCCAGAACGTCTTCTACAGACCCAAGGACAAGCAAGCGTTGGCCGATCAGAAGAAAGCCAAGTTCAATCAGGCGGAGGGCGATCATTTGACATTATTGGCTGTGTACAATAGTTGGAAGAATAATAAGTTCTCAAACGCATGGTGCTACGAGAACTTTGTGCAGATAAGAACCTTGAAACGCGCTCAGGATGTCAGGAAACAGCTTTTGGGCATCATGGACAGGTAAATTGTGACAAACATTTTATTTATTGTATAAGATACGATGTTGATATTTGCAACTTTGTTTTGTGTTGAATTTATGACCCGTGTTATGCTATTTTACTACTTATTATACGATTTTTCCGCATAGAAGGGTAGTCAGAGAGAACCTAGTATCAAGACACGTTCCCACTTTCCACCAGAATTCGAGACATTGTGTGTTGAGTGGCGGAAATCAACACCACGCTTTTCAGAGTGGAGAAATGACAATAATTTGAATATAATTATTCATCCGAGTGGGAATCGAACCTACAACCACCTGCGTTTACAGTCAGACGCTGTCAAATTGCGCTACGATGGCCTTAGCCTAAAACATAGCGCATCCACGGTGGATGTTTCGGCAGTAAAAACATAAATTTTGTTTTTCCTTTATCGCTCATTCCATTATCAATGTAAGATAATCATCCGATTGTCAGAAAAATTTGTACTCTAATCTCAATAATATTTCAACCTTTATGAATGTTAAGAAGCAAGTCTATTTTTTCATTTAAAGTGTGCTTTTTTTTATATTAAGATCATTAACAAATATTTTCTTTCTTCAACAGGCACAAGTTAGATGTAGTATCTGCTGGTAAGAACACAGTGAGGATACAAAAGACAATTTGCTCAGGTTTCTTCAGAAATGCGGCAAAGAAGGACCCTCAAGAAGGTTACCGGACACTGGTCGACAGTCAAGTTGTGTATATTCATCCTTCCAGTGCTTTGTTTAATAGACAGCCAGAGTGGTATGTATTTATTTTTAATAAACTAAGTCAAGTATGATAAAGCAAAGTATTGTTAAATTGTATAATAATAAGTGGTGTCGTTTTTAGAAATGAAATATAGTTTACAATTTATTTTTATTATGCATTATGACTATAATGCAAAAAAGACCTTTAATTAAATATGTACATAACTAATAACAAAATTGAAAATGATACTACCATCAATAGTAGTATAAGAGATTTCTGCTTTATTTGAGCTTTAATTTTTTTCATACTTTTTAATTTTCTATGTTCTAGGGTCATTTATCATGAGTTGGTTCAAACAACAAAGGAATACATGCGAGAAGTAACAACGATCGATCCCAAATGGTTGGTAGAATTTGCACCAGCCTTCTTTAAGTTTTCTGATCCTACTAAACTGTCCAAATTCAAGAAAAACCAGAGATTGGAGCCGTTGTACAATAAGTACGAAGAGCCCAACGCATGGAGAATTTCAAGAGTGCGACGACGAAGAAATTAATTTTCTTGTAGTATTTAAATTAAACTAAGCTCATAAAATAAATAATAATGATCAGATGAAGTTTCTTTTAATTTTTTATAGAAGTGATAAAATAAAAAAAAATATAGTTAAGTGCTGTCATCTCTTTCTCAATAAATGTTTTTTTAAATGGTAATGCTCATGTCTTTATCTTCAAGTATCCCATGTATTTTGCAGGATGTGAAACAAAAGCAACAACTAGAACAAACCTTACCCGCCATGAGCCTATGATAATGTTTTTTTTTTCTATTTCATTTTGAATCTGTACAACCATTGTGTTGATGTCATTCGTCTGTCAGTGTCAGATGTCGCTCTAAAATTTTATTCTATGTTACAGCAGAAGTGCACTTATAATTGTTATGTTATTAAGATTTAGGGTAACTTGACGGCAGTATGAGTTAAATATTGGTCTTTAAAAAGGAATATTCTATCTAAATTTATGGAAAAGTGACAATTTGATTTCAAAATGGATTTCCTTATCGGAAATTACTTGGTGAAACTATTATACTTGGCATAGATTCCTTGATTTTAGGATTTTGTGTAAAGCAGCTGAGCAAATGTAAACACATCTTAAATGCCTTGCAGGTGGGTTAGAGTCTATTTTTTTTCTGCACAATAAATCACAATTTTATAATCAAATAGAAATGAAAGATAATATATCTGAAGCATATTTCAACTCATTTTACCTTAAACATATATTTAAAGAACATGTAAAGTTTTACAAATTAACAAACATATTTTAAACAATAATGTAAGAGTTGTATAAAGGTATTAGGTAATGCTATTATACCTACTTTGAATTATTTATAAAAAATATGAATACTTGACACTCATAAAAAAGTTGCATTTTACTTAATTTGACGAAGATAAAAATAATCTGTATTAATTAAAATATAAATATGGAAATTCAGTAAAACATATTGCTGTGAAATAATATATGTTACAATTTTCAGTCTGCTCCAGTGCTTGACATTGATTCCTCTCTCACTAAAGAATTCAATAAGTATCCAAACAATGTTATCCCATATGTGGTTATAAGAGGATTAGTGAAGCCGCTTGGTAATCCTATCAAAAGTAATTATAATGAATCTGTGTGACAGGAGTAATACAGAGGTGAGTTAATTAAGGAAGAATTATTTGTATTTTTTTTATTGTAACACAATTCCTGCACTATTTAAAGAGACAGAAAGACATAAAACTAAAAGTTACAGTCTATAATTTAGCGCTCTTTTATAGACATTATACACAAGACCTGCACAGAAATTAGAATTCTAACCAGATTGGAAATAAAAATCAAAATAAATATACTGAGTAGGATTTGTACCCTCAACCAAATAAAACCAAATACAACCTAAACTTTCAAATTTTATTTACATTCTATATAAAGTAATATTCATTATTACTTTACAATTGTATTATAATTGTTTTTTTGATAGATTAAACAATTAAAGAACATGTAATAGCAAGAACATCAGCAGGGTTTTGGTCAGACCAGACTCGCACTATACATGAAGTATACAATTCTACACCTTTTGTTTTAAACAATGGGAGGTACAGTATTGAAGTTGTTGATGCCTTAGCTGCTGAGTTATTAGGTAAATAATGGGTGAATTTAAGTAACATTTTATTTTTGTAAAAAAAATTAATACAAAATATTCATTCACCACTTATGTAAAATATGTATTTAATTTATTTTTGCAGCTTCTCATTTTTCCTACATAGTAGAGTGGTAAGAGAGATCACTAGTGTCAAGTCACTTCAATTATTGACTAAAATTTAAACACTTTATTTAGTAGCAGAATTCAATACCACACTTTGTCTTGGTACATGGAAATATTTAAAATATAATCATTCCTCTGTATGGGACAATTCCCAACCAATTGCATTTACACAGTCAGAAACTGTTCCACTGTGCAGCAATGGCCTCAATATATTTAATAAAATAGTTTTTTTTGTTTTGCAGACTTAGATGTGATTTCGGACAAGTTTGAACCAATGACACCGGGTGTAATAGACCATGTATGGGGATTTTTTTCTGGAGTTAGGCAGAGAGGTCTTCAAACTATGGAGGAAATGCTCCGAGACGGTTCTTATATTACTGCAATTGGGGAATTGAGTAGAACAAGTAAAGGTTTAAAAATCCAGCCCCCTAAAGATGACCTTCCGCTTTATCTAACAGTTGCAACAAAATCAAGCTTGTTGAAAAGACTTGCAAGTTCCAGGGACTTTTTGAGGTAGGTAAAAGTAATTTTTTACTTTAACTAATAGTGATGTATAAGGTACCTAATCAAAAACCAAAAAAAAAATGTTTTTTAATTAATATTGTGATTATTCTATCGAAACATTTTTAATTGGGCTTGATTTAGTTTTTTTATTCAGAGTTATTTATTTTGTTCTAAAAAACACTAATATGGTATCAATGATTTTTTAGGGTTCTGTTCCCACTCGGAGGAATAATAATATTAAAATTATTTTCACCATCTGGTTCTGGAAAAAGTACGCTGAATATGTACGCGACGGGATTCGAACCCGCGCCTCTTGGAAATCGTCCAAGCGCTCTGACCGCTAAGCCATGCGTTATATATCCAGCAAATAAAAGTTTTTATGTTTAAACATTGTCTAAAAATGATTTTCAATTTCCTGTGTGAATAGCAATTAAATAAGTTGTAATAGGCCTATAAGAATTTAATGTAGCTGGATTTCCTGCTCTTGTAAGACCAAGCGCTATATAAACTGAAAAAACAGTTTCAATTACCAATGCTCGGGTTATATATGAAGTGTTACTTTCACTAAGTTTTATTTGATTCCACTATGCGGGAAAAAGTGGAACGCTGAAAGAGTAATAATAAAACGTGAATATGTAAACTATTAATATATGTTAAGAAATGTATTCAAAATTCGATCGAACCGAGGCTTTAACATGCGACTCTTACAAACCCTCCACGCACTCTAGCCATTTAAGGCATGCGATGTTATCGTGCTTAATTCTTAATACTAATATAAAAATTCACAAAATACCTTTACTTAAACTCCATATCCGTTACCCACATAGCATACGATCCGACCATTTTAAATAATTTATAACACACTGAGGTCTATAGTCTGTATGTGAGTTTAACAAACTTGAAACGAATTTATTACTTTATATTAGCGATGACCCATCAATTATTTATGTCAATCGATTCTCATTACGTCTACTGTATAATGAATGTGTGTATTGAGTTCATATTCCTGCGCCACCGCCATGTTTGTAACTACTGTGTAAGTGAAATTTGTATTGTTTTCAACTATTTTAGACTTTAAATTTTCATTATTTTTAAATACAATAGTAGAATTTTGTTACTAGACTACTACTACTAGACTATTTCCTTCAACGAACCGATTGCTTTGATGTTTCCTTTTGAGTTATGACCTAGCACAAGTTGCAACAAGCGATTTACGTTGCGAATATTATTGCAACATTTGACGCTTTTGTGTTGCAATCGGAATGTACCTGACTGCATACTGTAGTTAGGTTGAGGACTTCATTTTGTTTTGAAATACATAGAAATTTTATATTCTAATTATAATTTATCGTTTTAAACCCTTAGTTCCCAAAGTAGTCCAGATGGAAAGTGGAAAAAATTGGTGTTCACAATTCTTAAGAACAACGAATATTTATATGATTTCGTTAGTGAAGAACTAAAACTTAACTTTATCTATCAATGTAGGGAGATAATATTTTATGAAATTCAGCTACTGTTAGCTGAAACTAACTAGCTCGTAAAAACATGCATGCATTGCATATACATATATCATATTCAGTACAACGTGTCGAGAATAACAAAGCGCCATAGTTAGATCAATAACTAATCTTCACATTTTTTTATCAAATTTTGGAAATATGGTAGAAATGTAGCTGCGGTGATCCACTAGAACCACCTAAATTTTGAAAGAAGTCTATGACGAATAATGGCAGAGTACCTCTGGCTTAGACTTAAGGGTAAAGGAAGGAAAGGGTTCACTTAACACGTAATGTATATTTCAGCAGAAAGCAAACCTTCTATTTAAATCGTCTATGCGTGTTTTTCACGCACCTTCCACACCCGTGCAGAATTAACAAAGACAAGTGGTGGATTCACTGTTTCTCCATTTACGCAGTACCAACACATTAGTTATAATGTAACCGACATTGCGTGTTGGGTGACGAACCTAATGGACTCTATAAGTCGAGCATTGAAATGTTTGTATTTCATATTGCCATAACTACAATTAGACACGATGAGTTGGATAATTCAGAACTGTTGTAAGTTGTACAGAATGGCCGCAAAAATCAATATATATATATATTTGTTAAGGAAATTTGCAGGTGTTACTAAACAACTTTTACTAATGAATCATTTATATACTTCTTATAATTTAACTAGACATAATAGTTCTTCGGTTGCACCGGACCTTTTTTTCAAAGGCTGAGAGAAATTTTTTCAGCTTAACGCTTTTCTACCTTTCCGAGACGATCCACGACGACGTTAATTTACAATTGAAGGCCAAATTATGTTTGTTTATATATTATATGTATTAAAAATATAATTATTACATGTATGCTTATATATTAAAAATATAATTATTTTGCCACCTTAAATCGTGTGATATGTAATGAAATTAGAGCAATAAAATAAGACTTAATTAATTACTTTTCTTGACAGAATTCTTCTAGTTGTATTCGGTACAGTAGCAGCCATTGCGTCCGGTCGTATTATGTATAAATATATGAAAAAAAGGCGACGGCGGGTCGCGGATGAGCTCATGAAGAAGCAGCTGGCGGCGGGAAGGAAGGAGAGACGGACCAATAATAGGGATAAAAACCTCACTGAAGTACATCTCTGTGTTGTGTGTACGGAGAACCCTAAAGAAGTAAGTGATTTTATATTGCAAACAGTAAAATTTTAGAAAAGTATAGATTTTTTTTGCTATATATTAATATATGAAGGGAAACTTTGTCCTGTCACCAAAGCGGAGAAATGAAAATATAATCATTCCCCAGAGTGGGAACATTTTTCCTTTAGGTATTAATATTATCTATACAAATAAATAAAATTGCAGTGTATATTTGTAATATTAAAATAACCCCTTTTTACTAAATGCATATGTACATGGTATATGACAAAATAACTTTTTTTACTATTTGTGTCGGTTTGAACCGATTTCGCCGGGACTTTCACTGGCATATAGCTGATGTAGTAAGGAGTAACTTAAAAATAATTTTTTTTAGAATTCCACGCGGATGATGTCGCAGGCACAACTAGTGATGAATATTACATTCACTACCGTGTGTTTGACATATTTATATATAAATTGACATACATATTGCTGTGACAACCCGTATTTTAACTATGTATTAGTTAAAATACGGGTTGTCAGTAAAAGTTTAAGTTTTCTAAAAAGATCATGAAACAAAATAGTTTTTTTTTCAGTTTAGTTCTTTAGTCATGGCGTTTATATATTCTTTTTATATTTACAGATAATATTGTTGCCGTGCGGCCATGTTTGTTTGTGCGAAGATTGTTCTGAAAACATAAAAGATAAATGTCCAATTTGCAGAGAGCGGATAGAGTCCCGCGCGCCCGCATTCATTACGTAACTGTTGGGATTTTATTTAAATTTGTGTATTAATTATTTAATTTATATATTTTAGTGAGCCAAATTGATCTAAAATTTATTTTTAAATAATTTAATTCTTAATCTTGCTATGTTTGAGCTAAAAACTTAAAATAAGATTAAAAATTGTTTAATGGTTTTCAAAAAGTATGATATAGTAATTAATTTTTACAAGTGTTGTTGTGTACATACAAAGTTTATCCCCCAGTTGATTAAAAGTCTAGCTAAACTAACCTAAAGTGATTGTGGAAAGAATTTAAATGAAATAAAAGGTATTTGAGTACAAATAAATCTGTTTATATTATTTAATAATTTTACGTCTTGTCTTTAGGGTAAAAAATGTACAATTCATAATCAATTCATTCAAAATGTATAACCATACAAATATGTACAATTCATTTAAAATTAAATTATAAAGTTATAATCAAAAACTTATATGTATTGAATCTATGTTCCCACAAGCTCCAGCACATGTAATATCATCCTCTTTAATATTTGTTTCATTATTATGTAAATCAGCTTCAAAATCTTCATTGTCTATTTCTTTGATCGAACCTGCACTGACCTCAGTTTGTGTTTCTGTTAAACCATACTCTTGTAGCAACATATTTACTTTTGTATTACATTCATTTTTTATTTGACTATTTTCTTTGCAGCATGTACCATTACTACATGTTCCTGATTGGTTTGAATGATTTTTTTCTTCTTTACTTATTGTATGATTTGGACATGAAGACCTACAAATTTTTCCTTTAGAAACACAATTGTTTTTTTTTAATTCTTCATTTATATCTTTTATAGCATTTTCCAAGTTTTGTTTTGCATTATAATCTTCTAACATCTTTTTTGCTTTGGAACTTTTACCAATTCCTAGTTTAGGTAACCCTTTGTTTAAGCCTTCTAATAAAACACAAGCTTTACACACTTCTTGAGATGATACAAAATTACATCTTGTACATATCCTTTGTGATGGTAGGGTGATGTCATCTTTGATTGACATTGTTTCACCTATAAATTTAAATCTTTATTATTTACAATAATATTATTTCAAAATTATTATGTTTTATTTATATAAGAAGATTATTGAGCAAGGGGGGGACTTCGGTTCGGGGACTTTGTGAACACAACATGGATGGGGAAGGAAGGGATATTGGTTGTATGAAGAGTTTGATGACTGCAAATGAGGTACAAAGAAGTATGCAGCGACCGCATTTGGTCCATTTTGACTACCCCACTAGGAATAAAGTGTGAAGCTAAAAAACATATTTAGAATTACCTGAATAAATTATGTCTATTATGGATGTAGGTCTAACTTTTTCCATATCTTTCAGTAATGCTCGAGCATGGCCTCTGTATGCATTTGGTGCAAACACACACTCAGTGGAGAAGTAAACTAGTTTCTTATAATGTGCATACATTACAATTTCTTTTTCATATGTATATTTTAGAGGTTTCACTCTAGGAATTGTACCTTCACTTCCCTAGAAAAATAATAATATTAAGTATATCAATAACCATTGTTCAAAAACAAAATAATTATTAGTCAAAATTTATAGGTATGTATTCAAAAGCACGGCTGTTTATAGAATTCCAACAAGCTATTTGAATATAAGAAAGAGAAAATAATTACAGTCGAAATGGCTGTACATCTTTTCAATCTAGCAATATCTCCTCTTAGAACATTCATAAGCACTGTCTCGGCTATATCATCAGCATTATGTCCAGTTGCTATGCATTTAACATTGAGCATAGCAGCTCCTCTGTCAAGGGCTTGCCTCCGAAACACTCCACAAAAAGTGCAATTATTCTTCCTACCAATTTGTGCTACAATTTCATCCATAGTCCAGCCGTACAGATCTTTGTATGACAATATTTTTAAAGGCATCTCATAGTCATCTCTGTTTTGTTTCACTGTTTCTAAGCTATCATCTCGATAGCCAGTAATACCTTCATCTATAGATAGGAGCATAAGATTTAGTCCATAATTATACCTTTGATTTAATGTTTTCATAACATGTGCAAGAACAGTTGAGTCTTTGCCACCAGATGCTGCTATAGCAACTGAGTCCCCTTTCTTAAATAATTTTCCTTTTGTAATTGTAAAGTGTATCTCTGTTTCAAATGCCCAAAAGAAACATTCTCTACACAATGCATCACCTGTTTTTGGACGCTGAGAAAAATTTATGGAATATATTTTATAAAAATAAAGTCTTACAGTTGAGATGTGTAAATAAAATAACAACTTTTACCTTTAACATAGCATTTTTACCACATCCAGCTCTGCAAGGCAATGGCATTTTCAAGAATTTTAATATTTTTTATTTATTTAAGTAACGTTAAAGATTAAGTAAAGGCAACAAGAGTATTTGCGTCATTGTAAATGTAACCTAAAGCTTAATGCTACATATTTGGCATTTGCTAATTTAGTTCATAACTTGAACCTTATTGCAACAACTTAAGAATCAATTAAAATATATCTCCAAGCACTTCTGTTGACCTTCTTTGACAATGACAATTTATTTTTACTAATGCTAACATGACAGATGGCCAAATCGAATTACGATAGAAGAATAAAATTATTACTGTGAAGTAATGATATCTTTATATATTTTTTTTATTGATACTATTATATATCTATTCTTACCTTATCTATCCTAGGCACAAAGACAACGTAAGTATTGTATATACTATATATGTAATTTTTGTAACGCCACTTTACCCATTATTTGACCAATTTATTATGCGTGCAATTTATATTATGTACGTACACTTATTTATGTACACTTTGTGTCTGTTTAAATCAGAAGTAATTAAGGAGAAATAATTATAATATAAGTTATTTGACGATAACATATTTTATTTAAATATGTCATCGTCAAATAAATTGATATTATAATTATTTTTCGTTATGCTATCCTTTTGTTGGTGTTATAAGATAATATATTTAATTAATTATTAATACAACATTCAAGAATAATATTATTATGAGAACATAAGTATACATTGTTTAATTCATTAGAGTATCCGATATATATATAGTTCATTGACTGCTTGACGTTTAAGCAACGACAAGTCAACCAAATCCGTCTTCCCTATTTCAGAACGAATACGTTCTTTTAACGCTAGTGAAATTTTGCTAACATTATTTTATTTTTGATTGCTTAGAAAAGGTTGTCTACAGGTGTATCATAATAAATATAAATAAAATGCGGTATAAATAATTGCACAACGACGTAGGTAGGCTGTGTAGGCTTAAGTGTGAATGTGTCCAGTCAGTTGTTTGTTAGTGGATCAGACGGTTTTTCTGTGAATTTACAATATAGAGGAAGCAAAATGCACGAACTCCTGAAGCACGTGCTGACAGAGCGGGATCTAACGCGGGCGGGTGATATTTTTGCTATCCAAGACTCCGATATTGTTGACGATTTAAACGAAGTGGTAAGGAAACTTGTCCAACTTATTGACATCAGCTGTGTTTCATCGTCAAGTACACTTTATAAATTTTTATCTTGTTTGTCAAATTTATCTAGTAATATAGTATATATATATATAAAACTCGTTATTAATTACACACTTTCACTCATTTTTGTCAACTCAACAGTAATTATTTTTCATTAGTAAACACATAGATTTGTTACTTGTAATAAACGTCAGGGCAAAAAATATTCCCATATTATTATATTTCTTGGTGCATAATTTGAAAATATAAATTAAATTATTTAACTTTATAATAAATCATCATTTTTTGTTTCTAATTATTTGATTAATAATTGTTTTACTTACATTAAAATAGAAAAAATCAATATTTATGAATTATCATTTTGTTAATACAGTATTTTAGATTGATAAACAAGCTGCCAAAAGCTTGTATGTTAAATTACTTATTGATGAATTTTTAAAATGATATATTGATATGATGAAAGTTAAGTCTTACATTTTTAATTAAATGAACCCAGAATTTTAACTAAATATATATATATTTTTTGAAGATATAAATATGTAAATGCAGCTGATGCACACCCCGCTTAGAAACCATGGCTTAGGAAGCCATGCATTCCATGGGTTGTAATGTATGGCTTTGCAGTTAGATCATTTGGTCAGTTTCCAAGGGTGGTGGTTTTTTTCCATATCCTGAGTGTGTGAAAAACACTGTAAAAATGTTAAAATATATATTTTTAGCTGAAACAAATAACAGACATTTCATCAAGACCTGATTATACGCGGAATGATAGAGATCAAGCACTCATAGAAATATGTGTGACCCGAGTTACTTCATGTATAAAGGAAACTGGCACCTTACAGAAATATTGCGGGGCATTAGTTGCTTTACTGGAATCTTGTTTGCATCATAATTTAATGCCAGTTGGCCATTTACGTGATGATGATCCACCGCATGCAAAAATTGCATCAGATGTTATTGCTTGTATTGTATTGGTAAGCAATGTTTCTTTTTTTATAAGTAAGTAGTCTTGAATTAAATTTAATAAGTAAATATTTAAGAAAATTTACATAGTAGATTTTGAACCCCACATCTTTTGAAAATTGTCCAAACACTAGCTATGTAAGCTATATATTCTTATCTAATGCTATATAATGCTTGCAACTTCCAAACCAAGTCTAGGTTTAAGGGACCCTTTTAAAATGTGCAATAACAGTTGCCTCTACTGTCCATTTTCCTCTCTCTAAGTATAATTGAAAGCATATTATAAACCACTATGTATTATACTCTTTGTGTTAAAAAAAACACAAAAATTATATATTAATAACTATACAAATTAATATATTACATTAAAAATAAATGATATAAAATATTCGTTCAAGCTTTCACTTTCCAATATCTAACCAACCATTAAATTGGTACACCAGCCCATATCATATTAAAACCACAAGCAAGCAAAACACTCTTATTTCACTTCTCAGGTATCATTTCCTCTACAAGCGGACAAAGAGACCAGCGGTAATGCTGAAGTGATGGAGCTGTTCCTCCCAGTCGCCGTACAGTTTCTCCATAAGGGGAACAGAGAGATATCTCGACATATGGCCAGATATTTGTCCTTGGCTGCTGTTCATCATGCAGTGCTTTTGAAACCTCATGTGCAGACTATTATGGATTCGATCATGTCGGGTGAGTTGGGGCTTAAAAAAATAATATTTTAACAAAAAAGAAAACCAAAATTATATTTGTTTAGCCTGAGAATTACAAATGTGTCCACAAATCTTTAAGAATTTGGGTTGTGTTTTAGAAATATTAACATGAGCTGATTTCTGATTAAAAGAGTAAGGGAAAATTAAAATTATCCTTAAATATTCTTCTCTTCTCGGCCTTTATATAGACATAAATTAATCGAGCAAATATTGAGCATTAGGCTAACTTGCGAACTTGGTTAATATATCTCTTCTCTACTTTTAATCTTTCGGGATTCTTACAAATTTTAAATTAAACTATTTAACTGTCTGACCTGTAAATAAATACCTATAAAATGATCGAAATGTCAGATTTACCAGCTTCACGCTTCTACCTGCATAGCAGATAGACAGAACTAATAGCCCGAACAGTGTAGAGCTTTCAAAAACATATTTTCGCATACCAAAAATTTACGCAATTAATCCATTCAAAATTGTTTTTCAACTTTGATTTCCAGGTAACTATCCACTATGTCGGATTCTAACCAACTTGTACGAAGTTTGTCCAGAACCTCTCGAAGGTCACGTGACGGCGCTAGTGTCTCTCCTTCCACACGCCGAGCCCGTGGAAAAGAGCTCTCTGTTCTCCCTCTTTGAGCAAATAGCGGCTAGGAGGCCTGAGGCTTTGAAGACGGCTATACCGCAGTTGCTGTCGTACTTATGCCCTAATACCGCTAGTAGAAATGATCCGGGGTGTATGTGTATTGATTTGTTGCAGGTGAGTTATTTGTTGCTAGTTGTTACACAGTTCTATATCAGATTTTAAAAAATAATTAATAATTTAATTATAATGATACCAACTTCATTATAGATATTTTAGTTTATTATAAAAAAAAATCAAGAAATATTGTTTTGGGTTCTATTACATTGATAAATGCTAAAAAAAAATTATATAATTTTTCCTTTGTCTTTCGTGTACAGACAGTGATCACTTACATTTTTATTATATGTATAGTTAGACCCTTATTCAAATACATCTCTGATTCAACATACATGTTTCATAGAACAGACACATCGTTTATGTTTCAGTAGTAATTTTTTCCACAGTTATTTATTGTTCAATGGAGCTTGGTGTGATATGTAATTGTATTTCCTAAAGTCTCGTTGCAAGATAAAATAAGAAGCGGCGACACCCTCCCCCAGGTGATAGTCCGCGTGAGCCGCACTCGCGCGGCGCTGGTGGCGGAGCACGCGCCGGCGGTGCGGAGAGGCGCGCGCGCTCCCCACGCCTCGCCGCGCGCCGCCTCGCTCGTGGCCGCCGTGCTGGCCGCGCTCGGGTACACCAGTAGGGTAAGTACACTATGTAGTGCTCTAACCTGCCCCAAACAAGACTAAGCAGCCCCATGATCAACGTTTTATACAATTTTAAGAAATACGTACCAGCCTATGTGGAGAAGTGGGACACTATTACAGAATTTTAGTAAATGTTTGAAATATATTAAAAAAATATATTAACCCTTTATATCTTAATATGCTATCATAATATGCAAAAAGTGTTTTAATTACCGTAATATATATTCTTTATTGCACTTAAAAATGAATAAGGTAAATAAAATATTAAAAACAAAAAAGTTAACAAAAGGTGGACTTAACTCTATAAGAGATCTCTTCCAGCCAGCCTGTGGAAGTGGGTAAGAACAGTTTAAACTGAGAAGACACTACTGTGCAAAAAAAATTTCAATACAACAAATTTTTTTACATAGATATATTTAGAAATATATGCATACACTTACATACACATACATATTTATACATAAACATAACTATAAAATGAATGTATTATAGATACTTTAATGATAAGTACTGTCTAATCTTTCCGTTAGATGTTTTTTTAATGAAGATTGAAAATTATAAAAGAAATAGTTGACTCAATACATTATGCCTTTCTTTTTTTACACCTATATACTGTAATAACAGTGGTAAATAATACATTTCGTCCTATCACCAGGAACGAGCTCAGGAAGCTCTCAACTTCGTGGTAGAGCGCCTATCGGGGGCGGAAGGCGCGGACGGCGCCGAGGGAGAGGAGCAGACGGCCTTGTTGCGTGAGGCCACCGCCCTGTGCAGTGCGTACCCCGCGCTGTTCACAGACCGACTGCTGGCTGCACTACGAGCTAGTAATAAGTGAGTTCCGCCTCTCAACACTCAATGTTTCGAATTTAAGCAAAAAACGGAGAACAGAGGCACTAACTCTAATATAAATAAGCGCCGTTGACGCGCAAAACACTCGTTAGCTTAGCAATGTGATTACCATTTTATACAAAAAAACATAAGACAGTGTGTGTAATATTGATTTTAATAATTTAATGTACTGCCAATGCATTATTGAAACAAAATTTACTCTATGTTCTCCATATAAATTTGTGTCAAACTTAATACCCTTTCTTTCATTCACATAATTTTGTTGAGAAAGTATTAAAGTTTTTTTCTTACGACAACGACGTTATATGAATAATTCTAAATGAGAAATTGTTAATTAAAGCCAAATAAATAAGTATTGGAATAGTAATAGCAATATTAACTAATACTTTATATGATTTCGTAAACAGTCGCTAATTGTAAAATGAATGTAAATTTGGTAGTAAAGTGAAAGTGTAGTTTACCGAAGACGAATATTTGTGAAAAAGTTAATTCACAAAAATTTTATAGAAGCAATTTCTTTACGTAACTCATTTCAACAAACAAATTTGTTATTGTGAATATTTGATTTCAGACAGTAAAATAAATATTATTATACCGTACTTTTTATTTGACTTTTACATAAATTAATTGTTAATATTATCTCATGAGATGACGGTATCTCGTCTTCCAGACCGGACATTTTCCTTTACTCTAGAAGCCTGAAACGTGTAATACTGGCAGTACTTAAATTTCCGTAGGACACAAAATTTATTAAAGATCATCACTTTAAGTAAGTAAATAATTCGAACTTACTAACGGGTTGGTTACCATGAATAGGTTTTAATAGGTTAGAGCTCAGATAGTGGAGTCGCATTTATTTTCAATGAATATATAGAGTCCTGTGCATTCCCAGATTTACTGGAATATAGTAACTAGTACCGCTTTACAAAAGCGGAGACAGGCTTGACCCAGGAAATTTTAGACCGATTTTACCATGTTATATTTAACCAGATCAATATTTTTTTATAAAAAAATAATTCGCTTGACAGTGATCAATATGGTTCCACCAAAGGCAAATCTGTTACAGATGCGGGTGTTACACTTCTAAAACAGATTTACGATGCTTGGGAAATGGGAGCTTTTTGCGATTTAGCCAAAACCTTTGATAGTTAATGTTAATAATGTTAAATTCTCTGGATATTAGCTTAGGACGGGCGTTCCACAAGGATCTATTCTTGGTCCCCTTTTATTTTTGCTTTATATTAACGATTTCTCTTTTTATGTGAAGAACTTATGTGATATTGTACTGTTTGCAGATGATACATCTTTTATATTTAAAGTTGACAGAATCAAAATAAACTATAACGATGTGAAAAGTGCGTTGTCGTGAATTCTTCTTTGGTTTGACGTTAATAATCTAAATAATGCTAAATGCCAAAGAACTAAATGTATTGAATTTACTTACCTAATGTTAGAAGACTCAAGTCAAACAATTGAAAGAGAAACTCAAAATGACAGACACATCGGTTTTCCTAGGAATAATTATAGGCTCCAGTGGAATGTCCACTTTGAAACACTTGCAAATAAACTTGCAATCAAGCAAGTCGCGTTCACGATTAAAAAAGTAAGGCAAATAACAGGCATTAATACTGCCCGTCTAGTTTATTAAATAATAAAATTGTAACTTTTATATTTGTAAAAAGTAACTGTTGCGTTTCACACTGACTCTTCTCAGCGAAACTGCCTTCCGAGACGTTGTTAGCTTTATGTTCATTTGACGATTCAAAAGTGCTTGCATAATTCTGCATTGCGCGGTGAATCCATGGAATACTAAGGAGTTTCTTCTCATATTTCAGTAACCGTCCAAAATCAACTCACGGTGAAGTAAACCGTACTTCAGGCGGCGTGACTATTGTCAAACTCGGGGGCCAAACGACCCCCGTGGCGAGCACAAACTCGGTGACCCCGATGACCTCAGCGACCCCTTCAGCCCCCGCGGGGTCGACGGGACCCCTGCCATCTGTGGGCAGTGTGGCCCCAGTGACGGGGTACACGAGGAGAGCAAAGCTCGGTGATTCTAGGAGTACAGGTCGATTGCACCCAGGACCTAATTCTCATAGAAGTATGACACGGTTGAATGTTGCTGGTAAGATATATTTTGTTTTTATATAATTACCACTTATTTTACTTTTAGATTAAATTGTGTTCGTAATACACTTTTTTTTTAAATTTAAGTTAAATTATTGTAATGAGAAGCCATCATGGCTCTGTGGTACAGCGTCTTACTGGTTTTGGGTTCGATCCCCACTAAGAGAGAGGGATTATATTTAAATTGAGGGAGGGATTGTATTTAAATTGTTTTTATTTCTACAAATAATTTTAGTAGTAAATAAAGAAATTCTTATTTTATATATTTTTTCGCTTAAAGTTTTTAACTGCATATTATTATTTTTTTTATTTATGAAGGTGGTTCAGTAGGCGGCCTGCATAAGAGTATGACACGGCTTTCCTCGTCTCAGCAAATCAACGCACAACAAAACAACAATACTCCGCCAAGTAATATACGTGACTGCATTTTAACTTAAATTTCCCATTTTAACTTAAATTTCCCCTTTTAATATAATATCGTCATTAAATTTACAAAATAAATCCTTTACTTAGATACAAAATGTTTGTGCTTTACGCAGAAAAAGCCAAGGAAGTTTATGTAATAAAACAAAACTAAGTAAACAAATATATATATATATATATATATCATAACAATGAAACTGATCGCTGTATGTACATTAAAGATATATGAAAAACATATATTATTAGGGGCATTTATCTATGTAATAGAAACCCAAAAGAATGATTATATATTTTTTTGTTTGTTAATCTGTTTGTTTGTGCACGCTAATCTCAGGAACGGATTAACCGATTTATTATTTATTTCTTTTTTATAAATTTAGTGTTTATTTCATTTTACTCTGTTCATAAACGAAAAAGTTACAAACATTTAAAATATAAATTTAAGCAAAGTTTGTACTTTTATTAACAATAAACTAAATAGTTTAGTCATGTATTTTACGCAGGCGAACCCGCAGGCGGGTCACTCACTAGTCTTTAATATTACTATAAATGAAAACAGTTTTGGAACTTTAAAGTTACAACTCCTGTTACGTCATGTCGTCTCCCAATTTGAACGTAAATACGTTAACATACATTCCATAATTACTTAGTTTTTGATAGATTATGATTTTTTTATTGATATTATTTAATTATGATCTATATTTGAACATATTACGTTATATGTCAATACCATGAAACGTGTAAACATTTTAACGTAGCGGGACTCGAACCCGCTCCTCTCATTTACCGTCCAAGAGCTCTGACCGCTAAGTCATACGTTCGATATCCAGCTTTCACAACTGATTTTTTTTTGTTAGCTCGCATCTAATAAGATTTTTACATATTGTACTACCCAAAGGTTATTTCTAAACACAATGGTTTGGGCAAAAGAGAATGCTATTTATATTTTTTTTATATGTATTTTCAAAGTGTTATTCACACACTTAAGATATGAAAAATATTTTTAGAAAATGTGTAATTTGATTTGTAGTTGAACGATTTTTTATACGTTTAGTAAAATGTTACATTTTTACTAACTGTGCAGATACCACTTTAAAAATATGTAAATTCGTAATTATATTTAAAATGGTATTAGGCAGCAAGCCCTCGGGCGTGGTGGGTAAGGGCGGCGGCGTGACGGTGAGCTCGCGCGCGCCTCGCCACCACCACCACAGCATACTCATCGGCTCTACCGCCAACACGCCGGTTAGTTGGATATCGCTTTTTGAATGTTATATTTGATATAATTCTTTTCGTGTATTTTTCTTTAGTATCACACTAATGATATAAAAACCAAAAAAGTTTACACGGATAACAAATGTGTTTTCTACTTAATACTTCATAATTACTATTTCAAAGTTGCAAATGTTAATTTATTTATTCTAAAGTATTACCGTATAAATTGGGATTTAAAAAAATATACTTTTTTTAAGATTACTATTTCGTAAATGAAACTAAAAAAATTGTAATATTCTTCAAATTGAATATATTTTATAAAGTATTTTATTTTTCATCTACTAATATAAATAATCATCCACTATTATGATATGCGAATAACTCTACAGAGCATCGGAGCGACAGTAATATCAGGTGCACCTCTACAAAGCCAATCCATATCAGTGAGCCCGCTAACTCCTGGGAAATCGTCTGACGCGTTGACACCTAACGCCACGTTGATGCCACTACACTCCCACGCCGCGCTAGGCCAGGTGTCGGTCACCACCACCACCACCACCACCACGGCCATCACGGGCACTGTGCCAGCTCCGGGGGCAGTCACCGTCACGTCGCGTCGGAACAACACTAGTGTCACTATGATTAATTCGAATAATTCTAATTCCAACTCGAATAATAATTCGAATTCAAATCATCGTATAAGTGTGTTCGAGCCCTACCCTATGAGGGACACGGTGCAGCATTTTTGTGAGAAACATTTGGATAAAATAAAGGCGTATATGGATAACGTGTCGTTGAGGATACCGCCGCCGGCCAAATGTACTATTGAAGGTTAGTTTCATTTTTTTATTTTTATTTTCAATAAATATTTTTTCCTAAATAACTATTTTCTATATACTCGTATATTATTTTATATATGTTAGTTTCTTTGTACTACATGTAATATTTACATGTACAATGTATTGTATATGTATGTTATTCCCACACTTGGGATGTGAAGAACTTTTTTAGATAATGTGTATAGATATGAAATGTGTAAAGATTTGAACGCAGCGGGACTCGAGTCCGTGCCTCATTCCCTCCAAGCGCTCTGACCATACGTTCTATCCAAGTACGTCGAAATTCTTATACGCTTATTTTATCTTATTTTTGGTAGCATCTCAGTATTGATCGATTGTCCCGCTCGTATATACCCAAGGCCACCGTGGCGTAAGGTGACAGCGTCTGACCGCAAACGCGATCGATTATAGGTTCGATTTCCACTGATTATATTTAAATTATTTTCTGCGTTCTGGTACAGACATCCGCTACCTAATGTCTCGAATTCAGGCGGAAAGCGGAGAACGGAGTGTTTTGGACACAAGGTTCCCTCTGACCACCCTGCTGTGCGGGAAAAAGGGTAAAGCTGAATAGAGAACCAAATAAAAAAAGTGTATATATATTTTGTAAGTGACGTGTGTACAGAACGTCGCAGCAAGAAGCAAGCCCGGCTGTCGTTCGCGTGCGGGCGCCGCGGCGCGCACTGCCTGTACGCGCGCGCCGCGTTCTCGCTGCGCACGCGCGCGCCCCGCACGTGGATTCACCTCATGTTCCTGGCGCTGCAGGCGCGCCACGCCAAGGCGCTGTCCTCGCGGGACCCCACCGTGGCCAGCCTCAAGCACTGCTGGGACATTCTCAAGTGCGAGAACCGCACCTTCCTCACGCTCGTCACCGGCGCCTTCCCCGGCCTGAAGGTACTTTGTGCCCCGTTGTGGAATTGCCACTATACTGGAATTGCCTTCAATATTCATATGTTTTAATATATTGTTGTGTTTCACTAAATACATGGTAATTATTATGAATTTGGTGGGAATCTTTGCAATAAACGGATAGATTAATTAGTTTGTGATACATTTTAATTTTTAAGCCATACTTTAGATTAAACGAAGTATACGAATAGTATTTAACATATTAGTAAATTATACATCAAATCTCATTATTTTAACAGGAACAAGAAGTGCTATTAAATGAGCTACGAGCAGCGGGTTTCTTTGATGTGTTCGCTGCGGCGACCCTACCCGGGGCTCCTGGGGCTCCCGGGGCTCCAGGGGTCACCACGGGGCAGGAGCAGGCGGCGTGGGGCTGCTTCCTCTGCAACCATCCTGAACGCGCAGTAGGGTTCCTCACCCCAGACGAACCAGTCATAGAGGGACAGTTAAAGGAAAAGAAAGGAAGATGGCGGATATTTAGGCGATGGCGTACTCGATATTTTACACTGTCCGGTGCACATTTGTCCTGCAAAGGAGCTGTGAGTTTATTTTCTATTTATACTTTTTAATGTCTCTTTTTTACGGTCCCTTGTTGCTGGAATGCCAATATTAAATAAATTAGTACCTTCAAAATTTGATTTTGCATTTAAAAGTGATAAATTATTTTATTAAGTAATTGTTATTAGAGTTCACACTAATATACGCCGACTGTAAACTTAGTCTGCATTGGCTAAAATATTGTTATAACTAAAGATAATAAAAATATTACTTTTGAATTTGGAATCTGTCAATTTTACATGAATGTTCATTGTGTTTTCTTATTTTCGCACTAATATATTGTAAAATATTTTGTAATATTAAAATCGGGTGGGGTGATAAAGAGAACCGAACCGCTGCGATTGCATTCCATAAAGTAAGTACGGTGCCAAATTCTTTTTTCAAATGTTTGTCTATCAGGATATTAATAGGTACAATGCTCCTCTGTTTGTGACAAAGAAAGATCTAGCCGTCCACGTAGTGTTCGTACGAAAAAGTCCATCAAAGCTATAATTCAGAGAATTTGAATAAATCCTGTCTGAAAGCAAAATGCACTAGGGATGAAGATAGCACCTAGAACCATGTCTGTGTATTTTAAAAGATGACTTACGACTTAGAGCCTATAAGAGACGCACTGTTTATTATTTTACTGATAATTTAAAAAAGAATAGGGTGATAAAATCAAAACAGGTACTTAAGCGGAACGCAAAGGGAGGTCACAGAAAAATGTTGTTTACCAATGAGGAAATTTTTACAATGGAGCAATACGTATAGTAACAAACAAAATGACCGTATTTATGCACAAGAATTAAAAAAAAAAGAATTTAGATATATCACGATTTGGCCCCCATCTCTTTGACCGACCGTCTTAAACTATACTTTCTTATCAAGTCACTTTGTATTGTGGTCATAAATATTTAAATAAAAAAAATCTTATGTGATATCTATTGCAGAGTGGTGGTGAAAGCATAGACATAAACCAGATCAGATCAGTAAAAGTATCAAGAGGAGCTCGCAACATTCCCAAAGCATTTGAAATCTTCACCGGAGACCAGACCCTCATTTTAAAGCCTAAAGATGGGAAAAATGCTGAAGAATGGGCCCAATGTCTGAGCATAGCAGTCGCTCATTCCCAAGCTAGGGACGCCCCGGCTAAGGCAAATAGCCTACCTGCTAGGGGACTCACTTTAAAAAGTTTCTGACACATACTCAAACTTTAGTTTTTATATATATGTATAGACTGACAAAATTGTTATATTATACATTGTTAAAGTGTAAATAACTATGAATATGTTG
Source organism: Podotricha telesiphe (assembly GCA_038994665.1). Classification (NCBI taxonomy): domain Eukaryota; kingdom Metazoa; phylum Arthropoda; class Insecta; order Lepidoptera; family Nymphalidae; genus Podotricha; species Podotricha telesiphe. The sequence continues at coordinate 445,838 of JAOYRR010000162.1, read as the reverse complement.
AAATAAATGAAATATAGGTTAGTTTTAAATTTAAAGCAAGTGTTGTTGTGCCTTACGGAAGGAGCAAGTTCGATTACTGTGCGAAGTTATTACTCGTGAAATTGTGAAAATGTACATGGCTTCTTAGAATTTAATACAAGAAAATGTAAATGGTAAGTCAAATCTTCTTATTAATAATATTAAAATAATTAATTGTATATAAATGGTATTAATGTATGTATATATTAAGAGTATTCACTCTACATGACATTTAAAAGTTGTATAGAAGTGTATCTTTATAATAAATTAGAAGAAAAAAAAAGTGTCAGGTGACTAACATGTAGTTAATGTAGGTAATTTAGCAAGACGAGAGTCGTCTTGCTAAATTTCATATTCTTCTATTACATATACTGTAAAATATTTTATTAAAACGATAAACATATGTTTTTGTAGTAGGGTTGCCACATTTGTTACAATTGTTAATTCCTAAATGTATAAAAGTATTATAGTTCATTTTCATGACTATTGTGAAAAAAAATATATATATTTCATTTATTTTAATTTGCATATTCAAGAAGTTATAAATGTTAAATGGTTCTTCAGACAAATGATAATGTGTTATCTCTTATTCATAGATAGTTTTTATTAAATAGTTTTTATAGTTTAATAAGAACACAAGGTACTTAATGAATAGTTAAAAAATCACCTCAATTTGACTGACACAATTCTGACTGACGCATAGAATAAGAGTCAGTCGTAAAAAGTAGTCATTTTGAGTTACATTTATATGTAAAAAAAAAGTCAAACAAATTAATTTAATATTTTTTTGCATTCATTGCCACTATGTGCCTTAACAAGTTTGTGATAGAAACATATAATGTGTTTTTTTTATTTGTGCACCTAATTATATTATATAGTTCTTAAAGATTTAAGTTAAGGCAAATTAACAAATAAGAAAAGAAGTTCTTTTCGTCGTGAAGCATTTTTAAAAATGATAGTGGAGCTGTTTTGAAAGTACAATATTTTCATAGTTTATCTGTAGGCTATTTTTGAAGAATCGATTTGTGAAATTGACTCGAGTTTTATAATTCACTGTGTCGTGAAGACTGCATGACTGAATTGTAAGCGTTGAAAATGAACCCTAGGACTCTAATAATAATATGTTAAACATATTACCAATTTTGGTCTTATTTTAAAAAACGCTTTTATAAAACTAAATAAATTTTGGATCATTTTATGTATAAAATAACAATACAATAACTTAAAAACTTGATGAATTGGTTTGTGTGGGTTTTAAGAGATTTCTTTATAAAAGACAAATACTTTGATATTTTTATCCAATTCGTTTTATTTTCGTTAACATGTTACTTAATTAATCTTCTAAATTATATTATTAATGAATTTTATAGAAAAAAATATTTTCTTGGGTGTGCATGTTTCAACTTTATAAATTGATTTAAAAATAATATTGTAAATCGAATTACGTTAATATTTAATAGAACATGGCGAGTTGTGATTTAAATTTGACATTCCGGTTGTTACGAAATTATAATGGTCTCAAATTGTAAAATGGTTGTTATAAATTATTAATTGATGTTTTTGTAATTATTTTGTCTGTATTTGTATTATAAAAGTTTTATAATTAAGGTTCTATTCATTATTTTATTAAGTTTTATGAAATATGAATAATTAATCGTATGTTCTTAAGACATATTATACGGTTTTTTTTCTTTTTTACGTTTATTATCAACAATTATTAATATACAATTATTATTATAGTTAATTGAAAATCAATTTGACAAGTGCATTATGTTTATTATTAAGATGAACGTCTGGTGGTACTTTACAGTGAATCAAACATGTCTTATGTTAAAAATACTTAGAATTGTTACTTGACGATATATATTTATTGAGATTAATTTAAACGCAAAAGTATACTTTTTTAAGGCGCCTTTTCTTAGCTTAACCTACATACATACTATCCATCAATCTAAGAAAATCTTTTCTAACCCTTTTTAAAGATTCATTCACACACTAACATAGTCTAAACATTGCGTTCAAGATAAATTTTTTGAAATAAGTTTTTCCCGAGTTATTACTCGTACTTCTTTAATTTCAGACTTGTATTGTATCGTGGCAGTGTATTTAAAAGCCAAATGGTTATAATAAATAACTTTTTGATATATTTACTATATTAGACTTGACTATATTAGAAACTTGTGTTCATTGATTTTGAGTGAACGACATTTTTAATATTTTTACAATTCTTTTTTACTTATCTATCGATGAATCATACTGTTTGTATGATATGTTAATATTCATTATAAATTTTATATTTTAAGGCGCTGTATCGTCTCAGTCTGATAAATTCCTCTTAGTTTGCTTGATGACTTATGACTTTTTTTGGTTTATTCCAACAAGATATGGAAGGAGCTATCTGTCAGATAAATTAACAGGGGTTTATGAGAAGTGGTGCTCACCACTCACCACCTGAATGTTACGCATTTTAACAGTTGTACTTAATTTTGTTTGTATATTAGTTTTAATAATAGGCCTTGTTTTGCGATTTGCATGTTTTTGAAATAAATATATTTATATTATTACACTTTGATGATTTTGTCAAATGTGCTCACGTTAGATAGTTTAGGTTGTTTAATTTAAGTTCTTTGAAAATAATGTGCTCTTTATATGTTACTTAACTTGATGGTCCAGATGTGAAATTATGTCTAAAAATCTATTTTACTTTTAGTTTAAATTATTTTTAACTGACGAAAAAAAACGGACGAGGTTCGCATTTCGACAGGTATGTTTATTATGTTTAGATAATACTTTTTTTAATAGATAATCTAACGGGCTGGCAAGGGCTCTGAAGTTATTCCCATAAACACACATAAATTAAATCAAAAATGTGAATATTTGAACAAACAACCTAATGGTAGAAAAATAGGGGATGATGGCGTCATCACTTACAGATTTCACATTTCTTCTATTTCTTAAAAGTTATATTGTTATTTTAATAATTGTCAGTTTATCACTATTTTGTGTTAAAGTATATTTACTCACTGAGTACCTGTTACGTTTACAAGCGGTGTCGACTAGATTCGTTCAACAAGTTCCAATGTTTAGTGTAGTTCCTTCAAAAGCGATTTCTACTAGGAAAAATTCTCATTCTCATTCTCTGTCATAGTGGAGAGTCATGTTTTTTATTAACGTTCGTTAATATTTTTTAAATTATATGTGGCATCTGCCAGTGATTTATTATGCCTAATAGAGTACAATATTATTATTTCTGGACCGTCAGCTTAAATTAATATCGTTTATTAAAGTACTATTGTAATTATAAACGAATTTTGAAATCTGTTTTAGTTGTTTACATTTCTTTTTTAAGTTTTAATAATATTTATTATTGAAATGACAAATAATTATAAGTATATGTACTTATAATAAGTTTTTTGATTTTCGCGATTATTACACATTTTGAAATGTAACTATTTTAACCGGATTAATCGCGTATAATTTTGGTATTCGAAAATACATTTTTGGAACCCCACGTTTCGAACACTTTACAGTAGTCCATGGTCACACGAAGACTGAGTCTACCTGTGTGTGTGACAGGTAGATTGAGTCTACCAAAATTATACGCGATTAATCCGGTTAAAATAGTTTCATTTCAAAATATATGTACTTACTTTGAAATTGGTTGAGTACCAACATACAAATTTAATAAAATAAAAATGTATATGAAGTGCTTATTAAAAAAAAACAGTAAGACGAAATAAAGACGACCATTCACTATTGAGTTATATTAACTATTATGCGTCTTATTGCTTGCTACATTTCAAAATTACAATATAATATATAAAGATTATTATATTGTCAAAATTATTATTTTTTCCATATAGTTTATATCCCACCGGAGCTTTTATCGGTAGTGAGTGGTACAAAATATTGATTATATAAACTTTATTCCAGCTATCAAATAGAAGAAGAATAAACATAGTGTCGAGTTCAATATAATGAGAAAATAGTACACAAATGAGATATTTTTGTTAGTGATAATATTTAAAATAAAAGTTACGTAATCGCTACAAATACAAATACTGAATATAGATAATGTTAAATTATTATCAGTATAAGAGAGGATATTTTCCAAGGTTTTAAAATAAAATAAATATCTTATGTGATTATAATAAAGTCTATGTAAATTTAATAAGAACTTATAATAATATGATACGTCATTTCGTTCTTTGCTGACAGTTTTGCATGGAAAATATTCTAAATACCAACTGGGCCACGTGTGGAACTGGTGTGGAGTACCACTTAGAATTCACAATTATTAAGGGGATAGCGTCATGATGGCATTAAAGAAAATTTGTTCTTTTTTACTTTATTTATCCAATTTAAAATACAATATATGTTCATTCTTCTTTTATATTTTTGCAACAAATTATTAAGAATTTATAGTTGAGGTGCTAGTTGCATGTCTTAGCGCTGCCAGTGTTCAGTGTAGATAATATTATGTCGCAACTCGCGACTGTCAACTGTACTTAACATCGTATTTATTAGAAATAAAGTTCTGTTTTATTTATGTGTTGTTTTCTTTTTGTAAAATACGCAGCTTTACGGCATTGTTAGATACTTAGAGAGAACCTAGTGTCAAGATACTCCGTTCATCACTTTCAGCCCGATGTGCTTTGTCTTACGAGAGCAAAGAAACGAAAAAAAAATAATATAATCGTTCAAACGAGTGGGGTTCGAACCCACAACCAATCGCATGTACAGTCAGATCCTGTCCCGCCACAATAGCATCATATGTATGTTATAAATTTTTAAATACAAGTTTAAATAAGCTACCGCCGTGGCTTTCACACTTGACCTTTTTTTGGGTTCGATCTCTTAGGCTTACATAAATATTTGAAACTGTGCACTGCAGACGGCATAACCAACGAAGCCATAAAACTATGAGCACTAGCACTACTTTACCATCTGGCAAATCTATTCAATATTTAATATATTAACAATATTTAATATTCAATATGTTGGACTCGGAAACTGTACCAAAACAATGATGTTAAACAGATATTATATTACTGTAAAAAAAGGTAACCCATGCGATATAGGTAATTACAGGCCAATAAGTCTACTAACAAGTCCTTTCCGCTATACTACTGAATAGAATATCAAAGACAATTGGTGTGTCACAATCAAGCGAAAAGCTGGCTTAGAAGCAGGTTTCACCGCATTCAAACATTAGACCAGATATTAAAAAACACAAACAATTTGACAATATCAGCCACATTTCAATCTAGGATGAACAGAGACAGCAGACTATGAATATCATAAAAACATATATGAAAATAGCACGAATCCTTTGTCACCAAAAATCTTCATTGCTGTCCTAGAAAGTATATTTTAAGCACTTAAAGTGGAAAACAAAGCGCATTAGGCTCGGTGGTTGCTTCTTCCACCATCTCATAGTTGTTGTGTCTGAGAATGCAAGAGATCTGAATAAGATAATAAGTCAGCTAGATGAAGAAACCGCTAAAGTGAGTCTACAAATAAACGGTGATAAAACAAAGATCATGAGAAATAGTTTACAAATATCAATCACCATAATGGGTAAAACTATAGAATATATTGATTATTATGTTTATCTAGGTAAACATGTCATTAGCGGAAAACTATAGTGAAGATAAAGGTGAACAGGAGAATTAAAATAACCTGATAGAAATTTTGGTCACTAAAGTAAATCCTAAAGGGAAGTTATATAATCTAAACATAAAATAGATTGTTATCGATACATGTCCTTTACCCAGCTTACTATATGGCTGTCAAACATGGACTAACCAAATAAGCTAAATGTAGAATAAGAGGCATTCAAAATGCAAGCAATTGGCGGTCAAAAAGTATACTCAGAATAGAGAAAATCCAAATAGGATGTAAGGACAGAAGAAACATAAAATACGCTCTCAGGCTGAAGAGACGATGGGCCAGTCATATAGCTCGCGTTAAAGACCAAAGGTGGACAATACTCACAACCAAATGAACAGTCCCACAGGGAAACGTAGTGGGCCGTCCCTACTAAAGATGGTCAGATTATATAACTGAGGTGGTGAGGAAAAATGGCTTAAGCAGGCTCAGGATAGGGAAAAATGGAACAATCTAGAGGAGGCCTATACCCAAAGAGGGGTACAAATCTAAAATTAACTAATAATTTAATTATTTTTTAAGTATTACTAACACTGCTAGCAACATTGAAACGTAAGAATTTCTTAGATTTGGAATAAAAAACTTTATTATTATATTGCTGAAGAGTATAAAATAAAAATTTCGAGACAAATGGTTTAACTGTAAAGCATCAAATATTTAAAGGTTTTTTAAACGACTTAAGTTTTAAACATTTAAATTTTGTGAGAATAATAGAGGAATTAAGTTCATGTAATGCATTTTCAGTACTATTTTACAAAACACCTAGGAGGAGGCGGGGCACAATGATGCAAGGGGCACATACTTGTGTATCTATCACAAGCATTATTTATAAATCGATTGAATGTATTCGAGTGGTGAAATCTCTAAAATGGTCATAGAAATGCTTAAACGCATCCTATTCGTTCGTGCCGACAGCCAGTCAGCCGTTGTTGTTCTACAAGTTGTAACGTGTTTCGAGTGCTGCCAACTTAAAAAATACGTAAAATGTAAATACGTTTCTCCGGCCTTTTATACCATCTTGTGAGGATCTAGGAGATTGCATCAATCGTGCAGTCGAGTTTCTGGAACGGTAAGTTTAAACCTAGTATTAATATTTTGTACATCGCCGATTTTAGTAAAATCATGACTATTTTTCTTTACATACATTAAATTTTCAAATATGTATTGTTTGCCTTAAGGAATCTTTAGGGCCTATGTTGTAGATTGCACGAATAGCTCGCTTTTGAAAGACAAAGACAGAATTAATAGCGGCTGCATTACCCCAAAGTATAATGCCTTAGGACGTAATACTATGAAAGTAGCTAAAGTAAACTAGGCGAACATATTCCACGTCAGTTGATAATCAATTTGTTTTTAACCACGAAAGCTGATCTAAGTCTATTTACAAATCCATCAATATGAGATCCCCACTGTTATTTGGAGTCAATAGTGATACCGAGAAATACAGTAGAATCAACAGGATCCACGGCTTCACCATTCAAAAGTACATCTACGTTAACAATTTTCGTGTTTGGTGCTCGACAAATTAATAGTTTTTTTACTATTCAATAGTAAGTTATTAGCACTAAACCAAAGTACTATTTTCGAGAGAGTATTATTTACATCGTCAAATACGTTTTGTCGTCTTTTTATTTTAAATATCAATGAAGTATCGTTGGCAAACAATACTATCTCATGGCTCCTTCCAACTAGGTATGGTTATTAAAAGGAGGAAAGGACCAAGAATAGACCCCAGTGGGACTCCCATAATGATTAATCCCCAGGAAATTTCTTGCCATTCACATCGACCCTCTGAACCCTGTTAGATAAATAATAGGTAAAAAGATTGAGTGCCTCTCCTCTTATGCCGTAATGGTGTAATTTCATGAGCAATGTAGAGTGCTGAACGCAATCAAATGCCTTGGACAAGTCACAGAACACTCCAAGAGCATCCTGCGAGTCCTCCCAAGACTCAAATATACTCTTTATGAGATGGATACCAGCATCGGTAGTTGAGCGGCCTTTAGTGAAACCATGCTGTTCATCATGCAAATCGAAAGGCAATATATTTGATATAAAAAAAAATAATAATAATTTTACGAAATGTAGGTCTCAGACACAGGTCGAAAATTTAAATATTGGTATGAATTTACTAAATTTCATTAGGTCAGGAAACACTATACACTATACAATTATTAAATATAGTAGCTAGATCAAGAGCTAGAGCATCTATTATATAACTAATCAGCGTAACAGAAATACCCCATAAATCTGAAGTTTTCTAGAAAACAGGGATTTAAAAGTCTTAATAATGTCTCTTTGAGTTGACTGATTTAAATTTAAACCTACATTACAAATGCGTACGCTCTATTTAAGTAATGATTTGGCGACGGTTGTGGAAGATATAAGTCTTAGTTATGGGGTCTGGAACATCAGAGAATTTCTCAAACGTACCTGCAACTTCTTGGTTAGAGCTGGTTAAACCATTGTCAATTTTTAATTTATATTCAGTTGCGATTCTCCGGCTTACCAGCTTCACTGTTTATTAGGTTCCATGATATTTTAATTTTGTCAAAAGAATTTTTAGTTTTGTACTTAATATGCATTGTTGTAATATAATTTGTAATGACAAGAATCTCCTCGAATTTATTTTTTAGAAGTAAATATAGCATTGAAATCAACGCTACAGTTTGTCTGGTAAGCGAAGCGAAGCAGCGAAACGAAAATAAATAGCCTAATGGGCATCGAATCCATAACCATCGAGCTTACAGTCAGATGCTGCTCCACCACACCACCACTTTTAATCAAACAATATAACCGTTTGATACATTATTTATGTGAATTGTATTGTTTTTTTTTTAAAGTGCAATAATGTTAATGATAATTATGTCCATTAATATATGTTTAATATACTTAATTTGGTTATAAATTAAAAACAACAAAATATAAAAAAAAAAACAATATATTTCTGAAATACTTAAATAACATCATAGGGTTTCATCATTTGTAATTGTTTTTTAAATCCATCATTTGGTCGTATAGCCGGCCTTTTTGTTTTAACTAAATTCAATGCGTCTTCATAACGCATACCCTCGTATTGAATTAAATATGCGATAGCCACCATTGAAGTACGAGAAACTCCCGCATTACAATGTATTAGAACATTTTGTTTGGACTCCACACTATTTCTTATAAATGGCAAGCATTCTTTCAAAGCTGGTTTTATATCAGACTCTGGTAAATCAAAAATAGAAATAAATTTATGATTAACATTACTAATATTTGCATTGACACCTAGACTTAATATATTTTTTATATTATATTTGTCAAATATATTAGTTTCAGCACAATCTTGAGAGCCAATATACAAGTAATTTACAATTAATGCAGGTATATCATCTGGTTTAGTATCTACAACAAAGCCAAAACTTTTATCTACTATTATTCCAGAACTTTCCATAAATTTAACGCCATCTGCACGAGTCACTACTGTTTCAGTTTCTTTGAGCTGTTCCTTTTGCTTTTGTAGTTCACTTAAAAAACTCATTTTACGCTCACTATTAAATATTTTCTCAAAAAGTAATAAAAAAATCGTTAAAAATATATAATTAAATAGCAGTAGTTTTGCTTATTAAATAAAATATATATATATTTCACTTCAGTGATGTACAATAATCCACAGGTATCCACTTTGCAAATCATTCATTCATTAGTCGATTATCATTCACTTCACACACATTTGGATTATAAATTAAATCTTCTTCATCGTATTTAACATCAGAAAGATATAATCCATCAGGCGGACCAGTCTGAATAAAAGTATGCCAAGAATTCTTAGACGGTACTTGTAGCATAACTTTTACGTCGTTCGGCATTAACTTGCCTCTAGCTACTGTTATTAGTGTCCCTACCATTCGTCGGATCTGAAATGGATAAAAACGCAGTTTCAACTAACTTATCTTTAAATTATAATTATAATTATAAAATTATAAGTTCTATAAATTTTACTTTATTTAAATTTTTGGCTAACTTTTTGTCAGGTTAGTGATTTAAACTTTTATAAACGCATTGGGTCAAATCTCCACACCTAATAACACAATTATACTTTTAATTGAGATTAATTTTTCTTTTAAGCAATAATATTAAAATTTAAAATTAAGCAATAAAATTAAAATTCAGGCAATTTTTTTATAATAATTCAATATGTAAGATATTTATGATATTTTGGTCCATATATTTAAATATAATATTTATAAATAAGTAATGTTGACAAATAAATATACAAAATTAAATGATTCATGTAATAATTTTATTGTGTTACATATGCAATAGCATATGAGTGTACACAATGGTTGCGGGTTTGTTCCACTATACACACTATGATTCAAATTCACGCAGAAAGTGGAGAATGCCTTGCCTTTAAACAAAGTTATCTCTGTCTGCCCTGCTTTCACGGAAACAGCATGAAGCAACAAAAACCTTTAATTGTATATTTTGTTAACATATTTTTAAAGTGTTATTCCCACACTAAGGAAATTGAAAAAGACATTCAACCGTTCTTGAACGGTTTTCAAGAGGCGCGGGTTTAAATCCCGCTGCGTTCAAATTTTTATACGTTTTCTAAATATGTCTTTTTCAACCTTTAATTGTATTTTAAATAGAACTTACTTGATTGTGAACAAACCCTCTTCCAACTAGTTCAATGTCCCAATAATCAAAGTATTTTTCTTTTCCACTAGAAAAGCTAGTTATGTAGGGTCTCCCCGGCATTACATCAATAGATTTAATTTCCCGTCTGTTTTGTTTATTTTGATTAAGTTTGTCAAATTTTTTAAATGTGGTAAAATCATGATATCCTACTAAATAATTTGCTGCCTCTTTAAATCTTTCTATTTTAAAATTTCTTGACCTGCAAACATATAAATAATTCATGTTAAATAATTATAATTAAGGGAAGAAAAATTCCATGGATTCACTGTGCAGGTGGTCATTGTGTTGCAGAAAGGGGAGCTCAGAGCAGTGCCTGGGACTTGTGACCTAAGTGTAGGGTTAAGGGAACCCTTTAAAATGCATTAACAAATTTGAAAAGATCCTACTAATGATGGTTTTAAAGTACAGGCTAGAAACAAACTGATCATGATTGTAGACAGGCCGAGATCTTTTAGTAGGTTATAGAAAGATTTCACTATTATACGTACTTCTACTGCATATAAATAAACTTGAACTTATCACTGGTCAATTTGTTAGTAAGTTTGAAGTATTTATTTACGTTAAAGTGATGATATTTAGAAATGTTTGTTTCCCACAGAACTGTAAGTTGTACCAGCATGACATGTTTTCATTTATGACACTATTGTGGCCCAGTGTGAGAAGAATGATTATATTTAAATTATTTTCATTTTTCCACTCAGTTAAGACACAGTATGGTGTTGATTACTGCCACTCAACACTCAATATCTTGTAGTCAACTGGAAAGTGCCAAATGGAGTGTCTTGACACTATGATCTATGTGATCTATGATGTATGTCTAAGTGGAATAAGCATAAATCTGCAATATCATTGAATATATTTTCCGACCTAATTTTCCTGGAAAAATGCAAGGATTTTCTAAAATTATACATAAGGTTTTGGAGAAATTATTATTGTCATCCTTACAAAACACATATCATGCAGTCATGCATATCAATATACAAAGCAATTTGTAGTAAAAAACACTTTTAATATATTTACCTAATAAAATGACACCTTTTCCATTCTTCTATAGGAATAAATGACCCTAACCCACCACCATTCTCTTCTACTTCTATATCATTTTTCAATACTGCTAATCTACAATAAAAATATGAATTTTAATTTTGTATTTAAATTAATTGAGAAGAAATTTCTTAGCATTCAATGGATTGGCAGTGCAAGTGCTGAGCTCATCACATCGAAGGATTAAGAGCTTTGAGAAGTGGCCAGGACTCACTACCCAAGGCTCTATCCCGAGGGTCCCTTTAAAATGTATACTCACAATCATTATGACCTCTCCTAACTTTTACAAATTACATAAAGAATGAAATATATGGCTAAAACTTACCTATACAAATATGTTCTTGACTTTGCCAAAAATCTGGCATTAAAATTATCATTCACTCTCAGACACTTTCTTACAAATATACTAGTTTCATTCTTGTGAAAGAAACTGTTCAATTCATATGTAATGAAATAAGGCTCAAATATGTCTTCACCAGGTTTTGTTAAATCAAAGTGTGCACTCGAATTTAATGCATGCACACCACCATCTGTACTATAAATTTATTAAAATGTATTAAGAATTTTAATTAATTAAAAATATTATAACATAATAAAACGCACATATTGCACTTACCGGCTAGAGAGAGTTAGGTTAGGATATTCCAAAGGTCTTAATTTTAGTAAAGCTATTTCCATCACACCTTGGATACTGCTGGGGTCAGGATAGTTACGATTTCCTTTAAGCCATAACTTTTCAGAAGCTCTGTCAGACCATATATTATATTATAATTAGGTGCACACACAGTGCATAGGACAAGAATCAGCGTAAATAAAAATAATTAACCTGCCTAAAATTAGTACCTATATACGAAAAGAATGTTAAATATCTGGCTTTCATAGTTAATTCATAAAAATATCTTTTTCGAAAGTCTCAACACAATTAAAAGTTGAGGATAAGTTTAGTTTACAGTTGTAATTTGTTAAGTTATAAACATTTATAAGACTTATCTTGGAAACGAAATGTCAAATTTGAAATTACGCATTAATAGTGCCACCAAAACGAAAAAGTCGAAAGTTACAAATGCAGTTTAAAAAATCGAATGTTACAAAAGTATTAGTTTTGATACATAGGGCTCTCGCTAAAGAACTAATGCACGTTTTTCTCATTTCAGGAAAGAAAATATAAATTTCATTTATTATTTATTACCTTAGCAACTAACTTATTTTCTCTGTATTTACATAAATATTATTTTTTTAATGAAAAGGTGTAGTATAAAGTTCTGCATCTGTGATTACAAGATGTGCACTTTATGTTTTGTTAAAGATAAAATTAATAAAAATGTGTTAATTACTTTTACATTTAGAGATACACGTTTAAAGTTCAATTATAAATGCATTTATTGTCATATTTAGAAATTTGACGTTTACGACTTTCACTTTCTCATAGTAAATGTCACCTACGTCAGTTTATAAAAATGGCCCAAAGGACGTGGCATTTGTTTTGTGTTTTAATACTATTATTTACAATTTTATCACACGTCGGCGAGTCTACTTCAAGTTCAGCAGCACCATGGTACGAAAACCTCCCCGCGGTGACGATGGACTACAAAGTACATATCGACGCCGGCAAAGAAGATTGTTATTTCCAATACGTCCAACCGGGTGCAACGTTTTATGCGAGCTATCAAGTAATTAGCTTTCTTTCTAATGCCATATGTTATACTAGTAGTTGTTTCTTTTGTTAAAATTCTTATCCAAGTAAAGCTTTGTAAATATGAGTTTTTCTTCATATAGGTATTAAAAGGCGGTGATGGAATGTGTGGGTTTGCTGTGCGGCATCCAAATGGCCAGATAGTTCACCCTTATGAGTGGCGGCAGAGTGCAGAGTATGCAGATCAGTCAAGTTCTGGTGGCTACTATGCAGTGTGCATTGATAATCAGTTCTCAAGATTTGCAGGGAAGCTAGTCAATTTATACCTGTCTGTCATCAGATATGATAAGTGGGAACAATATGCGAAGGAAGTGGAAGAATTAGACATGAATATTAAAAATTTCACAGTAAGTAGCTTTGATTATTATAATGTATAATTATTTTGTGTTTGTGGTATTGTAAATGTTTGTTGTTTCTTTTAGAATTCAATCCAGTTTGTGGAGCGCAATGTAAATGACATTTTACAATATCAGTATCATTCCAGAGCAAGAGAGTCTCGGGACTATAATTTATTAGTTGATAACAATGCTTATGTATTAAGGTATGTCTTATGTAGTAATAAAATATTTATATAAACCACATTCTTACATATTTAATTTATATCTTTATATAATGTAATAGTTAGTTACAAACTTTTGCATTTAGTTTTTGTTCAACTTTGCCATTTAATAAAGCTTTGGTTTAATAGATTAAAGAATTGTATGTCTCAACACTAGATTTTCTCTGGTGACTTAGTTTTTCAATAAAAATATGTTTTTGAAATATTTTTCTTTAGATATATTTTTTTTATATTTTTATATATACTATTATTATACTTAATAAAAACATATTAAAAATATATTGCTAGAACAACATTCGGTAGGTTACTTAAAAGATTAAATAGTTGTAAAAACTGTTTGATTTACTTCAAATGTGATATTTATGATTTCTTTTAATGTGAACATAATATTTTTGTTTTTAGATGGTCTCTTGTACAAATTATAGCAATAGCAGCAACTGCCACACTACAAGTATATTTTGTGAGAAAAAGCTGTTTTGTGCTAAGGATAATTCCTCAAAGACGAGAATTTAGAATCTATATAAAAGTAACACTTGACTGATTAATTCATTCCGTGACCTATTTCTACAAGCATCTGATCTCTAATTTTTGTTACAACATTTATACTAATCTCATGATTCGAAATTTAATAGTCAGGTTTTTACATCCTGCTGTTGTTAAATGCTTAAAAAAAGTCTCCCTTGTCAGTTAATAAAATTGTGTTAAAAGTTGATTTTTATCTAACAAACAGAGTAATACATTTTTTTTATTATTCTAACCATAAGTCAAAAACCTTTTACATACTCAACTAAGTAAGACATTCATTTTTTTCTAGTTTTATTATGAAGTTAAAGATTTTTTTATAAAATATTATTTTAGTTTTGTTTTTTATATACAAAAGAACTGTTGTTGTTGAATATGTATAATAATCTATTGGAATATTTTTTTACATAAATAGTGTAAGATTGATAATGTATGAATTTTGAATATAACATGGTTGTTGAGAAAATGGAAATGGCCTTAAAGTGACAAAATACAATATATACAATAAAATAAATTATAAGCATTTATGATTTTTTCTTATATCTCATTCCACTGAAAAGTTAAACTACTTCTTAACTGTTAAAAAGTAAAATAAAATCCATTATTATATTTTATTATGAAAAATTATATTTGATGGTAATTACAGTGTTGTCTTAACTGAAAACTACATCTAGGTTTTTACATTCATATTTATAATTTAAAATTAACTCCATACTGTTTTAAAACAGGATTACTTTTCAAAAGTTAAAATAAAAATCAATAACTTAATAAAAAATGTTAATATTTTCAATTACTAGGATTAAAAAAGGAATGTTTATTGCATAATTATATTATCATAATTTCTTGCACTTGCACACATTGACTAGTTAATTTTTAAACAGCAAGCAAGTGCATTGATAATAAACTCAAAAACAAATAAGTCAAATATTTAATTTTAATGTACATTTCTTTCATTGAAAATATCAATGCGAAAATCTAGGACAACAATCAAAGGACAACATTATATTCTGCCCAATATAAGCTTAGGTTGTAAATTTGTTGGTTATTGACTATATCTATAAAAAATTAAAACTATATTATTTCCTCAATTTCTGTACATTAATCTGTGAATCTCATACGTAACTGTACACTTCACATATACATAGCTACACTAAGCGTGTTATAAAATTATGAATACATACATATATAGCATAGAGCTAGAAGCACCAACATTAAATTCTAAGTTTCAGTGCAATATAAAATCCAGATAAAAATGTCAAAACGCTCTTAACACGAAGAAAGGCAATCTGGACGGACATGATAATTTCTTGAAGAACATAATTTCATTCTCATTTAGCTGCATTTTTTTTATGATTATCAACTCTTTCATTTATATTTTTTATTGAAACATACTATGCTTAAATTTAATACAAGTTTATTGTATCTGTAACTTTTCATAGTTTCGATCAACAATATTAAGATCTATTTACTTTAAAGATACCTTTATATTCCACAGATAAATTATCTGTTTTATAAATGTAATCCCATTCTTTAGCAAAATAACTTTTATGTAGTTTTACAAAAAAGATAATAAATTATTCATCCATATATATAATAGTCATTACATTGATAAAATTAACCAATCAATAAGAACATTTAAATAAAGCGTAACAACAAAAATCTTTTCAATTTTCAAATCCAGACTACACATTTAAAGTAGGTAAAAATAAGTATTCTATCCAGCATCAAGTCTATCCAGTCAGTCACGCGTCCCACATTACGTATAAGACGTCAACGGTCACCCGTCGCACTCCAGGCGTCAACTGTCAGTCTGTCACGTGTCAGACATCAGCTGTCAGTGTCAAACGGCGGCAGGTTTCCCTCCGCTGTCCTGGGCAGTAGCCGAAAGCGCGAGCAGCCGGTATCGTTGGCGTAGGTTGCGAGCTCGCACGTGTGGAGATGCGATCTCGGCCGCGTATGCCCCGGGAAACCAGCCCGCCTCGCCGTCGCGCGTCCGCTCGCCGTAGTACCAACCTACGGGAGAAATGTTGCTTTTTAATTACACGCGTATTTTAATACCTAGATTTCGTTTTAGCCAGTAAACACTCCTTTATGGCTACATCACCGCCGAAAATCGGCATTCGCCCTTAGCCGACTTTACCCATTAATCTGCGCAATAAGTAAAATGTTCCTTAAAAACAAGATATCCAACTGTATACATCTATCAGACCTTTCTCACCTGACCTGTTTTGGCAAAATAATGAGTATACGTTACGGGCGTTCACAACTCAGACCTACATAGAGAAACTAAGCTCGACTCAGCTTACTCAGACTCAGCTATCTAGTAAAGCAGCTTCGCCAAAGCTGCTATTCAGCTGAACCCGCTGGTGGCAAACGCCTGTCTATACAACATAACAGTACGCCCCATAGCCTTCTATCAGAAAAAGCTGACGCCATATCTTTCGTAATCGACCCGAAAGTAGGTAAAGTCATGCACACACACATCCCCGCCGGTGGAGAAGAGGTCCCAGTTTTCCAACGGTCCTACCATTCACTTGTGAACTGCCCCAGCACTAGGCCAAGCTCGGACTGCGCGAAGCAAAGTCCCTCACTACAAACAATGTTGCAAGCCAAGGGTTCTTGCGATACTGTGGTTCTAAGTTGATGGTTAAGTCTCAACTTCTCTCAGCCAAGGTCAGAGCACTTTCAGCTTGGCCTCCTAGAAAATCCGGTTCGCTGTAGATGGCACTAGGGCCAACAGCATATTACGCAGTCGAAAAATGAGTCTCACCTTCACTAGTCTTCCTAGTAACATTAACAACGTCGCCCTGAGCGAGGGCGAGCTCGTCTGGCTGCCGCGGCGCGTACGCGTAGAGCGCGGCCACCTGCGGGCAGTCCCAGCCGGCGTAGAGCGTCTCCCCGGCCGCAGCCGCGGGCGGCGCTAGGGCTTCGCCCCAACGACGGAGGTCAGTCTCGGAGGGGCACGACATCATCTGTGAGGATATTTATTTGTACTTATCACTCAACATAACTCGGAAACTGGTGGAATTTATTTTGAAATACTGATTTTATTTTATTAACAGTCATTTATGATCTAGATCTCGCTTATCAGAATGTACAAACGATTTTACTATATATATTTCTTCAATATCGAATTTATCAAAATACTATTAATATATTTCGCTAATATGTTAATCTTTTTTCAACTTTCCCCATACCATTCACCGATATTATAATTTGGATATTTATAAGTCAGATATAACATAATATGTATTCCAAATTAGATAATGAATTCATAATAATATATTAAAATATTCTTATTAAAAAAATATTTCAAAATTAAACTTAATCAAAATAGAACTCTAAGCAAGTGAACATAACAAATACTTATTTAAAAAGAAGAAAATAACCTCAAAAGCCTTACCACCTAAAGCTAAAAAAGAGAAAAGGCATACCATCTCTATAGTGCGGCCCTCGTGGTTCTCGAGCAGTGTCAACAGCAGCGTGTGCTTAGCACCAGCCACCGCGTCACTGGAGCACACCTCTACTAGTGACCGCGGGCAGTGATCCACCACTACGAAGGACTCCTCACTATAATAAAAATATATTATATTACAGTAAAATTTTAGTTCATATTGTAAAGCACAAGAGCGCAAAAGCGAAATGGACGATGTGTGGAATAAGTGGAATATAATAAAAACATTTACTCAAGGAAATTATATTCAAATTATTGAAAAAAACATATTTTTAGATAACATATAAAAATTTTGAACGCAGCGGGATTCGAACCGTTCGTCTCGTGGAAACCGTTCGTCCGTCTTGGAATATTAAAAATATGTATTTCAATTTCTTACGTGAGTGATTAATACTTTGAAACGTTAAAAATATATCCAAATTAATTTAATTTCTCCGCTCTGTTAATAGGACAAAGCGCTGCGTTGAGGTCCGCCGTACAAAACGCAATATCTCAACACTAAGATATTTGTCTGCTTTCTATGAGGAAAAAAACGTGAAGCTTTAAAAAATCTCTAAAAATCATATTATACTAACCCTTTCTTCTTCGTAATGACAAGGTGATCGTTGAACAAGAACAGATGCAGTGGTATTTTATGGAACTTCTTGCCGAATGTCAGTTTCAGTTCTTCAGTCTTCCAGAGTAATTGGGTCATCTCCCCAGAGCGGACTAGCCATCTGATTGGTCTGTAAAAATACAAAAAAAGTAAGAAGATGCTGTAAACGAGAAAGAGAAATGTTGAGAGATTTTATATAAAATTTGCGAGGACTTTAAGATGTGTCTAACGCTAATGCTTTTTAAAATTGCCATATAAAAAAAAATATTTTACCTACCACTATCTCTTGTATAAAGTAAGGCGTAACAAATAAGTTTCCGCCATTTAAAAAAAATCGTGTCCACTATTAGACATGGTAGACGTACATTTAAACGTATTTTTATTTTAAGGTTGACCTTAAATAAACCAATAAGACATGGACGTGGTAGACATTTTAAGCGATCTCTTTCTTAATTTATAAAAATAAATAGCACAATTAAAAAGACCGTACGTGCGGTCGCGTCGCGACAGCGCCGGCGCCAGTTCGGGCGCGCCGCGCAACGCGGGCGGCGCCTGTATGGCGGCCGACACGCGCCACATCTCTTCCAGGCGTTCAGTGCTGCGTGCCCCTTCGTTGCACTGTGATACGAACTATGGAAAAAATATATATCTCTATTAATACGAGATGGAAATTATTAACAAAAACGGTAGAAAAGGGTATTTCATCCCAAGATCCTCAAGTATTTCTATATAAAATTTCATAACAATCGGTTCAGCGGTTTGGTCGTGATATCGTCACAGACAGACAGAGTTACTTTCGGGTTTATAAAATTTGTATGGATAGTATGTCCATTTTATCCAAAAATGTCTTAAAAATATATTAAATTTGCAAAATAATAATTACGCTCACTAGCATGTGACATACAATATGAGTAAGTCAAAGTCAATTTGGAGAGAGCAACTTTAGAGTATGAGATGAGGAGGATGAGTAAAGATGCATGCTATAGAAAAAGCTATCCCTTAGTAGGATATGCGGACTCCGCTCTCCTGATCGGACCCGCAATGAAGAGAACACAGAAGGCAACATATAATGGCAGGCGTAAGCGAGAATGTTTGGTTTGAGACGTCGAACTGCTGAGCGATGAAGGCATAGTCAAAAAGATATATGCTGCAAAGATGAGTATTAAGAAATAGAGCATCGAGCGCACAGTATCGATAATAGTGGAGGAAAGTTACATGAAAATCACTAGGAACCCCCGAAGGGCATATATAAAGGGGTTGATAAAGGTATTGGGCGTTCTCTTTGACAAGCCCGCTAAGGATACACAGTAAAGCTAAAATTAGGTAACAGCTGTCATATAGGTATCAGATTCTCACATCACTGAGCGTGCCGAGCGCGTGCATCGCGCCCGCGTACTCCGCGTCGGCGGGCGCGAGCTGTCGCAGCACGGCGTCCACGAGCAGCGGCAGCCGCGTCACGCGCTGCATGGGCAGCAGCAAGAACGAGTGCAGGGAGAGACTCTGGCACGCTGGGTGGCTCTCCAGCCTGAATACAATTTAATTATTACTCTAAGATTTTTATTATTAAATAAATAAATATATTATAATCAAAAACACATCCAACTAGCAAAATTAAAAACACAACAAAAGTTAAAAATTAAAAACTGACCTGCATGGTCAGTGGTCACTTAGATCTCACTAACTTTAATATCGAATCGTGACATTGTTGCCTTTTGTCAAAAAAATATATCCAATTCTACCTATCGGGATATTGTATTGAATTTTTTTTAATACGATTCGGGTTATTTAAGTTTTATTTGATTTTTTTGTGTTTGGCTGTATAAATGATGGTTGTGGCTTCGAGATCTACATTTGAATGTTTATATATATTATATACTTATTTTGTATTTTTTTTATCAGGTAAACAAAGCAATTTTTTTAACTTGTAGCCTATCTTTGAAATGTTTTTACTATGTGAAGAATGTGCTATTTAAGTTAATTTTTACCATTTTTTATTTTCACACATTTAATTCTTCAACTACTACTAAATACTAAGATTTAAAAAAAGACATATTTAGAAAACGTATAATTTTTTTTACTAAGATTTAGATAAGATCCTTAACGATAGTAATAAATCAGCGTTTTATTTATTTAACCGTAAACGTTACGGTCGCAATCGTCACACCAGAACGACGTCAAGAGCATAGTATTTTACGTAGTTTTATTAATTTATTACAAATTAAATTGTATTATTAATTTATTCTTAAAATAGAGAAATCATTACCTTTTCAGCGCTGCAGCGAAGGCTGTTCGTTCCCTCAAGCGCTGCAGCGCTTTCACCATAAGCGGTTGGTTTTCACAGTATTTAACGTAAGCGTTAAACCGCGCTTCAGCATGGCGCTGGACGATGTCACAAATGTCTTGCAGTAAGATATTCTCTTGCCAACACCGTTCGAGGTCCGTCATTAGCATTTGTGAACATCTACGTACTGAAATAAGAGGTAATTGAGATTTGTAAAAGAAAAAATTAAATCATATAAGAGAATTTCATTTAATTTAATTAAATATGACAACAAACAAAAACATATATGAATGGACTTTTTATAAACAGCACAAAAATATTACCAGGTAGTAAAAAGTAAACAAATATACCGGGTAATATAGCTGCAAACAAAGTCTCCCAGTCTTCCCTGGGCAGTATGTGAGGGTCTCTGAAGGCGGGATGAGAGATAAAGTGGACTTCCAATACATTTAGTGAGTTCAGGTACGACGCTTCAGATGTAAGGAGTTCGAATTTCGCCTCTTGAAGTTTCTTTTGGGCTGGTGCAAGAGAACCTGTGGAGTTCAAGACAGTTATAGTGTTAAACATTTTTTTTAGGAAATGTGTTAAAACTTAAACGTAGCGGGACTTGAACCCGCGTCTCTTGGAAACCGTACAAGCTAAGCGACTGAGCGCTAAGTCAGTCAAGACAACGCCTGAAATCGAGAATCGTATTGAGTGGCGGAACTCAACACTGGAATACAACACTTTTATGTTAAGCTTTAGTATAACAGTAAAAAAAAATGTATATTAGCCATAAAGCTAGCTAAACTCGAAAGCTAGATAAATATTTTGTATGATAAATATTTCTTAAATCAATTGAACTCACTAAGTACAGTAGAATTAACAACTTCAGGCACTTCGCACCACAGAGTGCGAGCGGGGCCGCGGGGCGCTACTAACGCCATGGCGGACGGCCGCGAGGTGGTGGAGCCGGCGGCGGAGCTCCCTGTGTCGTACGCGTCGGAGTCCGAGTCGCCTTCTCTACACGCCGACTGTGGATCAAATATTTTTATGTACTGCGACATTGAGGTCATCAGTGGTGGCGAAATTAAAAAGGCGTTATAAAAATAACATTAAAATCTGCAGTTTTACGCATTTACCGCGTTGTCAGAGAGAAATCAGCCCGAAATCGAGACATTGCATATTGAGTGGCGGAACTCAACGCCGCGTAATGTCTTAGGTATCAGAGTGGAGAACTAAAAACATTTTAAATACTCTCCGAGTGCGCCACGGTTACCTTCAAAAATAACTAACTTTATACCAAGTGACACTTAGTCAAATGGTCATAATATAAAATTTGGTAAACAATTTTAAAAAATCAAAACATCACTTTAACAAAAGCTATTCAAAATAGTTTAAAAGCTTCCGCGTACAATCCTCTAAAATTGGATCTATCCATTTACAGTTCTAATAGTCTATTAACAAAGTGAGGTCAAGTTTAACGTGGAAGGTCATATATATATCGTATATAATTAGTTACTCAATTAGCATCACTAGATGAATTTGTTTTGACTTATCATTGTTTAAACAATCGCAATTGCTGTACTAAATTGTTTTAATTTGTTTCTGTCGGAATTGTGTGTAGGTAGGTAATACGTGGTACAAAATGACCATACGTTTTGGTTATTACGTAGGTTGGTATATGTACCTTTTATACGAAATAAAATTAAAGTAATTAAAAATAAAAAAAAACAGCAGTTTCCGTCCGAATTTTCCGTATAGCAGGGTAGTGAGAGAACCTAGTGTCAAGACACTCAATTTTCCACTTTCCGCCTGAATTCGACACTTACCAGAGGGAAGAAATAAATATAATTTGAATATAATCATTTCACCGAGAGGGAATATAACCCACAGCCAATCGCGTTTACAGTTCGACGAAGTCCAACTTATAAGATACATATAGTAAAAATAAAAATATGTTTTAATTAACATAAATAGAATATACTATACGCAACAAATAACGGATTAATAGTATTACCAACTACGACAACTTTACTGTGAGTCAGTCGGTCACAATTACTAAGATTTAAAAAGGTGACGTGTAAAAAGTAACTTTCATGTAAACTTAACACACTAGAATACCTTTCTGTTTTTTACAACTTCACACTTTTTCCCGTATCACAGGCTAGTCACAGTGAGCCTAGTGTCAAGACATTCCGTTCTGCACTTTACGCCCGAAATCGAGAAATTGGCGGAACCCAACACCGCGCCTAGAATATCCTAGAATAAGTGTATTTTATAAAAAATATTATTTTATTATATTTAACACTATCGTTACTCAGTCTGGTTATTATATACCTGGGAAATATATAAATTTAAACATATTTGTGTCGGTACGTTAAAGCATTTTTGTTATATAAAATTTCGCCATATAACTCGAATGGGGGAAAACTATTAATTATTTTCTCAATTTATGATTTAAGCCAAATTTACCATATATATTTATTTTAAGTAAGTTTTTCACAACATCATTTTCTACCTTACAACAGTTTAGCTGCAACTTACGCGTATTTGTAAAAATGTTCATTCCCGTAACAAAACACACCGATAAATTTACTATTGTTAGTGTTAATATATTTTATTCTTCAGCTATACGCAAGGCAGAGAGAACCTAGTGTCACGCTCACAAGACCCCGTTCTCCGCTTTTCTCCCGATTTAGTACTTAATTACAATAATATATGTATCGTGGCGTAGTGGGACGGCGTCTTAATGTAATCACGACTGGTTGTGTGTTCGATTCCCGCTCTGGTATCTAAAATAAAGTGCCACGTTGAGTTCCGCCACTGATCACGCAATAATTTGGATTCTGGCGGAAAGTAGAGAAAAAAAATAACAAAGCATTCCGTTCTCCGTGTTTTTGGCCGAATTAATATATATATATATATATATATATATATATATATATATATAAAAAAAAAAAAAAAAAAAAAAAAAAAAAAAAAAAAAAAAAAAAAAAAAAAAAAAAAAAAAAAAAAAAAAAAAAAAAAAAAAAAAAAAAAAAAAAAAAAAAGCTAAATTCCTAGTATTCATATTAGAACGGTTTCTGATAATTAAGTGTGTCAATATTGCACCGCAACCTTTTGATACTGATGACACAAATAACGTGTATATCTTATAACAAGCTTTATATATTATGTTCTTAATTTTATTTAAAAAAAAATACAGTTTTAGCTATTAATTATATTTATAATTTTAATTAACGGCAAAGGCCATTTTGGCGCAGTGGGACATCATCCGACTGTAAAAGCGATTGGTTGTGGGTTCGATCTCCACTCGCGAGCGATGATTATATTTCAATTATTTTCTTATTTCTCCGCTCTGGTCGCAACGCAAGCAATGTCTCGAATTCGGTCGGAAAGTGGAGAGCAGTTTCTTGCCACTTGGTTTTTTCTAACTATCCTGCTTATACGGAAAAAAGTGTGAAGCTGCGCAAAAATTAATTATTATTTATTAAATAAACATGTAATCTGAGATCTGTGTGACTACAAGCGGTGGTAAAAACGACTTTAATTAAAATATAGGTTATCCCCGGTCTAGTCAAAAGGTGTTTTTTTTGTATAGAAGGGAAGCGCTACTTATATAAAAAAATGCCATAGATACTTAAAGGTTAAAAATGTACATCCACTATGATAATTTTGTTAAATATAAAAAAAAACTTATGTTTATAATAATAATCTTGTAACAGTCATAAACATTCATTGTAATAATAAGTTAGGCTTTGCTTGAAGGAATAAGACCACCTTTGCATAAATTTTATATTAGAATATGTATTTTGTATTTTGTGTGCAATTAAGTTTGTTTTACTCTATTTCATTATTTGTTTATAACAATGCATTAAAACACATTAAATTAATAAAACTAAAATTTACATGCACTAACATGAGTTCGACATAAACTTTTGTAAAAATTGACGTATACGTTGCTAAGGTAACCCACATTTTAAGTTAACTACTAGTAAATGGTTAATTTAAAAACATCCTATACTACGGTACCTCAGCTTTAGCGGCGTTGTAGAACTGGTAAAGAGGCTCGTGCGTGAACAGCGAGTGCGGGAGAGGAGACGCGGGATGAGACCCTGAGGAGGCGCCTGATGAGGAAGAGATGTTACCAGCTTGGTAAAGACCTGCCTCTGCGTACCTGCAACAAATGTTAAAATATGTCAATTCGTTTTTAAACAAAATATATTATTGAATAATAATCTGAACAATGTTGTTTGGCGAAGTTTATTTCCTCTACCTAATTTTAGATGGTCTTAAAAAATCCTGGCAAGTGAAGGCTGGAGTTACTTATCAATAGATTGGCTCAGGTCACCCTGGTAAGAAAAAAGGCATATCATCCTAGTGACATTAACCAGCTATATGAAATTAAACTTTATTGGGCATCCATAATTTCGTTATAATGCACTACAGCATCAATTTGTCGAGAAATTTAAGGTTAAAGGTAAAAGAAAGTTCTGGCGAACTTAAATAAATGCGAATGAGGTCACATAAACTTCACTTACTGTCAAAACACCAAGCAATGTTTAAAAATATAGTAGACATACACAAAATATATTTTCTATGTGTTCTATTAGTAGAATAAAGAAATATTATAAAACTTTCACGGGACGATTTCAACCAACACTCAATATCACGATTCCTTTAACAAGAAACGGTTTTCGCGTGGACCGGTTCCGTCAAATTCAAAGAAATGATTGGCTAATAAAATATGTATATTTAATATTAACGACTGTTATTAAATCCGTAATAAGTGACTTTTAGTCGCAGCAAGAACTTTATAATAAAGAACTTATTTACTAATATTAAAAAAAAATACCTGTTTCGATATGCATTACATGTTCTTTCAATAATTCCTTTATCCGAATAATTTTAAAAAAACACAAATTACATAAAATTTTCCACTATATTATAAAACTTTTGGACGTAACTTTGAACGCTAAAATGTTTTGTACGCGTAACCGGGTAATGAGCGTCCGAACGTATAGGAGCGTTATAACTAAATACACAAGTTCAGTCAAAGATAAGAAGGAGACGCGCCGAAACTAAAATAATAATTTGTTTAAAAAAAAAAATAAAAAGAAAATTGACATTTATTTAATGTTTCTATGAAAAGAGGGTATTTAAACAAAAAAATACGTGACATTGTTAAGCACAATGAGATTTGATATTTATTATCTGTATCCAACAAGCAAACGTAAGCGAACATAACATCCAATGGCTGCTTATTCAAGACACTTTTGAGACAATATATTAAAAAAATATTCTCTCTAGCTGATAGTGTCATGACATTAAACGTCATCCGTCACATAATGTCTCAAAATAAAACAAAATGGAGATTTGTTCTATACTGAAATTACAATGAAGGTAAAAATAAAACTTAAAAAATATATATAAATTAAACTAATGAAATATTTATTTTAATACTTATAACTTTTTTAATGATATTATTTTACATTTCGCTGTCGTCTAAAAATTGTACCATACAAGAAACTGCGGTACAGAACAGGCTCGTGAGTCAGCCCAGGCGCGTCATGTCGCGCCGATAACAATCCGCAATCAACTTATATCCTTCGAATTAAGACGAATTACGAGTATGCGACTTGTGGTTTTGGAAATATTTCACATTTCCACAACGTTTGACGTAATTATTTTAGTCACCCGATGCCTATTTTTTTAGCTTTACGCTTTTTTCCGCAGTGCAGGGTAGTCAGAGAACCTTGTGTCAAAACATTCTGTTCTCCATTTTCGGCACGATATCGAGACATTGCGTGTTATGTGGCGGACCTCAACGCCGCGCTTGGTGTATCAGAGCGGAGAATTGATAATAATTTAAATATAATCATTCTTATCAATATAATTATAATAATTTATAATACGTGATGGAAAAAATTAGTGCCGCCATAGCTAAGTAAGGAAAGCGTCGACCTTACCTACACTTATCCACAAAATGTGGATAGTTTTGTTTGCTAAAACATTTCAGTTTATAAAATAATCTTAAAAGTGATATAATATGTGAAGAAATAACGGATCAAATTTTAAGAAAATTATGCGAACGGTGAAGGACAAACTAGATTGTGACTGTGGCTTATCTTACATTCGTCATACAAAGAGGAGCATCGGTATAAGGGATACATCTCCGATGTCAAGAATGGGCGTGTATCGAAGTCAGCTGTGTGGAAAAACAGACATATCCCAAGGTTGATCCACGAGGCTATTGAAACACAAAAACACCCTAATTTCAATAAGGAAGACGGTTGGAAACTTTCTACCACCTGGGACCCAATACTGAAAACTTTGAAGTCTTAATCCGATCACACCAGCAAGATACAGTCAGCTCATTTTGCAAGAATCCAGGGCAGTACGCGAGGCAACTAAGAAATCGTTGGCGGTAGTTTCATATAATAATTGTATCAAATGACAGGCAAATACCACCTCGGTCTACCTGTGCCCACGGACTACTGTAAAATGTTCGATATGTCGGGTTCTAAAATGTATTTTCGAATACCAATATTATACGCGATTAATCTGGCTAAAAATAGTTTAATTTCAAAATGTGTAATAATCGTGAAAATCAAAGTTCTTATTAGGATGAAGTTTGTATCGAAGAGTGCAGAGTTTACATACAAACACACATCCATTATAATTTTTTTACATACACTTTTATACAAAGTGACATACAGGTTGCTAATGTCACAACGGGTCTACTTCAAGTACATGTATATGTATATCATATTGCATTTATAAATAAATAATATGTAAGTTATACAAAAAGTAGAATTGGTTTTGGAGCATAAAATTAATATACTTAGTCTGGCCATAAATACTGTTGTAATTAAATTTGTAATCTGTCATTTTAATATGATCACTGTCTTTCCACCTAGTGTTCGTACCAAAAAGGCGATCAAAGCGCTAAGGGAAAAAAATCAAATAATTCCTGTCCGAATACAATAGATTTTATCTCTAGAGATGAAGATAGAACCCGAACCAATTGCGTTTACAGTCAGACGATGTCCCATGATGGCGTCTATATGGAGAACATATATTGCTAGTAATTAAATAGGTTAACCTAAATATAGAAGCCAATGCTTAGGACCACACTAAGCTGGACATTTATATGAGGCGACTAAAGCTATTTGAAAATTCATTTTTTTTTTCCTAGAAAATAATATAATTACATTACTTAATAAAATACATACAATAATAAATACTTTTAAGTAATAAATTCATAAACTTACCAAGAAGACGTCGATGTTTGAGCTGGTGCGTCTGAGCCGCACTCCGCGTACCACGAGGTGCGCGTGCGCGGAGATTTCTCCTTGCGCGACAGCGTTGGTAGTAGCCGCTTCAATTCTGTTTATTTTAATTATTGTTAGCGATATCGATGCCTACGTAAATAGCATAACTTTATTTTATCATTGTTAGTGCCGCTGGACAAAGAATTATATGCAGATTTATATATAAAATTAAATTAATCCATACTAATATTATAAATGCGAAAGTCTGTCTGTCTGGCTACTTCTTTTTTAAATCAACCTTTATATACTTGAAATAGGGGATGAAAGTTTGTATAAAAAATCTAAACCGCTTCACCTACTTCGATGTATTTCCTCAGAAGGATAGTTGATTACGCAAGGTAGATTACTTCTCAAAAAACCAACCTTTAAAGGATTAAAATAGGGACTGTAAATTTTTATGAAACATCTAAATAAGTAAATGCTTCCTTAGTAAAAATTGTTCAGTTTTCGATAAAAAATCAAAATTACTGAACTTTGTGGTCTTCGTGGACCAGTGGGATACGTCTAAACAGCTATAGTTCTCGCTTCCAAGCCGCAGGTCGCTAGTTATATTATATTAAAGAGACAAATTGTTGTTAAAATGTATAGTTGAAAAAACAACTATTGAGTTTCTCGCCAGCTCTTCCCAAAAGAACCGTCTGTCTTCTGACCGGTGATAACTTCCCGTAGTACCGGCAATACTGACATTTTATGTTAATTGACGAAAGTATTATTAAAAGTGCTTGTAATAGCCTATTCGTAAATTAATATTTAGATTTTGAAAATATACATACAAATATTTTTCCAGCTTATCTTAATAAAAAATATTGGTAAAATAAATTAACTTCAAATGCATTACGTAGAGGGCATGTTGTTATTTCTTATGTACGCTGAGTGGCGTTATTGTACAGAGTTGTCCACACGTCGTTGAAACTTCTTTTACTACCAAAATATGCGTTGCTCGAAAATATATTTTATATAAAAGTTACAAGGTCTACTAAAGCGACACTATGCGGTGCATTAATTTGTATATACGCGGAGGCGCTTAGAAGTTTTGATGGTAAATTACATTATTTTCAAATGGGATGCTTGATTTTTTAGAATAGAATTTTAAAACAACGTTCAAGACTAAATAACAAAAAAAACGGCGCAAATTTAAGGTATACATGAAGATTTAGTTTGTGAAAATGTGGTTATCATAAAATAACATTAAAAAAAGTCGTAGACATAACGCGATGTAAACGCGCTAATGTATCAATACAAGCGCGCGTTTTATTTGCTTTTGATTTTATATAAATACGCAAATATATGACACCTTGTTAATATCGTGCAAAAGACGCGCTCATCACCACGCACGTCGTCTATCCACAGCGCGTAAAATAAAACAAGGTGTGCACACGCGCTAAACAACGTGGCTTCAGTTTTGCGTTTGTTGAGCGTTAGCGCGTAATAGACGTTGTGTTCAAATGCCTTAAATAGAATAGCATATTAGCAATATTCGCATACCTTGGTAGTAAAGGAGTTTGGATGCACACGATATGCGTGCACCATCTGTCCTTTTGTAAATAGCTTATTAAAGTTTTCTTATAATAATTGCTTTTTGTAATTCTAATTAAATTACAAAGTAATTATTCATTTTTTGTACGGAATGTTTAATAGTTGCTAAACTTTATGTGAACTTGAAAGTCATTGAAATTAAATAAACAATCAAATTTTAGGAGTATCAAAACATTGCCATATTTAGGCAAACATAATACCTATGTCTATCATAATATTCATGAGCACGTGGGCAGTAAAGATATTACAAAGCAAAAACAAATATGTAATAAAAAATATTTATTCTTCTACGTTTAGAGAAACTAATATAAAACAGAACGATTAATTTAATTTTTCTAAAGAAAATTGTTCCCTCTTACCTTCATAAATAAAAAAACTAATTGTCATTTTAAGAACTTTACTAAGCTATTGTATTATATATAATGATGCGATTGCGAAACCAGATTCAACCTACAATCGCCACTCAGAGTACATATTTAAAAGTTAATCATTATTTAATGTGGGTGTGACATTTGTTCATTGTGCAGCTATTTCATGCTTCTGTGCACATACATTCTGTATTGTTGCATTCAATTGCGCATTTGAATTGTGATTAGTGTTACCAAAGTAAAAATTTACAACTAAATAAAACAAAACTAATGAAATTGTATTCAAAATTCAATGCAAAACTAATATTCAATGTTTAAATTAAAAAACAAAACACGAATGACGTAATTAATTTTTCATCAATAAAAGTTTTTTTTATTGATGAAAAATTAATTACGTCATTGGTAACACTATCCACACTAGTCACGCTCTAAATTATAAAAGTGAAAAAAAAAGAAAACAAAATGACAACTCACGTCCCATTTAGAACCGAGATACAAAACGATAACTGCGCAAAAACATAACAATTATACCAATCGAGTATAAAAAAGGAAAAAAAACCAAAACCGTCCGCCACTAGCAAATATTTCTTATAGACTGAGTAGTTTTAGTAAAAAAACCTACATAGCTACATATGTATAACGTAGGCTACTGGCTACATAGATACTTGTAGGTTGTAAAAATGATGCACACTAAGGTCGTTTGATTAAATGGCAAGGAAAATATTATAATATTGAACCTTGACAAACACAAAGTATGGTATTATTGTTAATTTATAGTCATTTATTACTATTTATGTTATGTTGGCTTTATTATAAATATTTTATGAACATTTATGTGGACAGATAAATGGTATAAAATTGGTATAATTGTATGTATTACGTTCAAACATATATATTGTTTTCTAAATGTGCTTAACATATATTGTATTAAGACACGAAATATTACCTTATGTACATATAAATAAAATGAAAAGAAAAGATGTTTAGAAAAATTAAATATTATCAAATGATAAACCAGAAAAGAGAAACATGACAAAGAAACGAACAAAGACAGTGCAAAACGTATGTAATCAAGCTGTGAGACATTTAGTACCGGAACCGCCTCCTACTCTGCCTATTGGAAATAACTAATATCTTGAGAGAAAAACAAATTTAATAATTATTTGTGAGTGCTTGTGAAACTTAATAGTTCATAATTTGGAATTTTAATACCGTTTATGTGTGATAATTTTTGTATAATACATAATATGTTTTCTTTGCACTGACCCTTTCATCTAATCTTGCTATCAAGATCCGTCCTTGCGTAACATTTCAACAATAATATTAAATAGGGATTGGCGGATACTTATTTCTTTTTACATAGACGCGAAATCGTCTTACGTAAGAAACGGTTGGCGTTCAAAAGGAAACTACAACTGTTTCATCAAACGAATAGCGTAAATCAAGGACTAATTTGAATTCAAATCAATTTAATATAATGCTTCTAATTGAAGATAAAAAAAAATTAAAGGGGTGAATTAATATGACTACATCATGGGGCAGTTCGTTCTCCACTATCTGCACGAATTTACAACATTACGTGTTGTGTGGCGGAACTTCTCCCGGGAAATTCTCCCGAGTTGGAATCGAACCCACGCTCGTCGCGTATAATATCTGACGCTGTAACACTGCACCAGGGTGGGCCCAAAAAATGTATGGGTACCATTCGGTTTACAATATATTTATAACTAGCAGCCGCTCGCAGCTTCGTCTGCGTAAACTACATGACTAAACTATTTCGTTTTTTTTCGCCCGACCTCGTTCTCACTTAAATCACAAACTTTGCTTAAATTTATAATTTAAGTGATTGTAACTTTTTTACTAATGAACTAATTGACACAAAATAATCACTTAATGTTTAGGGAAACACCAAAATACAATATTTAAAACTGCATTTAAATAGGTTAAGCCGTAAGCCACAGACAAACAGAAAAGAAAATTAAAAATCATTGTGTCAATGGAACCCCCATTACACTACTAAACGGTTCCAAACTACTCAACTTTTAAAACATTTTTTTAATATAACAAAATGTTAATTCATATATAGCAATTGATTATATTAGTTATTTACAGATAGACAGAGTGTTCAGAATCTTTTGTTTAGCGCTGTTCTTCATTTTAAATACCCTTTGGGTTTGTAATTAAATAATTTGTAACTTTTAAACAAGATGTCAACTGAAATCAATAATTTCTCACACCGAAACGATCTAAATAAGACCATTTTAATTAAAATATTTACATTCAAGTATTTAGTTAGTTAAACAGTGCTAATAATAGCACTATAATAGAATCGTACTATTGAATAATTAATAGTTTAGTTATAATTAGAATAATTTATAATTTGGTTATTAATATAATTTTATAAAATTTATTATTATTTTTCAAATATATACACAATACTAAAGTTCTGCCATATAATTGTATTAAATAAAAGAACTATCAAATTGTCTGTAAGAGATTGCTAGAACCAATAATACTGTATTTGCATACATTTTATATGCGTATTGTTTTATTTTGGTTTCTCGCATAATTCTATTCTACTTTAAAGTACAACTAATTATAACGTCAATAACATACAAACAATTTTATTTTTTAATTTAAAGCGCTTTAAGAATGTATGTGGGTAACCGTTTCTTTAATTTAGGCCTTATTGCAACTTAGTATATACTAAATATATTCCTTAGCAAATATTATTTAAAATATATTATAAATGGCTACAATGAGTTTTTATTTTTAAAATATTAGTCGTATAGACTAATTCACTAATTACTACATAAATAAGGAATTACTTTATAATTACTTTTCTAATATTATTTTATATAATAGAGCAATAATTGAGTTTCATTTGTTTACCTACTACATGAACCTATGTGTAGCATATTAGTAACTATTAATTATGATTAATTATCCAGTGGTCACGAGTTCTTTTTCTCAGTTAAGTAAATCTGTATAAAATATGAATTAAATTTTAAAATATCTGTTACCATCAATATCAATCTAATATCTAAACCAAAACCAACAAACTAAATTCCAACAAAAAAACATTGAATCAGCTAACGTCTTTATATATCAAATTTCAACCCTGCAAACAAAATCCCACCTTCGTTAACAGCGCTAAGGTCAGTTTGTATCGGAGGCGGCGGTGGCGGGAGGGTCGGCCTCTCCAGTGCGAGGCAGGGTGAGGACTCGTAGCGTAGCGTACCCTCGCGGCGTGGTGATAGCGGGTCTGCTGTGTCGCTGCTGGAACAAGGGTTGGGGCTTACAATTTGTTTTTTTTACACGATTTCTAGTCTACTACAAAACGGGGGTCTCTCGGGGGTCTTACGTAGAATCCACAAGGAACATATATGGCAAATTTCAGCTTTCTTCGCAAAGTGTACGTGTACGTGTACCAAGTGTACGCAAAGTGTACGTGTATGTTTGTACGATCTTTGTTAGTCACTTTGTAACGGAAGAGTATTATATAATATATACGGTCGGATTGTCGTGGGTTATATATTTGAAAAATATTTTCATTTTTACGCTCTGGTACCTAAGACAAAGCCCGGCGTTGAGTTCCGCCACTAAATACCTCGCCGCAATAGATGCCTCGATTACGGGCAGAAAGTGGCAAGCGGATTGTCTTGACACTAGGCTCTATCTGACCTAACTGCTATGCGGAAAGAGCGTGAATTTATGGAAAAGAAAACAAATTAGTCTTTGCGATTTTAACATTAAAAATATAAACAATTCATATTATACGTCATAATTATTATCGGTTTATTTAATAAACCTGTATGAATTGTATGTTTTAACAAAAAGAATTAACACTTTCATATCTCTACACTAAGTAAAGAATTTAGGCGATTTTTAGTTGTATAAACTGGAAATTAAACTGGTAAGAATATTATTATAATAAATAGTACATAAAACTTTTCACTTTTTCTTAAGTATATTGATACTATGCAATATTGCTTTTTATAGCAGCTCCACACTACCGTTCTACTTTAAAACATTGAGTATTAAGTGGCGGAACTAAACGCCGCGCAATGAGAAGCCAAGGAAGGATCCCACTGCACCATGGCGACCTCGTGTTTTGACACAAATGAAAAAAGAATTAATTAATTGCATCAGCAGGGAACAAATCTCAGGACTAACGCCTTATTTATAGTTACTATGCAGCAGTTTGCTTAATATTATTACAATTTATGTAAGATTATTATTACAATACACATATAAATTACCATATCAAAAGTAGCCACGACACGTCATTATTGTTCTTACATAAATTGTTCTACAATTTACCTGTTGAGGTCATATCTAAATGCACGACTCGACTATAGACAAGCAGATTGCGAGTCATCTACCAAGGCAACATGACGTTATAGTAGCTAATTTAGTTAAATAATAGTAATATCATGATTATAAATTTCTACATCTTTTATATTTCCAGCGCGTTTTATAAAAAAAGTATTAATTCAAATATATTTTGAAATTTGGATCTCTGGAAAATCTGTTCAACTAAAGTTACCTATTACTCTCTACTCTAATTATCATAGTTTTTATACTATAGACAAGGCAAACGAGCGTTCGGGTCACCTGATGCTAAGTGATCACCGCCCCCGAGACCCCACGACCCCTTGGACCTCCAGAAGAGCTACATGTTGCCGGCCTTAAAATTAATGATCCCGGGTAAAAAAACTATGCCTATGACGATAAAAGGAAAAAAGTATCGGTTGTATCGGTTTATAATAAACACTTCTGATTAAATTATTTTACTTTTAATCAATAAAACAAGTCGTTGTGCCACAGAGGGAAAATATTATAATTTACACAATGGTTGTGAGTTTATATTGAGGTGTCTCACAATGAATACGTTTGCAAAAAGATCAAAACATGTGCGGTAGTCAGTGAAAACCTAGTGTCAAGCTAGTGTCAAGACACTCCATTCTCCACTTTCTGTCTGAAATCTCGAGAAATTGCGTTGAGTCAAGCGGCGGAACTCAACGTCGTGCTTGGTCTTATCAGAGCGGAAAAAATATAATAGATCCCCCGAATGGGATCGAACACACAACTAATCACGTTTACAATTTAACGCCACGTGTAATGCGCCACGATGGCCTCGTTTAGTAACACAATTTATTTAAAATATAAAGTAATAATATATCACCAATTGCTGAATCCCGAGTCGCCATCCATCGAGTCAGTCAGATAAAACGTCGAGTTCGTTATCTTCAGCGCACTAGGAACGTCCGAGTTTATGTCAATGGCCATAGATGTCGCTCTTCGAAATCTAGATTTAAATGAGAAATACGCTTTTCGAGATAAAGTACTATTTTTCGCATCACTTGTTGGGGTTGTCGGTTTCTCTGGCGGAGGTTTGTCGGGTAAAGGGGGTGGAACATCCCCATTGCTATTTCTTTTCGCAGACGAAATCATCCTATTAGGACCTTTTTCATATATACCCTTGTTTCCCGCTTTTTCGTATATACCCTTATTTACAGGTTTCTCGTAAATTCCCTTGTTTACGCTCTTTTCATATACCCCATTCTTATTTCCCCCTTTCTCAGCACCAGCCCTAACACCTTTTTCCCCTATAACAGTCTTCAGCTCTTCTTTAAAATTCCCCGTTATTTTGATCAAGGGATTTTCAGTCTTATTCAAAACATTTTTTGTGTCGTTAAAGTTGATATTGCCGTAAACATGTTGTGTTTCAGGTTTCTCATAGTTGGCGTAGATGGGAGATTTAGTTTTTATTTGATTTTTCGGTACATCGTAGGTTCCATTCTGGCTATTAGAAGATTTTGTAAGCGTTTTGCCGTCCATTGCCACTGTAAATAAAAAATGATCTAGATTATTTTTATAAATTAAAATTAATATAAATAATATTTATAAAATAATTAAGTAACTGAAAAATAAAAACAATTTGTAAACATATAATACTCTAAAGGCAGCGGAATTCAAACCCGCACCTCTTGAAAACCATGCAAGCATTCTGACCGCTAGTCATGCGAACGTATATTATCCACTGTCTTAAAAAACGCATATGTATTAAAAAACGTTAAATAGGTTTCGTGGAGCAGTGTGACAACGTATGATTGTATACGCGATGGTTGCGGGTTTGATTTCAAGTCGAAGCAATGATTTTATTTAAATTATTTTCATATTGCCGCTCTGGTGACAGGACAAAGTGACGTGTTGAGTGCCGCCACTTCACACGATTTTTTTTAGATTCGGGAGGACAATAGAGAACGGAGTGTCTTGACACTAGGTTTTCTTAGCCTACTCTACTATGCGGAAAAGTGTGAAGCTTAAAAAACCGTTAAATGTTGTTAATTGTATAATACAAGTACTATATATTATAAACGATAAAATATTTTAAAACGATATGAATTAGAATACGAAGTAAAGAAATAAATTAAAAATAAATACTAATTTGGTTTACATAAGATTATCTATTTAAAAGATAAGCGTAATGTCCGATATGGTCTAGTGGCTAGGATACCTGGCTCTCACCCAGGAGGCTCGGGTTCGATTCCCGGTATCGGAAAAATGCTCAAAATGGGTCGTTTTTTTTTTTTTTATTTTAAATTAGTCTATTTATGTTATACATTTAAAAGTTAATTTCTAACTATAGTAATTACTTATTTTTCTACAACCTATGATTCTCTTTTTTATATATATTTTGACTAAAACTTCACTGTATTTAAATTATTATTACAAATAAACCGCCGAAAATACGAAAAATCTATAGTTCACGCGAGCGGGTCGCTGGTAGATACATAAAATAAAAAAGACTACCAGAATATCGTTTAGTTAGATTCCGTTTGATCTG
Source organism: Podotricha telesiphe (assembly GCA_038994665.1). Taxonomy (NCBI): domain Eukaryota; kingdom Metazoa; phylum Arthropoda; class Insecta; order Lepidoptera; family Nymphalidae; genus Podotricha; species Podotricha telesiphe. The sequence continues at coordinate 409,240 of JAOYRR010000162.1, read as the reverse complement.
CCTCATCTTGCGTTGAGCGGCGTTGGCTATTTTAGTTAGGGTGTGTCCCCCGCCGGGGGGCGGAGGTAGTCTCGACGCCGGGAGCGCGGGCGGGGCTTGCGGCTGTATTGTCTGAAATGAAAAAAAAATACATGATTGATTAGAGGCGATCGTGATAGCATCTGATAGGCAACGCGATTGGTTTTGGGTCCGCTCTCTACTCGGGCGAATATTATTTTTTATTTTTTCACTCTGGTAAAGACAAAGTGGGGCGTTGAGTTCCACTATTCAACACGCAATGTCTTGATTTCGAGCGAAAAGTGGAGAACAGAGTGTCTTGACACTAGGTTACCTCTGACTACTCTGTTATACGGGAAAAAAGCGTCAACAATTTTATAAAAATTACTTTTAATGAGGTTTTGTATTTCAAACTGAATTTAAAAACGAAGAAAGCAGGAGATACGTTAATATAATAAAAATGAAATTCTCATGTTAACGTACACAATAATAACGACGTAAAATTGTATAAGATATTATCAACACTAAGACAACGTACGTGGGTTTATTTATATTAATATTTTTTTAATAATACTATAATCAAATCAAATCAAACATACTAACAACACAAGTAAATTAAGTTATGCCATAAAAAGTATTACAGCTAATTATTATTTTCTTAAAAAATATAGGGAACGGTATGTTAAAGAAATTAAATAAAAAATAATTACGCGTAAATAAATTCAATTCTATTAATTCTTAAACGATTATTGAAACACGATAGAAAATAAAGAAAAAATATTGAAAAAATAATTAAATTAAAAGCGGTTAATTGAACAAATTGGTTCTAAATAATTCAATTTCATTCAAAAATAAAAACCTCAAACCTCACGATTAAAGCCTAGCTGATAATTTAAACAGATTTGTTCAAGTTTTTGTTGTAAGCAAGAATTTTTTTAAAACTGTTAAATAATTATGTCATATTATTAATAGTTAAATAAAATTGGTTCTTCATTTTTAACTGCAGTTCATTAAAATATGAAAGTTCTTAATTAACTTTTCGTTTGAACACTGTACATGAATACAAACGACAAACGATGTAAGAGGCCCTGCCTTATCCATATAAGCCTAAATCCTGCTAAGTTTGAATTTGTCGCACAAATTTATAAATAATTGTCTCCATTCCAAGTGTGGTAATAAGAATATATTAAAATATATTAATAATTAGTATATAATCTACCACATCGCCGGTCTGAAACGCATCGAACGTGTAAACAAAATATTTCTGTACCTTTTCATGTTCCGAATCAGTATCACTGTCGAAGGAGTCGAAGTCATCATCAGGTATAGCCGTGGGTAATACTGGTAAAGGCGGCTGCGCGCGCGCGGGTTCCAGCGACTCGTACAGATGGCCAGAGTCACTGCTGTCACAATCTGAAAAGAATCGCGTAGATTAGTAAGAAAAAGTTACTAAAGACAATCTGCCTGCATATTTCATTTAATTATTTTTTTTAACCAGGACTATTTTTCAAGAATTAGATTATGAATTAATTTTAGATTAAATTTCACTTATAATTTATTGAAATACATAAAAAAAAAATTGCGAAATATTACACATTCTTTATCTTTACACATCGTCCGCATTTTGCCAGAGCATTGGATTGGCAGAGGAAACAGGACTAATATTCCATCTTGTAGGTACTTGCCGGCCAAAAAGACATATTTAAAAAAAATATAATTCTAATAATGTATATTAAAACTTCATTATTTTTACCGTACAGCATCAGTCAGAGGAAACCTAGTGTCAAGACACACCGTTCACCACTTTCCACTCAAAATCGAGACATTGGGTATCAAGTGGCGGAACCTTGCATTACTAGGACGGAAATGAAAATAATTGAAATATAATCATTCCCTCGAGAGGGGATCAAATCCACAACCAATCGCGTTTGCAGTCAGATTATGTCGCACTGCGTCACGATGGTGTCAAATATATCAATATAATTTTAAGTATTAATAAACATATTATAATTCATTTCAAATCTATATTTGTGATGCTTGTGGATTATAAAGTAGCTTAATTAACCAATAAAGAATATAAAGCGCAAAGTATAATATGCAAAATTGTTGTTATTGAATAAGCCACAATATAAACAGCTATTTCGTGATGTGTCAAAGCCGTGTACCCGTATTATTTGTTCCCGTATATGTTTACCGATTAAATAACAAACTATGTATTCGTGGATTGTATTGCTTGCGAATTCTTGCCTGTAACTTTGTTTGCGTGGACATTATGACCCTTGCCATACGACTGTAAAACGTAGAGTTCTATTCTTTCAACTTTCAAAAATCCACTCCTAGGGTCTCGTAACTCTCTAAAGTATGCAACATAAAGAACATATATCACAAATTTCTACGTCAGTTTAAGATTTGCATTGTCTGTCTGTCACTCTGTGAGTAACGGAACAGAATATATTGATTGATTGATGATTTTTACGCTTTACATAATTTTCATTATTATACTTAAAATAAGATGTGTAGTAACTAAGACTTCTAGATGTAAATAGTTCTAAAAATGTTTTGTGTAAATTGAAAGTGATAGATATTGTGTACGGAGTGGCGGAAATCAATGTCGCCCTTCGTCTTTTCACCAGGGCGTAGAAATGAATGAGTGGGGGATCGAATTCACAATCAAGCGAATTCATGAGTATTACAACAAAACAAGTTTTATAAGACATAACTCAATGTATTTTTAAAATATAGATAATATCTACAAACATTTTTAAGTGATCTTCACACACTTACGAAATTGAAATACACTTTGAGAAAACGTACAAAATTTTTAACGCAGCAAGATTCAAACCCGTGCCTCTTCAAAACCGTCCGAGCGTTGTGACCGCTAAACCATTCCATCAAACGCATGTTTGGCAACGAAAGGCGCGTATGAATCCTGCTGCGTTGAAATTTTTATACGTTTTCTAAAAACGTATATCTACAATCTTTATTATATCATATTAAAAAAAACATAGCATAATAAGATAACATTAACTGACTCGATTAAATTGTCGAGCTAATAATATTTAATCATCATCCATTTTCATTCAAAAAAAAAAAAAAAAATTGATGCGTCTTCGTCCACTTAACTAAGGCTATTAAATTTTCACTTAAAGAAAGTACCAGAGATCTTTATTTAATATAATACTTAAAATATAATCTTCTTTTCTTTAAATATCTAAAAGGTCATCATATTTAAATTGCCAAACTGAGGCCGTCGAGGCGCAGTGGGGTAGCGTCTGCCTGTAAGCGATATTGGCTGTGGGTTCGATTCATACTGGAGGCAAAGATTATTATATATACATTATTTTTACTTTATCCATTAAAACCCTATGCCTATAATACGGGTGAAAAGTGGAGAACTGAGTGTCTTGACACTAGGTTCTCTATACCCGGGATATGCAGGAAAAAGTGTAAATATAAAAAATATAGTGACATCAAACTTGCATATATATTCATACATGAGTATAGCGTGAGTAACTAGTGATAGCTACTATCGTCGGAATTCAAGAATTAAGTTGCAAAACTGCGTGTTGCTTCAGCTACGTTATGTAAGAACATGCGCAAGCCTTGACATTTATTTTACTGTTTTTTAGTAACTATACAAGAATGCTTGTCAAGACTTACTGAAACTTACTGCCACGCTCTTAGTACAAAAGAGAAAGTGCATAGGAGTTATTTAAATCTATTGCATTTGCGTCGGCATTAACGCCCATCTTAAATATAACTTTAAATCGTTTAAGATGTGATAAATGTTAGTGTTTTCCTAAGATAAATTAAAAATATTTAGTTACGTATTTTATTATTATAATTAGGCGTATGAAACTTAATTAGTTATAAAAATAATTTACAAGCTTGGAATTATTTGAGACTATCGTGGCGCTGTGTGACAGTGTCTGACTGTATAAGCGGCGGTTGCGGGTTTCGTTCCACTCAGGATAATTATATTTAAATTATTTTAATTTCTCAGTTCTGGAGACAAGACAAAGCGCGGCGTTGAGTTCCACTGCTAAAGGCGCAGAACGGAGTGTCTTCACACTAGTTTCTCTAAAAAGCGTAAAGCAAAAAAAGCTTGGAATTCCAAAATCCGTCTAATTAACATTTTTGATTTAATTGTGACTCTGCTAAATGTCAGATAACTTTATGTTTTATGAAAACACTAGCTGTCGTCGCGACTTCATACGCGTGGAATTCCTAAATTATTACGTCAGTTAACTGCCAGTGAAAGTCAAAAATATTTTTTACTATCCTAATATTTTTGAAGAGTACTGTACTAGCCGAGTTTAGCATTTTCGTTCGGGGAATTTTTTTTGGATTCCCTTCACCGACATATATACCCTCGATAAATTGACTATATAACACAAAAAGACTTTTTGAATATGAAACAGTAGTTTCTGAAATTCTAATCTTAATTTCGCATTGAATCAAACAAACAAACTCTTCAGCTTTATAATATATAGATAGTATCAACCACCACAAGTCGTTCAATTGATCAACCTATTATGTCCACTGCTGGAGATACATATGTAATGCATGTTTCTCAAAGAGATTTCACAACACGCGATCCCATAGCAAGACCATCCATTCAGACCTTGGGACTAGTTTGACATCCGTTTTAATAATACCTACATATAAAATATGGAATACAAGAAATTGACTTGTGCTTGTGTAAGTCAATATCTATCAACCGTACTTACTAATAGATATATCAAGATAATATCTTAAATAAAACATATCGATTCGAGGGCATCGTCGGGATATAGTCTACAAGCAAACGCGATGCTTGTGGTCATCCCCACTCGAGGGAGGATACTATTTAAAATACTTTCATTTCCATACTGTGATAAGACGGAGTGTGGCATTGACTTCCGCCCCTAAACATACAATGTTTCAAATTATAGCGAAAAATAGGGAAGAGTAGGTTCTCTGTGTCTACGTGGGAAATATCGGGAAGGTGTAAAAATCGATTAGGTAACGTCATCGAAACTCCTTTAATTCGATGGAGTTGAGAGCACTAAATGTTCCCATCAAGTGGCACTAGTAGCTTATCTGGTATTTATTAAAACCAGGTTATATTTAAAAACTAGAAATTTAAAGGTATTAAAACAAGTCATCATTATCGGTCACCAAAATCATTAGCAAAAAGTAATAATGATTGTAATGATTTAATATTCATTGTTAGATATAATACAAATAACGTCAACTTGTCACTAACTGGTCTTTCTTTTTAATATTCTCTAATATTATGTAGCGTAACACTGTAAAAATTCCGTAATAATAGATTTAATTATTAGGTTACATTTTGTTAACGAATATTTAATTAACAAAAACACTTCTATGATTATAAATATATTCTTTGTCCAATTTAAGTGCTATTTGACTACATTTTACTTTCATTTACAACAACATTTTATTTAAATTTAATTATATTTTATTATACATGAAAAAAAATTGTGTAACAAACAGAACTACTTAGAACTTAAGAAATATTACTGTAACTTAGATGTAAATCGATAACCATAAAAGGTCTGAAACTTGCCAAGTGAAAGCAACATTTGATAGGCATAAGAATATCCCACACTCTATCGATAATTCCAGTTTAAAAATCTATTAGCGGTTTTGCAACAAAACCAGATATCGGAGTTTGTAAGCAACAATCAGCTTTGAATATTCAATGATTGAAATTCGACCGTAGCAAATCTTACAAAACTGGTTATATATAGTAATTCAAGACAGCGGCGTTACTCTTTTTCCCGCATAGCAGGGTAGTCAGAGAGAACTTCGTGTCAAGAGAAACCGGTCACCGTTTTCCGCGTCAATCGACCGAGACTTCGCACGTGTTGAGTGGAGGAACTCAACGCCGCATTTTTTATGATGCCAGATCGGAGAAATTAAAATATTTGAATTATAATCATGCTCCAGTGGGAATCGAACCCACAACCAATCATTGTTTACAGTGAGACGCTGTGCCACTTCGTCTATATCTTAATTAATAGTAACGTAGTTTAAGACGCATACCAATAAATGTAACTAGATCTTGTATCTCGAATTCTCCATCACGAAGCACGGTCCTCACACTCAGCCACCAAGTCTGTTCCAGTACATCAATGAACTTCGCCTTGTCCTCAACATGTTCGTACAGTTTCCTTGGAGTTTCATCATTTTCACTATAGTACGTGCATTTTGCATTCGTCCTAATGTACACTTTCGATGGCGAAGTCACGGATACTACGAGAATGGTCAAGGTGATTTAAATGTTGATTCCGCTTTAATATCAAAAGCTTAAATCATGCGAACAGAAACGAGATTACGGTATTAGACGCGGTATACAAAAGTAAAGCGGGCAGCCTTCAAATTGTACAAGTCATTCTATAGCTATTTTTAATGTTCAAGAGAAAAAAAGATTACTTAAATAAAAGAACGGTGTGTATGTGGTCTAGAAACAATAGTGCTTTTACGCTCTATTAACACCTGCAGTTTGCAAGAGAAATCGTAGTGTCACAACAATTGAGTCACTAGTCCGAAAAACCGGTCTCGCGTCATGTTCGCCATATATGTTTACGAAAATTATTATGAGAATTGAGAATAATCGAATGAACAATCTAAAGCACCTTGATCGCCACAATTCCGCCGAAATGTCCGAGGCCTCTCTGATATCATTATGATACATTTTTATCACTACATTATTCCGAAACTTCACTTTTCACTAAACACTAGCTCGTTTGCCACCTGAATTGGAAATCGTCAGTGTTTGTCAATCGTTTAACCAAAAATTCACTGTATGTTATTATTGTATATTCGATTATTATAATTACAATAGCGAAAAGTCCGCTTTGCTTGCATTTATTTGAGATACTACTGAATACAGGAAAAAATTGTACGAGACACTGGCAGCTGTTATACCACTCAGGGTCAACCGGTGCCGGTCGCCTCTAGATTGCGAGTTGATTTTTTATCAACTTAAAAACTTAAGTATTACTAACACACGGTTGATATTAAAATTAGTTTCAATTAAAGAAAAATATGATTAGATAAATAGATTTTAACGTTATACTGTCCGTGCGTCATATCCAGACAGATATATATAAGTGCTTAAAGTTTCAGATTTCTAAGATTTTGCAATACGATACGAAGTCACGCTCCACTTAGATTCAAGAGTATACAACGTAATTCTACATAATCGTATCTAATACACTGTAGGTAGCTGTATAGTCAAATTCTTTATTGGTTTTAAAAATTGCGAAACTTGTCCTTTACGAACAAGTCTGTGAAGAAAGGGTAATTTTCAGTGCCATTTAATAGTTTTAGCATTGACACGTATGCATATCTTTGGCTGGTTTTTGTTAAATTTACTTTGTTTACAAATTTAACGTCCAAATCGAAATATTATATTAGTTTTAAAAATCTCTTTTTAAATTAATATCATCACGTTACTTATAAATTTGGCAGACTATATAAATATTTTATAATGATTAATGCTCTGCCAATTTTAGAGATATTTCTAGAGCAGAGGCGTTTAATTTGATCGTGACAATATCAATAAATTGCAAAAAAAAATGTCATCAGCGAGTTTTAAGCTTACTATCAAAAATCCAACATAAGATTTACCTAAGTACTTATATATCAGATTTAATTATGGAATTATACAAACGACTATTTACAGGTATTTACAAATTAGTACCGCTGCAGTTACTTATGATGCCTTACAATCAGAGCATTTCGTTGCAACACAATGACTGAGGCATAATCTGTTTTACCGAGTCTATTGCTTCTATATGGTATGCATTAATCGTTTTTGTTATTCTAACAATAGCTGTCTCCTTGTTCAAAACGCCTCGTTATTGATTATTATTCATTTTACATGAATTGTATTGTAATTAAATATTCTTTTACGTGTACGGGTATGAGTATGTACATTGTACAACTTTAATATTTTTCTCATTACCCTTTAAATAAATAGTGTATATTTATTTTTCTGAATAAATATAACGAAGTCTGAAACAAAAACCTTGATTTCTTATTGATATAAAACGTGTTGTAAAAACTAAATTAAGTAGCACGCGTGTGTCATTTAAGCGCATGCCGCACAAGCTATTTGAACAGTTAACGGTTACTATCTTATGTATATTTATTATTTACTCGATAACGATTCAAGTTCAACTACATTTAACTGTTAATTTAAAAACGTACATTGCCTACTTTAAAGATGTAAAAAAATATACATAATTTCAAACTGTTCAAAATAATTTAAACTTTTTCCTAAGCTAAGTTGTTTAAGAGCTTCATATTAGCTAAGTTCGAACTACATTGTATTAAATACATTTGAAACTTTGAACAAAATTTCAATAACTTGATACTAAGTTCAAATAATAAAAGTTAAGGTAGTGTGCAACAGGAGCGTTTAAAACACATTACTTATATCATAAAATTGCATCTTACGCTTAACATGCGATGCACTTTCTAAATGATTGCGGGAGAATACAATACCCCGCTTTGTAAAATTACAAACAATATCGCATGAGACTCATTGGGAGCAATTACCGTACTTTTAATGTTGATAAGAGAGAGTGACATTATTTTTTTTCAGCTTTACCCTCTTTCTCGCATACCAGGGTAGTTATAGAGAACCTAGTGTTAAGGCACTCCATTTTCCGTCCGAATCCGAGATATTGCTCATTGAGTGGCGTCCTTGAGGCCGCGCTTTGTTTTATCGCCAGAGCGGACAAATTATAATAACTTATATATGTATAATCATTCCGCCGAGTGGGAATCGAACCAACAATCATCGCGAAAATTATACGGAGTATGAGTAATGGCGTACTTAAAGTTAGCACATATTTATCTATAGAATAGAGGTTTCTTTTTAGGATATGATTATTAATTGTCGAAGACAAATGATTAACGATTAATATAATTAATAAAATAATTACTTTCTGTAGAAATATTCTAATGTTCTTAATCATGTGTCGTTATCATATAATTAAAAAATTCCGCCATATCTAGGAAACACGCTCGCTTTATGAATAATTAACTTTAACTTGCCATGTACTAATATACATAAAATTCCTTAAAATATTTTGTCCCGGAACTAAAATTTTCACTCGATGTATTTTTAGGATTTAAATGATTACCTAACGCCGTTCAACATTTCCATGATTCCAGATTTTCAATATATTTAAAATCTGTGAATCTTGGAAACTGGTCTTAGCCTGCAACTTGATTTGTACGGACCATGAAATACAATTCCGTAGTTGTCGTTTCCGTAAGAATTAGTCTCCCCCACATTTCCCAAGGAACCCACCCACATGAACCTACATGCCAAATTTCAGCTTTCTTCGCCTAGTAGTTACGGCTGTGTATTATTTGTCGGTCAGTCACTTAGTATATAACTGTAAAAGTAATTTGTATCACCTAATAATATCTTAACGGCATGCAACAATGAAACTTAATTGACCGACAGGAATTTTATCAACAACTTTACTTATATAACGTTAGATTTATGCAGTCTCAGGTCTTTATTCATTCGATCTAATCAAAATCTTAAACCAGTTGTTGAAATTAAAAGTCAATGATTTATAATTCGGGATTTTTTCTTATTTTTTACTATCATAGATCTGTTTTAAAGCATTTTTTTGAAAGTCAAAAATCAGACTTATAAAACAGTAAATGATATAGTATTATTTTACAATATGGTTAAGTTTTTAACAACTGTTATAAGATTCTTTATCTTCCATTGCAATTACCAGCAATACAAACCGCTACATTTCATATGAGATTAAATGACTACCAATGCTGACTGACTGAATACTAATATATTGTTAGACGCTATCACTTTACAGCGGGCACGTGTCCGTGGGTAATAATATGACACATCTTCACACATCGTGGGCTGTTCAAGACACAGTGTTGACGACGTCCTCTACTACCCTGAATATATAGTCTAAACGAGTTAAGCGTGACAAACGAATAAAGAAAATCTGCTAAACAGTAAACTTCCTCGGCATATATCGCAAAAAAAAAAATTGTAAATGGGTGACAATATGTTCATTTAAGATTGAAAAGTGTTTCATTTGAATTCATATGAACATTTAGTCTATAACTAGTCTTTTATAGCCGCAAAAAATTAAATACTTTCATAAATAAGGCCTCGACTTAAAACATTTTCAGTAAAAAGATATAGAGATAAATGGTATGCTGCAAGCAAACGTTGTAACTTAATGGACCGAAGCAGAGCGTGACGAAAGTTAAAAACGTACGGTGACGGTAATGAAAAAATAAACTAAATCTATTATTTATCTTATAAAAACTTATAAAAGTTTAATTGAGCTATTAAAATATTTAAAAAAAAAGCTTACGCTATTATGGTAACTCTATTTAAATTTATGATTTTAACTAATTTCCACACTTGAGTGAATTTAAATTATTTTGTATAACGAATTGTTAATAATCCATACTAGAAATAATATAACACCGGATCAATTACCAACTAAAATTATATACTATAAAAAAAGGTAGATATTATAAAAAAACTAAATTTAACAAACACTGGCAATCCCATAAATGAACATAAACACATAAAATGCATCCAATTATTAAAGTTGTGCGCAATAAAATATTCACTTTCACTAGTACGAGCGACGCGTGCGCCACATGCGCAGGCGCAGGGCTAACTCGCGTCCCCTCTCCGCTCCGCGTGGGCGCACCTGAATACCCATTTACGTAGCACCCCTTCAAACAAGTTTCATATTTGCGGTGCATAGCCAAACTTAAGCGTTAGAAACTTAATATATTTGGTCAACATAAGCAACTAATCATAGCAAAATTATTTTTAACATTTTAAAATGTTATTCACACACTTAGGAATCTGAATAACATTTTTATTTAAAATTTTATACGTTTTCTAAAAATATGTTTATCATAGCAAAATAATCTGTATTTGAAAATGATTACTGTACGGCCATAGTTTGAACTGTTGGACTACGATTGAACGCCATGTTTGTAGATTTGAATACGGGCGTTCCACAGTCTAGTTAGACTAAGTGTGGCGTTGAGTTCCCTTACCTAATACGGAATCTCTAAGTCAGCGGAACGTGGAAAGCTTAAAGATAATTTAAGGTATTGGAAAATAATACTTGCTTTAAAACGAAAAAATAATATAACGCACTAGACCTTTTTCGAAAAAACATACAGATATAGATATAATTTAGTAATCCACCTACGTATACGCCTTGTTAAAATGATGTATGTATATTTCATTTCCTTGATTCTTGCAAAGTATATTTACACATTTTGAAAGTCTTATTCACACACTTAGTATATGAAAAACATTTTTAGAAAACGTATAAATATATGCAGCTAGCGGGATTCAAACCCGCGCGTATTGGAAACCGTCCAGGCGCCCTGACCGCTTAGCGTACCGTACGTAACGTACGTACTTACGAACGTATAGCTATATACGTATATTTTTCATGTAATAAATATAAATTATAGGTAATTGGATGTTTCTTACATTTACACAAATATAATGGCTTCATTGCGCAGTTTTGAGACGTCTCATTACATACACGTTATAGTTTTATGTTAGGTTATTGCGTTTTTTAAGACAAGTTTTATACATATTTATAAATATTTAGTCCCAGTGATTAATTAAATAACCCACGCCCCCCAAGTTCTAATGGCAGTGCACAACACACTTTGTCCGAAGTAGACGGAAAATGAAGAACAGTACATTTTTAACAATTGTTTTTAAAGTGTTATTCACCTGAAAACTCTGTGTTACATTTATTTTATTAATTTATTAAAAATGCCAAATTTCATACTCCTCCGTCCACGTAATTTCCTAAAAAGTGCTACAAAGTTTTTGCTTCACTTATTCATTTATAGATAACATTGAAAAATATTTAGTATTTAGCTTTAGTTTTGTTTTATATAACGTAAATATCTATAATTTAGGACATAAATAGGCATTTCTGTTAAAAATAATCAAACAATCAAACTTCCAAAGTCCACTAACTAGCTCGATAAGCCGAATACAGATTCGAGTTTTACATTTTAGTCAACTGGTCCCTTGTTAGTGCAATCTTGGGCAATCTGTGCAGTAATAAATAAGTCTTTCGACATTAAACATAAGAACCGTCTTTGTAGATGCAATAAGAGAAATTGCTTAGGATTACATTTCGGTTGTTATTTCTAGGCTAAATAAGATTAAATTCTAAAATCTGTTTAATGTAAGAACGGCTTCAGCTCTGTTTTAGATATCATTCAGAGAGAAAGTAGTGTCTTTAGTGTAATATTAGCATTATATCGTAATTTATAAATTATACGTTTATGTAATTTATAAAAAAACGTTACGTTATAAGTAGAAGAAGAATAACATTTTAAAATTGTTAAAAATATGATCCGATATATTATCTCTTGACTACTAGGAACAAGCCGACTGAATCGTCTACAAATATACAAAATGCTGCGCTTTTTCCACTAAGATCAGGGAAATACCTAATGTAAGAAAATATTCTTAATTTAATCTTTTATGACGTTATATAATTTAATGACGTTATTAAGTTAACGACACTTATCTTATTTAGATAATTTTACTTTGAAAGCTATATTTTAGTTTAATTTTAGACAATCGAACGTGGGATCAATAATGTATATGCTCTACTTGTAGAGTTATGTCATAGGCGTTTTAGCGTTCTTGCCTCATTTTGTATCGAGAGTAATGGATGCTTTCTTGTGTAACAGTCTATCATCTAGATTATATTGCACTTCAAAAAACCAATTTACACCACAAAACCATAAGGCCATCATGGCGCAGTAGGGCAGCGTCTGACTGTAATTTCGATTGGTTGTGGGTTTGATTCTAACTCAGTGGAATGATCATAATTTATTTGTTGTTATTCCTCAGCACTGGTGAACAAGACAAAGCGGGGCGATAAGCTCAGCTACTCAACACGCAATGCCTCGCGTTCTAACAGCAAAGAACGTAGTGTCTTGTCACTACTTTCTCTTTGAAGGATTTTTTTATATTTTATTAAAAATACATTTAGAAAAACAATCGAAATGTAAATCTAAAACAAAGGGATTTCTCTAATTTCATCTACAACGACTGAAGTTTAATTAACACTTAAAAATTGTTAAAAGCTTATTAAAATAAAATAAATTATGATATGCAACAAAGTTGTATAATATACCTTCTATAGTTACTACTTATTACTTATTAATATCATCGAGTACTTTCATTTGAGTCATATTTCGACTTGCGGTGAGCCACGAATGATTCCGCATCGCTTTACGAAGGTTGGAGTGTTGGTGTAATACGTTTCCCGTTGCATTCAAATCGACCATTTTAAATGTGGCAGTGAAATTATAATTAAACGTTTAAAAACCTTACATAAATGGATAAAAGTATAATATGACAAAATTAATAGCGTGATTTTTTGTTGAGTTTCGTAAATTTTCCACTAGTACTTGTTATGACTGATTCAGTGTCAGCGATGAAAGCGATGGTTGTGAGTTCTATCGAGGGAATGATTATATTTAAATTAATTACATTTCTCCGCTCTGGCATCAAAGAAAAAGCGCGGCGTTGAGGTCCGCCACTCAATACGCCTCGATTTCTGGAGAAAATACGAGAGCGGAGTATTTGACACTAGACTCTCTCAAACAAAACTGTTATTCGGTACAAAACGTGAAGCTATATGAGATTTAATATGACAGGTTAATGCCATTTAATTAATAACAATATATATATATATATATATAATTTCCTACGTCCCGGAAGTTCCTAGTATTGATCCTAACGTCATTACGATTAGTTTTGTTTTTAATTTATATATATCGTGGCGTAGTGAAACAGTGCCTGAATATAAGCGCAATAGTTGTTCGGGTCCAGGTTTCGACCCCTACTCGGGGGATTGAAATTTAAATATACTAAATTATTTCTCATGTTCTAGTAAGACACAGTTTGGCGTTGACTTCCGCCACCCAATACGCAGTACGCATCTCGTAAACTCTGCGGAAACTAGCGAGCGGAATATCTCAATAATAGGTTCCTTTCTATCCTTATATAAAACTTATATATCCTGCTATAAATAGGTTAAAGCGTAGAGCTAAAATTAACGTAAGCATTGTCCTAATTAAACTTTAACATTAGTATGTAAATCTGATGCCAGGAACCAAATCTTGGCTAACAATAGCTTGAGTGTACGAGTATGCTAATAAAGAGAGCTGTGTAACGACAATGGCACCTGCATATTAACGCGTATTGTTTTCCTGATTTTCTTTCTTTGAATTCATTAACTATTCTTCGAACAGTACTATGAGTTGCTCACTTTATATGCCCATAATGTAATTTCTACAGATTAATACGGAAAGGCAAATTTTATACCTCTTCTTACGGAAATTATAAGATTTGATATTAAGGTTGAGGAAGTGTAAAAACGCAAAATTTTCATAATAATGCTATAAAAATAAATTCATAACAAGAATATTAACATTTTAATGTATAATCAAGAGCTTTTAGTTCCTAATTTATTTCAAGCTTTGTGTACTTTCATGATTTTTAATAGATTATTAGTGTTGGTGTCCCGAATACAAGTTTAATCTTATAATTCGTACCAGAGTACACTAATACCACATTTAATGTACAATTTTGTATCTGGATACAGTGTACAGTAAACGTATTATTTATTTATTTTTTACTAGCGACCAGTTCGGGGATGCACTCGTGTACCTATAGCAGATTCGTATTTTCTGCGGCCTTTTCGAAAAACAAAAAATATCCTAGAAAGTTTTAAAAAATGGGTCATATAAAAGTTACCTGTGTTTATTCCAAGGTCCTTAAGTATCTCTACATACAATTTCATCACAATCAGTTTAGCGGTCTGGCCGTGATGACGTCACAGACAAACAGAGTTATTTTCGCGTTTATAATATTAATATGGATGGATTTATTACGCACAGTACAATGTGCTTGACATACCTTTGTATAAAGTGAGATGCACTTTGCTACGACATTGCATGTGTCAACAACTATTCTACTGGTAATCAAAAACGTATTCTTCCTTTTTGTAAATTTATAAAAAAGATTGTTATAGTTATTAAATCAAACTTGCATACCAAAAATCAATTGAATTATAAAGTGCAAGTAATCCATTCGAACGAAGTCAAGGTATGTCACTAGTACAAATACGTTCTTGTTATCTCTCAGAATGCTTTTGCAACAATGATAACGCCAGACATGATATCTACGTAACGTTTACACACGAAATTTTCAACGGCCCATTGTTTTATAAAATTCACATTTCCCACATTTTAATCGAATGTTTAGATGAAATTCTTTGACGTAATTCAGTAAGTTGTATACAATATACTTTTAGTGTAGTTACAAAATTGAATACAAGGAGTCAAGACAGACAGAAAGTGTATTACATAATACTTTATTATTTATAAGGGATATGCTGAATATTGTTGGCTGCTTAAAAATAATTTATAATTTTATATATAGAAAAAAAAAACCGTATGCCCTAGACCTAATTTCAAATTAATTATGTCAATTGTAAATAAAAAAACATAAAAGTTTTGCAATGTATACGCATATGTGCTAAGACAGTCCGTTCTCAACTTCTCGTCTAGTTTAGGCTCATCATGTATCAAAGAGTGGCGGAATCTAAAGCCTTCTAACCAATGATATTATCACTTTAATTATATATTTCAATGCTAGATATCACATCACAAACATCGAGCACCATCAAGCACTTGTTGTTCAATGTTGTAATGTAAGTATTGCGCTTGAGCAATGAATGGCAAATCACGTCGAATTACACACGTCGTTACGTGACGTAGTCATCGGACCACCAGTGTTATTAGAGCTACGCACTAACGCACAATCGCCATTAAATACGATAGTAATTGATGGTGATTGTAATATACTGTAAAATATACGGTAAAAGAATTAAATTCTTGCAGCTTCCCGCTTTTTCCCTCAAAGAGAATCTAAGTGTCAACACAATCCATTCTCCACATTCCGCTAGAATTCGATATTGCATATTGAGTTAATAAATTATTGCCGCGGTTTGTCTTATCGTAGCGGACGAATGAAAATAATTTAAATGAAATTATTCTCCCGAGTGGGAATCGAGCCCACAATCAATAGTGTACTGCTAGTAACGAAATTATTTATTGTGCAAAATTTGCAAAACTGTTTAAAGATAGTAACTGGTAAAACTTAATAGTTAAGGTACATTTTGAATTCTCTGTCTACCCTAAAAATTAAGTTATATTAATAAATAATCAACGTTTGCATTACAAACGTAGCATTAAAAATTAAGCAGCAATTGTAAAATTCCAAAGCAAGAATGGAGATGTTAGACCACGCTTAAATTTTTATCATTCTTGTTTAAATTACAGAGTATACTCCAAAGTAGGTCTCATAAAAAAATTGAACAAAATATTTTTAAAGTTTTATTTAGGTTTTTACCTCAAAATTAGAAAAATACGGAATGATTTACTCGTCGGTTTAATTTTAATTTAATAATTGTTACACTACGTGATATCTCCTTCTTAATATAATAATAATTCAAATGAAAAACATCATAATGTGAAAGTAGATAGATGTATTCAAATTATATAAGATAAACAAATTGCCAATTATATGTAAAAACCGATTGTATGATTATATAAAAAATTACTTTTAGGGATTTGTCTAGTTAAATTTTTATTATGTATTTACGTAAGCAGATGAATTTCCAACGATTAAGGTATGCTTGCTGTTTTTTACCTATATTTAACTACCACGATATATCAGTTCTGTACAGTTCTTTAATGTCACATTTATTCATGCTAATGTCACATTGTATCGAGAATACTAGCGAAATAGATTTGAAAGTAGCTTTATGTAGTATCAAAAGTTTTAAAGAAATATGGAGACCAGGCATGGTCTAGTTTAGAATAATAAAGATTTTATGTTTAAAATATCAGTTAATAGAAATATTTCACATATTTCGGTCAGAGCGCTTGGTCGGTGTCCAAGAAGCGTGGATTCGAATCCCACTGCGTTAAAATGTTAAACGTTTTCTTAACTAGTTTTTCAAAGTATTATTTTAGCAGAGGTTGATTTTTAACATATCGTTGATTGATTATTTCTTTTATCTCTTCTATGTACTTTGGACGTCTCACTGTAAATGCGATGGTTGTGGATTCGATTCCCACTCAGGGCAATCATTATATTTAAATTTTCTAATTTGTTGTTATTTCTCTGCTCTCATAGGACAAAGTGTAGAATTTACAACTCAATGTTTGATGAATTTAGCGGAAAGTGGAGAATAGAGTGTCCTAAGTTCTCTTTGACAAATTTTAAGCTGGAAAATCAATTTTGTCTTGCTACAAAAAAAAGCATTGCAGCGCTTTGGAGTTCAATATAGAATTGCCACACGCGCAATACACGTCCATAATTTTAAACGGTCAAGGATGAGTATACGTTGAGTTACGTGAGAAAACATTTATTTTAGTTAGTATTATTGTTTCGCTTCTTTGTTCGTCGGAATGTCGTGACGGCCTTGGGTGTGCAGTAGTGACAAGTAATTATTTCATATACTATGTGCATTTTCATTATCATTATGCAATTAGTATTTAGTTCCGTTAAGTTTCTTGTCTAATGTGCGGATATTTATATATTTTAATTATGAAACGGTGAAGACAAATACACTTATAGAAATAAATAAAATTATAGTATCTGCTTGTAATATTAAAATATCCACTTTTTACTAAGTGGATATGTATACACGGTAAATATATAACACCTAAATATCAGTCTGTTTCTTCCGGTTTATCTTTGGTAACGCTGGACCGATTTCAAGCAGACTTTAACTACCATACAGTTGTATGGAATAACTTAGGCTACTTTTATTTTAGAATTCGACGCGAAGGAAGTCGCGGGTACAGCTATTTTTATATAAGAAAAAATATAAAGGAATATTTGGAAGTGCGATTGAAGCCTATAACCATTGTGTAAATGTACATTCAAATTATTATCAACCACGCCACGATTAATGTAATTCTGTTATATTTGTCAATGAAGTAAATTAAATTGTCACTTAAGCGCAGTGGGACAGCGTCTGACTGTATGTATACGCGATGGTTGTGGGTTTGAATCACACTTAGGGGAATGATTATATTTATGTTATTTTCGTATAATAGAATATATATATATTTACGCTGTGGTATATATGTAGATATAAATACTTTGAATAAAGTCATCAAAAAGAAGATTAATACTATATTAATCTTCTTTTTTAAAAGTATATATATATATACATAAAAGCATTTTATGCATGTATTTGTAATTTCCGAAACAAAAATGAAATACAATATATTTTATTATGTAATAAACAAATATTATAATTAGGTTAAGACTATTTGCAAACATTATTATAATGGGAAAAACGTTGTATTAGCATAAGTTATCTATATAGAGCAGTTGGTATCATCAATATCATGGCGCTATGCATTTACACGCCCACTTTTATAAAATCAATATAAACAATAAAACTAATTTAAATACCACGCTTTTTCCTACATAGCAGGATAGTCAGAGAGAACCTAGTGTTAAGAAACACACTCCGGTCTCCACTTTCCGCCCGAAATGGAGACATTGTGTGTTGAGTGGCAGAACTCAACGCCGCGCTTTGTCTTCGGTAGCAGAGCGGAAAAAAGAAAATATTTTAAATCATTTTTATTTATAATTTACAATACAAGCTAGTAAACACTTAATTATACTTGAAAAATCCTAAGATTACCCGTAGCACGGGCTTATACGGTAATAATATACTCGTATTTAGTATGGGCTTTTATTCTAACTACTTCTAACCTAATCAAATCTCAAAACTTAGGATTTACTGGCAAATATTAGAATTTAGCGTAGATCCAGCTTTCTCAGTAACAACTTTACGCTTTCCCCAGCATAGCAAGGTCAGTCAGGTCAAGTCAGCCAGAGAGAACCCAGTGTTTAGACACTCCGTTTTTTTTACAATAACATATAAACTTAAATTTGAAATAAATTACAACTCATTATTTAATTAATAACTTGAATATAATGTCTCTACGATTAATTTGTTTCTCTATATAGTCAAATTGATATACTTAGGATATACTATCCATATATCTTAATAATGGCTGCGTCGGCGCAGGAATCCGGTAACTATGAGGGCATTAGCAACTGCCCACGGTACGCGTGCCTTTTGCGCTTAGGTCTACGACTCTTTGAACTTGTGTTGTAAACATATTATAAAGATAAAAAATAAGCTATCGCTACAAGAGATGCTTATGTGTGTATATAAAAATGCTAATGCAAATTCTTTCTTTCTCTTTCAAAATCTTTACAGCTTCATGCCTAATTACATACAGCTAGCATAGCTACTCTCCGTTTTCTATTTTTCGCCCAAGATTAAGAAAACAATGCGATTGGAGTGGGGAATATTAAGTCTCACCAGAAAATAATTTAATTATTCCTCCGAGTGGAGATAAAACCCATAACCAATGGCATTTAAAGCCAAACACTACAACTGTGCCACCATAGCCTCAAATTTATATACAATTATATAATAAATATTATTATGTGTTAAACACATCTGTCATAAGTAAGCAGCTCGGATGAAACACTCTTGCGCAACTTTAATATTCATTTTCTATTTGTTTGACGATTAATTAACAAGCACTTTAATTAAATAACTGTTGAATATTTATTGACTTGCGTAATTTTAGATTATTTTAGTTGACTGATTTTTGGATTTCAAATATTATAAGTTTCATTTATGTTGGTTTGTATAAATATAAAAATAGTTGTCATTATATCCAGCAAAAGTATACAATATTGTTTTTTTAAAGTATATAATATTATACTTGAGATATGAGTTTGGTAATTAAATCGGTTACGTCATCGAAAACCTAAAGCAACTAGGTCAATTAACTTTAATTAAAATATATAACAAATAAAAGGCAGCTTAAGTGTCTTTAAAGTAAGTGGTTTATAAGTATATTCAAATTTAATAGAGAGTGTCAAAGAGCGCCATCTTCTCTCTCAGTGCGTAATTTATACGTCTTGTCACGTTATGTTACAATACACATGTTAATTTACAAGTTTTTGACACAGATGGCGCCATGTAATTGTTATTTTATTTACAGCTCACCGCTTTTCGTTTTCTCGCATAGCAGGGCTGCATTTCATGTCAAAACACTATTGCTTTCCGTTTTCCATCGGAAATCGAGACATTTTGAGTTAAGTGGCGTAACTTGACGTGCGTTTTCTTACCAGAGCAACGAAACTAGGTTATTTATTCCATAGTTTAATATATAATTTGTCTGAAGTAAAAAAATTACATTTAAGTTTTAAACTAAATCTTAATATTTATAAATAATTAAAATTTAAATTCAACAAAATTATATGTGTGACATATATCAGCAGACATTATATTTAAATTATCCTTATACATATATTACACGGCTAATAAGTAATAATTTATTTTAGACTAACCGATTTGTGTTATGCGTAATTTCCTATTAAAATGAGTGAGCTATAATTTTACGCATTTACCGTATTTTCCAAAATCCCTTTGAAATTTATATAATGTGAATTTAAATAATTCGTACAATTTCAAAGGGATATATTTACAAATACGAAATGTTTGTTTTTATTTATATTTAAAGTGACCTTACATTCAAAAGCGTAAAAATAATTAAAATTAAAAAGCTCTACCTTTATCATCTGATTTTTTCGGCGTGTTTTCCCATTGATGCCGAACTTTCTGTGACCAGCTGACTGGACTCTTTCTGCCTCTACTTCGCTCGCGTACGCTGCAAAGCAATATATCCATAATAATAATTTCCCAATCACAACTAAAATACTAAGAGTACCACACTTTCCCCTACATTTTTAACACTAGT
Organism: Podotricha telesiphe; assembly: GCA_038994665.1. NCBI lineage: Eukaryota > Metazoa > Arthropoda > Insecta > Lepidoptera > Nymphalidae > Podotricha > Podotricha telesiphe. Next base: position 388,273 of record JAOYRR010000162.1, on the reverse strand, counting down.
GATACGATGGTAATATCGGTGTTAGATAACGGTATTTACTTAACTCTTTAGAAACTTATTGCTCGATACGTTCGGTACTAATTTTATAGGTCGCAGGAATAAATAGTAGATAGCGTGTCAGAAACGTTAATCAATGGTTGTGTAATAATTACATATATCTATTATAAGATTATTAATTCTCACAGCAAAGATATGCGAAATGAAAATAATTAATCATTCCTCTGAGTAGGGATCTAACCCACCAATAATGTTTGCAGTCTTTTGCTATCCCACTAAAAATTATGAAAATTTACTACAGGCGTAAAATTAAATGAAAATACATATTTTACTTGTTGTTTGGTTATAAACAAAAAGCTGCGATTGAATTGTTTTTTTAATTATTTATATACAGTACCCATAATACCAGATATTTGTTTATTTATTTACAATAAATTATCCTACCAGTAACAGAATCTAAACATATAAAAACTAATGAAGTAAAGGCAAAGTTAACTTACATGATTATTTTCTTTTCTTCATTTTTCTCTTCATCAGACACATCCACCCAGTCCTCACTCCTGTCACTTCGATCGCTAACACTGGTTTCGCTGCTCGGCACTTGGAAGGCTATCTCTTGTCCGTTGTAACTGAGCACTGATCTTTGACCGTAAATACTGTTCGTTTTTTGCTCACTAGAGAGCGTTGATTGGCTTATGTTGGACACGTTATCAAAAGATAATCTCTTCTGGACAGCTGACGCTAGCTGCTTCTTTAAATTATTCCTAAGTTTTACCATACTTGGACTATTGGGAATACTCTCGTAGCAATGAGACAATGAGACTCCATCACCATGCTTTATAGTGTCATAAATATTTTCAGTATCGTTATAGCTCGTGTAGTCTGAAGACACGAACGAGTGGCGACTGCTATAATTTGGACTGCTTTCCTTAGATTTAGGAGGACGAGGCGGAATTTTTTCATAAATTCTATCTGAACCAATTTTTTCATAACTAACTGTAGAAGTGCCACTTACTGATTTTGAGATAGTGTAGTTTTTGTCGTTTTCTTTACCTAAGTAAGGATGGTAGTGCTCGGCGATTTGAATGCCCGAGCTGGATGCATGGCAGTACGGCTTGACAGGAGATTTGCAATATTCGTAACCGTCATCGCTGTCACCATCTCCCCGGGTCCGTTCCTCAAGCTGACCACATAACTCATAATTATGAAGACTGCTCTCATCCCCCTCAGGGTGAGACCTCATTTCTAAAAGGCACTGATAAATATTTTCTTCTTGGTCCATAACAGTTCGTTCTGCTTCTTTAGGTATTTCGGGCAGTGGGCAATTTAATTTTGAATTTCTGTCTGATTTTACTGGTATTATTACTACATTCTCACTATCACGTGGTTCTAATGGCTCATAATCATCTTCAATAACAGGATCAACTTGCACTTTAGAAGTAAAGCCAACAAGTACTTCTTTGTTGCACGCTTCAATCAAATTGCTTTCGAAATCTGAGTTTTGATCACCGTCTGCATGTGATTTTTCAATATTCATATCAGATTTCTCATTATTTTCTTCTTGAGATTGCTCTTGAGTATTTCTAATTTCTTCGTCATCACAGCTGATAGTGGTTTCATTCATAATCACACTTACAAAACCATACGTACTTTCAGATGTCGATTTATCGAGATCTGAATAAATTTGTGTACTTTTTCTTCGCCAAAGAAATGAATCATTTGGCGTTATTTGCGTATTTACCTCTTGATAATCATTGTCTTCGTCTACGATTTTTTGTGTAGGTGTTAAAGAAAGAGTGACTTCTTCACAATTGCTTGTATTTATTATTTCATCAGCATCTTCTTGTATTATCTCAACAAGGTGTAGTGGTAACTTTTCGGAATGTATATAATTAGTCTTAAATTTGTTTTTGTCATAAATCAACTCTTTTTTTTTCACGTCAGATACACTATTCATTATCACCGGTTGTTTTGCTTGAAAATCGGTGGTAATTGATTTAACTGTTTTTATTTTGGGAATGCCATCTTTTAATACTAAGTTTTTTGTTAATACTAAAGAAGATTTCTTTTCAGGTACTTTAGGTTTTTCTTTAGGTATAAGCGTCTTAGGAATTGAGTTACTTGGTTTTTTTAATGTATTACTATTTGTTTGGGCACTAATTTCACATTCAAATTTTTTAATAACATTTTTTACATTCGTTTCGATTTGTATTTCAGAATTATTTACTTTAGGAGATTTAATGTTATCTATTTTTTTTGTTAAATTACCGTCAATTGTGTCTGAACCACTTTGTTGTTCACTGGAGTCTTGATGTTTCAAACGTTTTTTTGGTGATTTCGGAATTTTGTTACCATCTGATTTGGAACGTAAAACGCATATCTTGCCAGTCGAGCCTTCTGATACAATTAATTTATCAATAGAATCTACACTTGAACACCTTTTTCTGTTACCCCGTCTTTTAGAGCTTCTTCGATGACGTAACACTATTTTGATATTTGGACTAGAACTTAGAGTTGACGATGGAGTGGAACTGTTACTTAAAGAATGTCGAGACGATGATTGCAAATTTTCTATCGTCTTTACTATTTTAGATTGTGAAATTGGCCCACTGCTGCCATCATGCATTAAGTCATTAAATTTCTTTGTAAGAGCTGAAACCTTGCTGCTTGTTATTGTCATAGTCGTTTTGGTTACAACAGGTGGACGTCTATAAGATGCAGAAGCATTTTTTACTTTAAAACTTACTTTTCTTTGTTGCTGATCTACTTGTCTTTTGATATTTTTTGGAATATCTATAGGTGCACTACATTGTTTGTTCCTTTTTATGTATTCTGATGATTTCGACTCAGTACCTCCACCAGTACTTCTTGTATCGTCACTTTCTGTAACAGTTACTATTTGTGCATAATGCAATGTTTTTTCTTTTTCTGTTTCAGATATGGTTAAAGTTGACGGCTGCAAAGAGGCATTCAAGAAAGCTTTTTTGGTTTCATTTATTAAGTTGTTTCTATCATTCGTAGGTGAAAGAGGAGGCTTTACTGGTACTGTGTAAATACATTTCTCATTTAAACTTTGTTTTTGTTTTATAGCCATAGTATCAGGTTCATGTAGTATAAAATTTTTTAATAGTGCTTTAAATGTGCCGTGTTCTTTCTCGTCTGTATTGAATTTTTTGATCGAAGATATAAAGAGTTTATTGCTAATAGATTCACCTTCCATTAGATTGTTAAATAGCATTTGTGTTGGATTTCTCTGACCGGTTTTCTACGCCATCTGAAACAATAAAAATGATAAAGTTACAATATATTCATATTGTAATTACATATACGCAACCAAATACACGAATATTGCAATAATTTAAAAATATTATATCATTAACTATTACTTCTGAAAGTAAGCTCGTAAAAGATCATAATATTGATCACGATCGTGGTACATGTTTTACAAGCGAAAGTAGTTTTAGTTTAAATATTTCAGAGTGTGTTGAATATTTCTTTGATAAACGTTTGACTCTAACGTTAACGGTATGGACGAGGTTATATATATTTTATTTATAACATATTATATATTAAAATTGAAGAATAGGAAAATTTAAGTAAAGTCAAAATAGAAAAACAAATAACTATTCAAGCTTTTTTCCGCAATGCCGCAGGATCGACAGAGAAAACCTAGTATAAGAACACTCTGTTCTTCGCCATCCGCCCGAATTGGAGATGGCGGAACTCAACGCCGTTTCTTACCAGTGCGGAGAAATAAACAAAAAATTAAAATATATCTTTTTAACAAAAAATAAATATCATATATAATACAGAAATGAATTCAATTCAACGGTTTTCTGTACACTATACTACAGTCTACAAGACATTGTTACAAAGCTCTCACGGCATTGCGTCTGACATGGCATTTAGTTTGCTAACATCTAAAATTTCCTTACTGTTTAACCGGTTTTTATTAAATTATTGGTTAACATTGTGTTGAATGAATATGGCTTGTTTCTTTTTTATTTAACCAATACATTCGTTAGTATACTATAATAACGAATTTAAAACCTATAAAATAAAAAAGTATAGTTTATAATTCTGTGATAAGCCATTTAAAGTTTTTCACTTTCACGCTTTATCACTCATAGCATGTTAATCAGAAAGCCCAGTACTTCGACAGTCCGTTCTCTACTTTCCGCCTTAATTCGAGACATAGCGTGCTGAGTGGCGGAACTCTACGCAGAGCTTTATCTTCTACCAGGCCGAAGAAATGAAAATAATATAAATATTATATATACCTCCGAGTAATAATATACTCCACACAACCAATCGCGGTTGCAAACAAACGCTGTCCCACTTCGCTACGATGGTCTCAAACCATCTAAAGTAAACAAGATTTTATCAACATTCTTCATATATCTAACAGAAATATTACACTAAAGAGTTAATTTGTGTTTTAAGGTAATTTCTACAAGATGGGGATAGAAGAGAGAAGTATAATACCGAAACTTCTCTAAAATGTACATAAAAGGCCGAGATGGCATATTGAGAACTGTCATTCTTTCATTTAAAGCACGTATTTTAAGGGATATAAGCAGGAGTTTTTTTTAAATTTAGTCAGATAGAGGGACGAGCACAGATAGTGAAGGCGAGTATGAATGTGCAGTTTAAAAGGGGCTCCTTAAGCCTACATTCGGGATATAGCTTCCAGGCACTACTCCAAGCATTTCTCTCTGTAACGCGAGGGGATCCCGCTAGTTGGATCCATGAAATGCTAAGGAGTTTCTTCCCTATTTTAAAATTTGAACGCTTAGATTCTTAACAAAGAAGCTAAAAGAGAGGTAGAGAGAGACAGAACATAGTAACGATGATACTGGAGGAAGGTCACATAAAAAGCATGAGGACCCCCGGAGGGCGTGTATGAAGAGAGTGATGAGTGTGGACGAGGCTAAAGGCAAGGTGAGGTATCTGATACTCCGTTCTCTCTGACTATTATGGTAGAGTAAAGATAAAAAAGTTATCTCATTTACTTTATCATTAACTTGATATTATCAATTTAAATGTTTAAAATTCCGGTATTTGGCTATTCGCGTATTTCCTCACCCACAACTTGTCCAAATTGGGCTCTATAGTCATTTGTATATAAAACACATGAGGTCAATGACCACATAAATGTATGTATGTATATTATTAGTTTAGTTGTAACCTGAATAATAATACTAGGTTTATATAAAATAGTTGTTCTAAACGTCTTAATAATTAATAGTATTAAACTTTTATGTGACTTTTTCTATTCGTATAGTTGTAAATTTATTTTTTGTTTATTAGTTATTATATAACTTAAATTAGAATCGTAATGGAATATCTTTTTAATTAAATATTTTGAAATATTTTGTACCCCTTTTTGTTGATTATGTGTGAGATGGATAATAAAATAAAATAGTTTAGAAGTAGAAAGAGAGTTATGAAAAATAAATAAAAGGTGAATTTGTTTGTTGTAGTGAAAATAAAGAGCATATAATGGAAATATAAGCATACGTGTAATGATATATGATCAACAAAAAAGGGATGCAAACATAAAATGACTTTTAATTGATTGTCTTTCCTGTTATTATGATATAAACTTATGTCATTAACCGCTCATTGTCGTCTCAATGTCGTATCAAACGAATATCCATTAAGCCATTGCTTAAAGTTCTTAAATGTAACTAAAGAAAGTTGTTATAGTATACTTTCAGTTGGTATTAATTCATTATTACTTACAAAGAAAAGATTTTCTAAAAAACTTTTTAATTAACAAGATTTTTTTTCAGCTCATTTCTCGCATACTATGGTAGTCAGAGTGAACCTAGTATCAAGACACTACGTTGTCTTCTTTCTGCCCGAATACGAGATACTGCGTGTTGAGTGGCGGAATTCAACGTAATAATAAGTCAAATAAATTATACAATTAGGTTAGTTACTAAAACGAATTGGAAATATTCGTATGGCCTTCTTTGTTTCCTTTTTATGAACCTTGTACGGAACCGCAGGTGTTTGGAGTATGCTGTCTGAATATTTTCCCACTCTGGGTTTTCCTATGAGTTAGTTACACATACATACATATTAAGCTTTTTAACTTTGAACCAACTATTGATAGCGGTTGAGAATCTAAATATCAAATAAAACAAACGGACTTCGTTAGTTCGTGGTACATTTTTGACATGGAAAATATATGTTAAAAAGACTTAGAATGTTAATAATTAAAATGTCATCTCCCCGCAAGCATCCAATCTCTTCTAAATCATTAAATGAAGAACGAAATCATTTATTATTTGAGTCTCAAGCAGAAAACTAGGAAATAAAAGCGGTTTTATCTTCTTCTAAATACTTCCTGTGATAGCATCTACAGGTTAGCATTGAAACCAAGTAAGTATGCCGTCACGAATCGACATCTCTTTATTAGTTTTGCAAGTGTTCTGTTATTGTATGCCATGATTTCACGGCGATTTGAATAACAATGGCTGTACTGTGCGGAACAAAAGATGAGATGTTGCCAATAAACAGGTAGCGATTTAAGTAGACGACGCGACGCCAAGTGATGTCAATACGCGTAATTAGTATGAGAAGAAACTCCTTAGCATGGATTCACCGTCAAGGTGCCCATTGTGTTGAAGGCTGGAGGAGCTCGGAACAGTAGCTTGGGACTTGTGACACAGGTGGAGGCTTACAGGAGCCTCTTTAAAATGCGCATAAAGGCCCGCCTCCACTATCCGAATTCGAACTCGAAAACAGAAGATATATTGGTCTGAATTTGATAGTGGATTTCTTAGAAAACATTATTTAATTGGGTTACGGTAATCGCAAGTGCGGTACGTACACAAAGCGTGTCTTTACACAAGTGGGCCAAATTATTAGTTTTTGAGCGCAAGTACATATACACATACATGTTATGCGCCTAATACGTGCTGTTCTTGTATTTTGGGACAAACCATGTTTTGTTGTGAATTTAACGTGCTCTCTTCGCATTGTTAGAATTGGAAATGTAAGAAAGAAAAGAAAGGGCAGGGTAATACAAAATATATATAAATATTTTTGTACATTCTTCGTCATATATTCATATCGATAATATATATTTTATGCATTAAGAAATAAGGAAAAAGCAGAATTATTATAGAATAATATTTATATAAAAAGCAGCATAGTAGGGGTAGTCTTTATTCTCCACTTTCCGATCGAAATCGACATATTGCGTGTTAAGTAAGTTCTTACAGCGGAAATCAAAATTATTTTAAATATACTTATTCCTCTAAAGTGGGGAGGGATCAAATTACCCTATTTTCTTGCTTTACTTGGAGGTTTAAAACCATATATTAAAAGTTTTGATAAAATACAAGTTACGTTAATATAATAATAAGCAAAAAAAACAATTTCTAAACAGTAATTTCATCTGACAGTGTATTATAAACTTGAAAACTGGATCAGAAAGTAAAACCATTATAGCTGTAGCTCTTATCATCACGTTGTTTCAGATGTTATATATAGGGCTCTTGAACTAAAGGTCAAATGAGAGCTTTCACTTGCCCTGGGAAAGTTCGATCAGCTTTTAGCTGAGATTTATCAGGTTAGACGAGCTGAGGTTATAATGAAGTTGCACATTTCATATTACATTTCTAAAAGATATGGGAAAATATCCGTACCAGGCGTGTTAATAATCATTAGGATTAGTTTAATTTATGGGATGGATAAGTAATTAAATACAAAAAGTCAAGCAAATCTATCAATATAAAGTAAAAAAGTATTAAAATAACAGGTAAACAGAATTAACATTCAAAAATATTTTCAAGAAAACGTATAAAAATTTGACTTCCGCTGCGTTCCTAAGTGTGTGAAAAACACAAAAAATGAATAAACATATACAATTTGCTTAAAAATGCTTGCCCTGAACAGTAAAAATATTTACTTGTTCAAGTGATTATAGTTTCACATGTCAATTTACGTAATTAAACATAGATATCCTTCTTTTTGTTCTCGTACTCAACCCTGATTCACCAACGGCTAGGTCTTCCAATCAATGCATACCCTTTACTCTTCCTACGTCCCCAGTCTAAAACTTTTTGGGTCATCGCTTATCATCACATGCTCTGCTATGGTTCGTGTAATATCAATTACCTTTATTCTTTTTCGAATTTAAACATCTGACTTTTTATTCCTTTTCTAAATTCAACACTCAACATGTATTACGATGCATTTTAGTGCAGCAAAATTCTGTCCGCAAAAAAAAGAAAAACTTAACGTAAAATCAATAGTTTTATTGGTGATATTTATCAGTGTTTGACATTACAATAATTTTTTATCAAACTATTAATATAAATAAAGTAAACTGAACTGAAAATTGCTAATCTTAAAATTTTTACTTTATTACAGGAAACAATTTGTTACAAACTATACTATTAGAGAAGAAATAAAACCGGTATCCTCAGGAAGTGTGTGATCCCGTGCGCATTGCACAACGTCGCGTGTCACCAATTACTAATTTGAAACGCGCACGCGCACCCAAAGCTCGAAAGTTAATACGTGACAGAAATTACTTCTATTTCTAATAGATATTTAGTTATACAATTGTTTGTTTGAGTTAATATTTATCTAGTGAACAAGTGAGTAGGTATATTAATCTTATTCAGTATAGTCAGCTTCAAATATTGAAGCCACTTGCTCGCGGCTTCGCGTGATATTCCTGGATAAACAAAAACTAAATGGGAGAAAACGGTATGTTCATTAAGTATGTTCATCCCAAGTCCCTATAGGATCTCTATATAAAGTTTCATCACAATCGGTTCAGCGTTTCGGCCGTGATGACTTTACAGACAGACAAACACGAGTTACTTTCGCATTTATAATACTAATGTGGATTTAAATGTAAACCAGATGATGATATATTAGACGCTGTCCCTGCAGTTGGGAAGCGTCTGTATGTCTACGTCGTCTGTTCATGGAAGATATATCGAAAAAAATATTATTGGGGGTATTTATCAGTTTAATAGAAGCAAAAACAATCATTTTTAATGTTCTTTTCTGCTGATCTGTTTGTCTGCGCGTTTGCGCTCCTAATCTCAGATACGGCTAAACCGATTTAAATACAGTTTTGGCTATTGTATCTTGGTAAACTTCCCTTATCATTTAGTGTTTATTTCATTTCAAACGATTCATAAATAAAAAATGTTGCACCCATTTAAATTCGCGGGCGGGCACTAGCTAAATAGTGTAGTCGTGTAGTTAACGCAGGCGAAGGCGCGAGCGGGTCGGTAGTTATTTATATAGCCAATAATATAATAAAACATAATATTGTGATCTAAGCAAAACTTGTACGTGATTATGTACTTGTCGCTAATGCTTGCTTTGTTGAAAGTAACAATTTTCTACATGTTTACGACGTTGAGACGTTGACGCGTGAAATAACTTACATATTACATATTTGTATAGGCATAAAAGAAAAAGTTTTTATGAAAGTAAATTTCTTTGTAACAATATAAGCTATTATTGGCTCTTATATAATTATTGTATGAAGTAGAAACAACGTCTCTTCTTTCAATTGTTAGATAGATTGATCAATTGAATGATTGACGAAAGTATACCTGGTTAAGTATATAGTAAGTATACATTTTTAACAATTTTTAAATGCTAGGAGAACATTTTTGCATTGCGTACCATACTCTATTTTTTAACATTTTAATGTAATGTGTTATTAACAATTAGGTAATTTAAAAATATTTTTAGAAAACGTATAAAAATTTGAACGCAGCGGGATTCTATCCCGGGCCTCTTGGAAACCGTCCAAGCGCTCTGACCGCCAAGCCATGCGTTTACCTCTGGCTACTTCGTAATTCTTATAAGCTTTTATTACAACTTATTTTTGTTTTTATCGTTTCATACTCATTGCCTAAGGAACTTGACATATCGCTTTATTCAAAAGTCTATGTATGTAACACGTGGTGTGTTTTATATATTTTATTATATTAATGTATTTCTAATGTATTATTAAAAATAATATATAGGCTTACTGTACTTTTGCATATTTTAGAACATCAACTGTGGCAAATTTCAACATAAAACGTAGAGAGAGTTTGTCATACGCTTATTGTTATACTAATATTCCTTTAATAAACCAATTTTTCATTAGTTGTAATTATTTTTTCTCTCTCTAATTAAACATTGTCAGTCTTACAAGGCCAAACCGGAGAACACTTGCCAGCTATGCCACGTCACTGTCGCTAACGGCACTGTCGGTCGATGAATTGAAATTACCTGAATAATAAAAAAAACCGATCGAATTTCAACTCGACATAATTAACATTATGTTTATTTGATTTCATACATAAATGATAACATTCGTGACGACAGTAATGTGATCGTTTAATTTTGTGTTAAGAAATGTGATCATAAGTTAGAAATAAAGTTTTCAAAGGCTGAATGAATAGTTTAACATTATTTTAAAAAACGTATACAAAATTTGAACGTGGTTATCAATACGAAACGTATAGCTTAATTGCCTAGAGCACTTGAATAGTTTCCAAAAGGCGCGGGATCGAATCCTGCTACGTTCAAATTTTTAAGCGTTTTCTCAAACATTTATCTTATTCTAAGTGTGTGATATAACACTTTAAAATATTAAAGTTATTGTTAGGATTTCAAATGTTTCTTATATGAAACAAAAACGAAAAAAGTAAGGCGTACAAATGAATACTAAAAAAGCCTCATCCTAACAGCATAAACAACCTTAGCCAATATTACCAACGCGACAAATCAAATAATAAAAAACAAATTTAGCAAGTATCTTCTAATTTATGCATAGTCATTTAAATAATATTTTTGTACTGGCGCTTTTAGCATAATGGAAAGTTAACAAAAAAAACGAATAGAGCGGAGTGTCTTGACACTAGGTTCTCTCTGATTGCTGAGCGGGATATAAAAAGAAGATTGTAGCTGTTTTAAATTTTGTAAGTGGTACCACTTTTATAACAGTAAAATATTAATATTTGAACAAAGCCACACGCTGTAATACATGAAGTTTTATAACCTTAATGGAACAATTGATAAATAGCTTTCAATATGAATTACACTCGCACGTATTTAATCAAACATTAATTCGCTTTATCCCTTGCGGGGCAGTCAGGGAGAACGGAACACCAATCGCTACGGTCCATAGATACTTCTTTCGCTGTCATCCATCTCTTCATACACGACCTCCAGGGGGTCCTCATGATTTTTACGTGACCTTTCTCCAGGATTATCGATAATGTGTTCTCGAAGGTATGATGAAGTTATGATAATTGTATAATTTGGTGCTCTTTAATCTGACTACAGGGTGATGACAATATTTTGCAATAACGTCTAGAAGAAAGTTATTTTATTTAATGCGGCAATAAACATGTTTTTCATACAAATAAACACAATGTAAGCATTACAGATCTCGAAAGTTTTCTCAATAAAACAAATAATCACGTAGGGCCTGTAGAGTTAAAGAGGCGTGACTTTAACATGCCAAAGGTAAATTTATGTCTTTATACTTTCACTAGCATGGTGATTTGTGGAAAACTGATACATCATGGTCGTTAATGCTGTCCGTTGCAATAAAAGTTGTTTGATATCTAAACATATTATTTTCTTTCTATATATACATACATATATCACCCTACATGTTGCATATAAATTAACAGATGCAAACATTAATTGTAATAAAAAAATGGTAATATTCTGTCAATATAACATTAGGCTCTTTCCGCCTATCTGAAAAAGCCTGACTTTAAAAATAATAGTCAGCTCCGCCACGCCAGCTATACAGTAGAGGAGTCTCTTGACACTTCTCTTTGGCTATCCTACTTAAAAAAATAAATAGAAAATAACAGAATTTAACACCTAGTAATGTACCTATATATTGTATTTATATTATATATTTCAAAACCTACAAAAAAGGGTATTAATCAGAATTTTTCAATAATTCCACAATTATTTGAAAGTATTATGCAGTAAGTAATAAAAAATCATAGTTTTTATCTCAAGGTGATGACGGCAATGCAGTGCACAACATATTAACATAATATTGCACGTGATGCACTTACGGGGTTTACCTTCGTTACGTTAAGCCCGGATCTGCCATTTTTCATTCACTAAAACATACGAGTAATATCTTTCTCTTTTACGCATGTACCTATTTTTTTGTAATAAGCCTAAATAATGTTCAATTCGGGTAAATAAACTTAGTTGTTACTAAATATATTTATGTTATCTTTTTTATTGGTAAATTTAAAAGATTGAATTGGAAGACGTACTATTATCACGCTAGTCAACCGACATTAAGCCATTCGGACAGTCGCAAAATATCATTGACGTCTATATTTATTTAGAACTCTTCCTTTACAGAGTGACTGACTGATAGATATCGCACAACCGAATCTACTGGACGTAGAATGCTGAAATCCGGCATATGGTTTTCTTGGAGAGTAAAGAGGAGTATTAGAAAAGGATTTCCCGAAATAGTTACAGTAACGGGAAACAATAAAAAAAAAATAGGAAATTTTATAAAATTGTGTCTGTACTAACTATATTATTTTGTTAATAATTTCGAGAATAGCATACCAATCTGCCAGTTGCAGATACTTATAAATATATCAGCAACTGTTATGATTATGTACAGTTCGTTATAGTAAGTAAAAAGTGTTTAAATAAAAAGGAAATTCTCACATATGATCGGTATTATTTGTCTCTTGAATAAAGATGACAACACAATTGGCGGAAAACTATTTCACTTTCATTTAAGGCGCGTCACAATAAAGGGTGATAGACTGCGTGCACAGCCGCTGTTGATTAATGTCTTAATGTACATAGTACATAACAATGTGTTGAGAAAATAAATGGCGCAATTCGATTAATTAGTAGAAAGAATATTACATGAATATATGATAATGAAGTTTTAACGGACATATAATTTTATTTTTATTATACTGAGTAGAGTCGATTAACGTTTAACTGAAGTTAAACGTTAATCGGTGTCACTGAATGCGGCAGTTAGTTATTTTAACATGCTTTTATTCGCTTGATATGACCCGTTTAATGTAAGAATATTTTGAAACGCTTTTATGACTCACTTCCTTGAAAATTTGCACACGTGTCCGGATCTGATGACAATACAATGTTACCATAACAAAAATATCCAAAACCTTGACGTCCTTGACAGGATGACCATCGAGAGAATACTTTAAATAAATAAGGATATGTTATATTTAACTTAATATATCTAAAAAGTGCTTGTCACAGATTAAAAACGGAAAACAAAAGATATGACACCCACTAATGACAACTAACGTCAGCCATTATAACATATAATAACGTAGCGGGCATTGTTTTACAAACATGGTATCTCTAAATAAAGCATTCATTTAAAACACTTAGGTGACATAACAAAAACAACTGAAAAAGGCGAAGTAAGTAAATTATATGAAACTTTTTTGAAAGTAAAATGTGTATTGCAATCAGTTTATACGTCTGTATGAGATGCTAGTAGGTTCAAATACTATTCGATTGATTATTATTTATATATATTTATAATATTTGTTGTCTCTTTATGGTGTAGCTAGACATTTAGTATTTGTGAACTAGTGAAAACAATAGAAAGATATTTTCTTATAAATTAAGCTGTATAGTTTAACATTTATTTCATATTATCTGCATTGAGAATGTTTGCATTTAACCTTCTTTTCAGCCCAGAAAGAACCTTGTGCCTAGTAAGTCGAGCCATTGTTTGTTGAGTGGCGGAAATGAACGCCGCGCTTTGTCTTAGATTCCAGAGCAGAGAAATGAAATATTTTAAATATAATCATTACCTCGAATGGGAATCGAATCTACAACCATCACACTGCACCACGGTGGCGTCAACGGCGACGGAAATGTTAAAAAGAGCATTTTGCCGATTCGAGAAAGACGTTAAGTCAACTCACGATCGTCTCAATGATTGAGCAATTAGTTCCAAAATTACGAGAAATCTGTAGATCCAGCATAAGGCGAGACTTCATGTACTTCAGAAAACTACATGTACTAATAACAATAACAAAGTGAATGACATTATTTTAAGTTTAATTTTTGTACTTAACTTGTGAAATAAAATTTACTAATGATTTTCGACAAAAATCAAATAAAGAAATATAAAAATCAATTTGATTTACAAAATAAAATATTATTAAAACATTATATATTAGTTTACGCTCTAAGAAATTCAATTGGACCAAGGCAATACCTACCAAGGCTAACTAACCCCACGGCCGGACGCAGCCGTTTGTATAATAAGCATTGTGTGGTGAAACAATACTGAGTTCAAAGCATATACAGCATATGGTGATAGAACCTTATAACTTACGACTTAATGCACGTTTATGATTAAATGAGGGATAAACTGATGATTATAATTGTTTATAATTAAATTTACTTAAGTGATTGACAGACTTATTGTAAATTACTTTTAATTTTGTCACTAAAAAAACATGCTTAAATTATCTTCTCTTTATCCTGGTCATCCTGACAAGGACATCAGGTTGCTGCTGTAACTATTAGACTGAAACTATTTTTAACCAGGTAGACTAACTGTGACCACGGCCTAATGTAGTGTTCGAAACGTCGGGTTTCTAAAATGTATTTTCGAATACCAATGATATACGCGATTAATCCGGTTAAAAATAGTTTCATTTCAAAATGTGTACTAATCGCAAAAATCAAAGATCTAACTATTGTACTGTCATCACATCCGGACACGTGTGCCATTTTTTTAACAAATCAGTGAGCAAGAAGCCGGTCCAAATAGAGTTGCAAGATTTTCTAACATTAATATATATTAGATACAAGTAAAGGCAATAAGTGTGCTCAGCTTCGTGCCTTTCCCCTTAAAACAGAGCAGGCAGGTTCAGCTTCGCTTTCTGCCCGAATCTGAGATATTGCGATTTTAGTGGCGGAGCTCAACGCCGCGCTATTGTGTTAATAACAGATGAGACATTGGCAAAAATTCAAGTGTTTGAACTTCAGAGAATTAATGGTCTGTAAGAAGGTGAAAAAGTGCCTATGTTGTTATCGATAGTTCATATAATTGTGCACGTACAAAGTTATATTGAAATTGTTTCAAAATAATATAACAGAAGTATACCAAAAGTATAACTATGTAAACCTGGCTAGTTAATAAAATATATAAATATAAATTTGAATACAGCGTGATTTTTATGTTTTCTAAAAATATTTTACTCCATACTAGTGCCATAACACATTAAAAATGTTAAAAATAAAATATTTATAATTTTAATTTTTGCCGTTGGGTTATACACATTTCATACAGAGATTGTTATGAAATATATATTATACATACATATGCCAAAGATCAAATATATACACTTGCGAATATAATTCGTATCAGATGTTGGAACCGGTTCTAATTAACCTAGTAACAAATTCTTAAAGGTTCAGCCTTAATTTGACCTCGAATTTTTTTTTATGTACGCCTGGTCCTATAGAGAAAGTACAGATTCGACTTTTGATGTAATACAAAATTTTTATATTATGTAATTTCATATGACGTTTCTATTATCCTCGTCCACTTTCCTCTATAACATATCAATTATTAACTTTTTATTTTAAATATAAAACACACATGTTATTCATAAGCTATGTGCGATACGTTTCTGGACTTCAGTTCAGTTTATTATTTTCTCTCTATCTACTTTTCTATAGAGATAATGATTTAATTTGAATATATGTTTTACATACTTTATGAATCCATCTCATAGTCATGACTAAACTATTTTTTATATAATTTAGTACTTTCCATAAATTGTCAATGATCTTAGATATTCATATAACATAATTTGTGTTATATATGTTATTAATACAGACGACATTAATCATTTGATAGACGCCCATGCGCTCTGACCGCTAACTTGCTAGCGGTCAAGGCGCTCGGACAGTTTTCAAAAGGCGTGGGTTCGAGTCCAGAGAGAGAGATAATATTTCATACGTTTTCTAAATAAAAAATTTAATATTCCTAAGAATACACATATATAAGAATAAACACTTTAAAATATTAAAATAATTTTATTTGTAAGAAGAGTAAAAGAATTTCAGCAAACTTTTTACTCTGATTGCACAATTGGAAAGCGTCAGACTGTATGATCGATTTCCACTAGTTTATATTAATATATATAACAGTAAAGTGTTTGTCTGTATGCGATGGTTGTGAACTCAATCCCCAGCTGGATAAATTTCCTTTCAATTATTATAATTTTTTCACTGTAATATTATCTCAATTTCGTTCTGCAATAATTAGAATTCGAAGTGAAGTGACACTAAGTAATCTCTGCCAACCCTGCTATGCGGGAAATAGCGTAAAGCTGAGAAAAATCTCAGAAAAGACATTTTGAAATGAAACTATTTTAACCGGATTAATCACGTATAATTTTGGTATTCGAAAATACATTTTTAGAACCCGACGTTTCGGGCTTATTATCGCAGAAAAGACCTCATTAACTAATTAATATAAAAAATCTACACAAATAAATAAAATTAGAGTGACTGTTTGTAATTTTAAAATAACCGCTTTATACTAAATGCATAATAAGGCGTGTATAGACGGTGCATATACCAAAACAACATTTTTTATAATAATTGTCTGTTTGTTCTGGTTAATCTCTGGAACGGCTGGACCGATTTTGACGGGACTTTCACGGGCAGATAGCTCATGTAATAAAGAGCTACTATTATTTTAGAATTCGACGCGGACGAAATCGCGGGCACCGCTAGTTAAATATAAAACGCAAATAACTTTAGCAATTGAAGACTGAAGATTGTACGTATTGCATTGATTGAAACAGCTAACATTACTACATTGCCCAGCTAAGCTAATCGCGTGAACTCGCGTGCAACGGTGACCCACTTGCGGTGTATTCTATTTAGTAGTTCCGATACGACTTGCAACTTGCACTAAATATGTTTCGTTTTGAACGTTACAGGAAACCGAAGACGACTTTTATTTTCATGTAATGTGACCAATTGCATGTCGGTACACGATTTTATTAATCCTTTTCTTTCATTTACGAAACCGTAGTGGTAATATAAATTCAATATATGAACAGAGTTCGTTATATGAAATATTTTTTTTAAAGTATTATTTACATGCTTAGGAAAATAAAAAAATATATATTTAGAAAACGTATAAAAATTTTAACGCAGCGAAATTTGAAAGCCATCAAGCGCTCTGACCGCTAACCATGTACGTATAAACGCAAATGTATGTTGTTTTTTTAAATGAAATATGATTTCTTATTCTACTGCAACATTTGACAAACGGACTGTAGATGTGACACTTTTGGGTTTGACTCCCACTCATGGGAATGGTCAATTTAAACTATTCTCATTTCCCCGCTTTGGCAAGAAAGACAAAGCGTGGCGTGGCGTCTCGAATTCGGGCTGAAAGTAGAGAACGAAGTGTCTTGACACTAGGTTCCCCTGTCTATCCTGCTATGCGTGAAAAAAAATTGTGAGCGGTTTTTTTATATCAACGATATAGGCTGCACGTGAATGGACTTTTTTCTTACACAAAGTGTGGCGTTGGGTTCCATCGTTCAAAAAGCCATCTCTCTTATGAAAACAAGATATTCTTTAACCACCACGAAAAATTACAGAATGTTTCTAAGACGTTACTTATTAAAAACTATCCTATTTATTTAATAAGGGTATTAACTATTATTATTCAAAAAATAGTGGCCATCGTGGCGCAGTAGAACAGCCTCTGGCTGTGAATGCAATTAGTTGTGGGTTCGATTCCACTATTTAATTCTTTTCATTTCACTGCTCTTGTAAGTCAAATCGCGGAATTGAGTTCCGTCATTCAACACTAAACGCAATGTCTCGATTTCGGGCGGAAAGTAAAGAAAACAGAGAGAACTTATTTCACTGCTTACTGAAAAGAAAGACAAAATGTAATCAGTCCTGTCCGCTGTATGTATTAGTAGTTTCAAGATTCTGTATTATGATGTAAACAGAGATTAAATCTAATTACTTCACGTTACAAGCTGTGCTAATCGTTGCTGGCGTGTGAAGACGACCTTAATACGCATTACATATTACGCCTCTGATTTCCACAAGGTGATATATTGTCTCAAATTTACGTATGGCAAGATAAAAATTTTAGTGATTTAAACCTGAATTAGAACTGAATTATTATTTTATTTAATATTTTTATAACAATTTTGTAATATTTAATTAATTTCAAAAATGAAAAATGTATTACCAAAATAAACTGATGACAAGCTGTTGATGGTATAAAAGTATTCACAATCGTTTAAAAATGACCTAGAGAAGTTTCAAACGTAGACTTTCTTTTTCCATTTTCAATTTCCATTCTTATGTTCCGTACTTTCGACTGTAAACGTGAAATGCCGTTTATTTCGTTCCTCGACAATGTTCAGGAATTCGTCTCTTCGTGCTTCCGAAAACTCCACAGAGATTGTAGTCATTACTATTTTAATGTTATTTAATTGATATTGAATACAACTAATAACTCTGGCGCAAACAGACGCGAGGAAATCGTAAAATTGGCAAGTGGAATGATATGGTCTTAAAGAGATAGTCTATGGTTGTTAAAATAAAATTTTAGTATTAAAGCTACTAGAAGTCTTTCACTTTCCTTACGTGAAATTTACATAAAACTTATTATATTTAGAAATTTTATATACCATACGTTATAATTGATCGGTTATATATTATATTACTTAATAACTGCTTCCTTACAATTTAAATATAAACCTTGTAAACTGAAACTAAGTAAAACTTAGGATATGAAAAACAAGCAGCGCATTAGAACAATTTTCATATAGATGGATAGAACTTTGATTTGTTTATTAGAAATATAAATAAATACTTTTTCATAAATGTTTAAAATTAGTAGGTAAAGAATTAGTATTGGAAACCAATACAATTTTTTTTTTTTTCACATCGCACAATTTTCGGATTTTGCGTTTGACTGCAAACGCGATTGGTTGTGGGTTCGATCCCTACTCGGAGGAATGATTACACATATTCAGAATATTTTCAAATCTCCACTCTGGTGAAAAGAAAAAGCGCGGTGTTGAGTAATCAAGTGAGAACCAAGCCTACAATCATGTCATACAATGAAACCAATCGTTTATAATTTCATATATTAATAATAATAATAATATATGTTTTTTTTATTAAAAGACTAACATTAATTGGCAATATCAATTCCGTGAAATAACTAAAATAGTAGATACATATTTCAAATTATATATTATTTCATCATTAGTCATAAGCGGATATTCGCTCTGAAATGACAGCTCTTCAGATACCTACATTCTACACAGAGTGACTTTTACAACTCGTCATTTTGTATCAAAATAACAGTGTATTATGCGTTTGGTATTTCCGTGCATATTAACCAGCATATGCAAGCAAGATGGCCGTTATTTTTAACCTACTTTAAGACAGTTAAGTCTCAGCTACCAGCTCAGCTACCACCTGTTTTATATTTATGTATGATTTTTGATACTTCATTTAATACGTGAATGCATGCGATGATGGTGTGTTCAAATACTCTACTACAACTAGTTTAAAAAACTGAAGGACGCCTAAAATTATCCTAGTCCTGGTCTCTGACAAGGACATAAGGTTGATGTTATTACATATACAAAAAAATAAATATTGCCGGAATCGGACACGTGTGCAAATTTTGAAGCAAACCGTACGTTCCGATCAATTCTTGTAGAATTGAATCAAAATATAACATTTTTGAAACCTTCTAACATTTATGGAATATAAGAAACTTATATTATAAACATGTGAAGCTAGAATGTTAATAACTAAGGTTATCTGTGACCAGGCGCATGTGTGTTATCAGGACCAGTTCACCATGCTTCCAATTCAACGTACAGTTAATTAATTAAAAAGGATAGATATGTAAAATCCTAATAATGTTACTCACGAGAAATATAACAAAAAGCCGAATGTTAATAATTAAACAAGGTCACTTTATTATATGTGTAAGATGGTGCACAGTGGCACTAATTGTAAGCCTATATAATCTGGTTTTGTTTCTATGCATCAGTTTATCTTCTTATTTTAATACCATATTAGTTAATGTAGTTTTGAATAAAGTTAAAATAAAAAAGTATATTTCATATTTAATCAAACAATTATATCTTACAAATGAATTAAATAAAACATTGTTAGCACAAATGTTTTATAATAGGAAAACTACGAAAAAGCGCGGCGTTATAAATAAATATCTCGATTTTGGACTATTAATGGAGAACGACGTGTCTTGACACTACGTTTTTCTGACTACCTTGCTACACGGGCAAAAATATATGTATAATGAATGTCTCATGTCTGTAAACGTTGACTACTAAAAATATTTCATAAGACCCTTTATTTTTTTTATATAATCCGTTTGCGAATATAGAAACACCAGGAATTAAGCTTTACAGCGTAAGTATTAAGTAAATTAGTCTACTATGCTCGTCACATTACGTCAATGAGAGGATGCCTTATATGCATTTACCATGTAGTACGCACATAGCTTTAAAGTAGTCGAACTCTCGGAATATGGGAAAGTGCAAAAATTGTATTTAAATTTTTTAAATATTCTTCTTATATTCTTTAAATATCAGTATCACAAAAAATATATTACTTTTTTTTATCAAAAATTAGCTATTGCGTAAACCATATACATATATGCGTCTAATTTAGGCCATATTTTTAGTGCCCACTTGGGAGGTGTGTGAAAAAACATATATTTAATAAACTTCTTTATGTCACTTACAAAGTTTTAAAAGGTTTTAATCAAGATTTTTCATCTATTTTTGTCTGTGATCTCATATTTTCCACTATGTGAGTACCTTGCGTATTTGCGAAACCTATTTTTTTTTTCAGCTTCGCACTTCTTCCTGGATAGCAGGGGTAGTCTGAGAGAGCCTAATGTTAAAACACATCGTTCTCCACTTTCCGCCACTGCACCACGATGGGCTTTACTTAATTTCATACATAATTACTCAAATATATGCATGAATATGTATTGTATATTATTATTAATATCATAATTTTCGGCTGTAATCCGAAACGGTTAAGAAATACAACCTTAGTTTACGAAAGGTACCTACATTTGTATGTGTAATATGAGATATGGTTCACGTAGTACGTATAGCATTTCGCCAAACCTGGAAATTCTTTAGAATTAATCGTCTATATTTTATTAGTAATTTTAATAACGTATTTTTATGAATATTTTATTAACACATTAACCCCACTGCGCCAAGATAGCCTCAATTAATAGGAGTGTTATATTACAATAAGTACAACAATTAGCCTATCGTGGCTCGTGAAACGCATATAATTTAAATACAAATATTTCTTTCATTTCGACTTCTACAAAAAAAATTAGAGAAATTAGAAAACTTTATTTTTAATAAAGTTTTTAAAAAACCCACCCCTATCATACAAAAATAAACTTTGATTAAATTTAGATATATTAAATTTCAAAAAAATCCAAATTTAGAAGTCTATGTAAAAATACATTAAAAACCAATTTACAGGTTGAATGATTTGCGTGGGTCGCAATTAAAACAAACCGTTGTGACGACAGCTTCATACAACGGTAACTAAGTTAATTACTTGATTTAAACCGAAATCATGTGTAACTAACTATAAAATAAAATGGGAAATCCAACGATATATTATATATATAAAATTAGAAAACGCAAGTAGATTCTTATCATAGAACTCGTTCTCTTACATTATATACAGTATAGTATAAACAGTCAATTGAAAACGTTCCGGCTCATTTGATGAATGATTAATGTGCGGATAAACTTTAGATAGAAAAAAACCGAGATCAGTTTTAAGTTCCTAAAATCTTTGGCTTCGGCAATTTTTACATATTTCAAATTATACTATGTTAATTGTATATATGTTAGTATTTAAAAAATATATTTTACAAAAGTTGGACATATTGAGCTCATTGCAGTACACCTGTTAGAATAGTTCTTTTAAAATATGTTTGAAGTAATGTTTAATTACAGATACTAAACCGCTTCAAATTGCTACTTATTATTGTTACTTCAAACAACAAAAAACCTATTAACAGGCCCGCCGCGCGCCGGCCCCATTAAGCAACAATTTCATTAATTGATTTAAATTTATTATTATGTTCTTATTATTATTGTCATTTTCATTAACAAACATAGCACAGTTAGTATATCATTTATATATTTCAAGTAGTTTCCTCCATGTCTCGGTTTGAAAGTGGAGAACGGAGTGTCTTGGCTATAATTTCTCTCCGCTTTTTTTAGATATCTTATTAAAACAAAACTTAAGCATTTTTAATAGATAATGATTATATAAAGCTTAAATGTACAAAAATATAACTAATTCTAAGAAGAGATTAAATAAATAATACTAACTTAGGCAAACAATAACATAAATATTAACTTATAAATAGTAACAGAGAAACTAGTGTCAAGACACTCCGTTTTCCGCCTTCCACCCCAATTCGAGACACTGCGTGTTGAGAGGCGGAACTCAACTCCGCATTATGTCGTACCAAAGCAGGGAAATAAATAATAAAATCATTTGAATACACTTAATTATTTCTCCGAGTGTGGATCAAACTCACCACTACAATGGTCCATACTAATATTATAAATGCGAAAGTAACTCTATTTTCTTCACAGACAGATCTGTGACGAAAATACGACCCGCAAGTGGTACGCTAGTTGCTAAATAAAAAACAACACAAACAAGTACATACCCATAAAACAAATCCACATTATACTCATCACAATGGTACATCACAATTTATAATTAGGGTTTCTTAGCGGGGGATTTTATAACGCGAATAAATCGATATGAACACATGTTTCAAGTTTTAACTATACACTATTTACTTTTACGTCCACGCCTATCGTCCGTCGTGACCCAGACACAACTGGGTGAAACCGAGTACCGACGGTGCCTACCTCGAGGCTATAACCATTACTAGCTATAGCACGCGGATTTTCTTGATTATTATAAAAGTGATATAAGTTTCAGTATAAATAAAACGAGTGACGAAAATTAATGTTACTGTTCTAAAAATAATGAGGTGAAGCTTGACATTATTCGTTATCATTTTTAAATATTTTTTTTAGATTTTAATTCGATTAGCTATAAAAGCGTGGCTTTTAATTTTTTTTATTATTTTTTTTTTGTTTCTTTAATTTAGTATTGTCATCAGTCCTTGACAATAGTTCAAAGTCTTGAACTAATGTGACCGTTTAAAGTAGCTAAAAATCGATTTTAAAGATTCCGTTACATGGTAAGATACATACACATATGGGTAAAAAAGCCGTGTTATAGTAATAAAGTAATTGATTGATTTCCCATACAAAAGCAAAATTTAAACATTGGATTTTGACAAGTACCAAGCAATGACATGGAAATTCTTATTTCTATATTTACTAACATTCATTTTTGTCAATCGTCTTATTTATACTGAAACTTATATAAATTCAATAATAATAAAAAAAACCGCGTGCTACAGCTAGTATATATCATAATATAACTACTGTAAATGCTATTGTGGTACAGTTAGTGATAGACGCAATGGTTGTGAGTTCGATCCCCGTTCAAAAATTAATTAAGAAAATATCTTTTATTCAAAAAGACGACAACGACGTATCCTATAACTAGGTTCTCTCGTTAACTATAATCGATAAAAAATATTTGTTCATTTCAAGATATAATCTTTGAGGCTATCGTGGCGTGGAGCAACGTCAACGTTGCGGTTTCGATTTCGACACCGAGGAATAATTATAATTAAACCATATTTTCATTTGCAATGTTAATTGACGATTTGAAAGTGCAAAATCTAAATATTCTTTATTTAAATAAATATTTTTTTGATTTTTGATTTCTCCGCTCTAGTAAGAAAAAACGATTTCCGCCAGTCAACATGCAATGCCTGGAAATCGGGCGGAGAGTGCAGAACCGAGTGTCTTGTCAGAGGTTTAATTAGTCTTTCCTGTAGTGCGGTGCAAAACCGTGAAAAGACGTAAAGACAGAGAAATTTCAATATTATAGAACGTACGTGTAGAAGGCATCTTCGTCGAAGCGTCGAAATTAGGGCACAATAAATAATTTGTATAATAAATGAGTATAATCATTAAAATAGTTATGTAGTTTTGTGGTGTGTTTTAATTACGTTAAATCACGTACAAATTGTATTGTGGACTGGTACATTAACATAAATTTTAAAAATATATAATAATTAATAGAAAACAATACATTTTTTTCATTTTCCCGCATATCATGGTGAGCAGAGAAAACCTGGTGGCAAGACACTTCAATCACCAATTTTCGACCGAATACAAAACAAAGCGGGGAAATGAAATTAATTTAAATACAATCATTTCCCCGCGTGGGGATCGAAAACACAAGCATCGCATTTAGAATCGAACGCTGTTCGCGCCGCGCCTCTTGAAATTTCTTTTTCACTGTCTCAAATTCGGGCAGAAAGTTTAAACTCGAAATGACTGTCGTAAATAACTCCTATTGTGCACACAAGTGTGATTGTACGTACGCCACTTTGGTGAGAATAAAATAACAAAAGGCTAAAATTAAAAAGGGATTTAGTATAAGAATAGTTTCGCAAAAATCTACCTCATTAACGTATTACAGTTAAGTCATTATAAGAAAATATATTTAATTGTAAATATTTTGACACTAATCACTTTGGTATGGTGGATTACCAGAAAAATAAACTTATATGATTTTTACCGCATAGTATAGTCTAAGGGTTTATTGTCAAGACACTTCGAATAGTGGATAACCACTTTCCGCTTGGATTCGAATTCACTTCAATTCTTGGCATTGCGTGCATGAGCGGAAAAAGAAAATACCTTAAATATAAGCATTCCCCATGGTAGGATTCGAACACACAAACAAAACTTAACTTTTAGCATTTAAACTTTTTATATAAAAACATATATCTAGCTCAATTCATCGAAACAGAAAATCAAATGTCGAAATTCAAGTTATGTGATTGGATCGTTGTCTATGCAGTTTACATTTACTTTAGCATTACTTTTTTAAGCTATCGTATAGTTTTTAGAATTAAATGTCTGGCTTACAATTAAATACTATACCTTTACTTAATGATCACTAATCGTTTCGTAGAATAAATTTGTTAGTTTTATATTTCTTTACCATTAAAAAAATATTTAATACTTATATTGGCATTGTGTGAATGCCGATATGTAACATTCTATTCGAAGTCGCTTATCGGAACTGGAATTTAAATATACAAAAAAATTGTTGCATGCGGAGTTAGTCCTATTAGGACAAGAGTACTAGCCGTCGTTTTAGTTACCACCTGTAAAAGATTGTTAGGAATAGTAAAAGTTAAATTACTTTTCTCAAATTCAAAATATTCTTTATTCAAATGGACTTTTGCAAGCACTTTTAAATCGACAAATGAACATAAAGCTACCACCGGTCAGGAAGGCAGTTCTGCTGATAAGAGCCGGCGAGAAATTCAACAGTCGCTCCATTCAAATATGAAATTTACAATTTTATTATTTAATACAATGGCAGCTACCTGGCACTAAATTCAAATCATATTACTTCCACATTTTTTTATCTTTTGAGTATTCTTCTACAGAGTTATTACTCTGTAGAAGAATACTGTCATAAGCTTATTAGCTTTACTTATTAATATTGTTTTTGTAGTGGCTTTAAATTTCTACATATTAAACACATTATATATGTAAAACGTTTACGTAATGATTAACCAGCTATTGGTTACATCAAAAACCTTCTTCAAGGCAAGAGAAAGGTATCTTGTTGTAATTAAATTTACCTTTTACAGAATATCCCGTTTTACAAAACAATTTTCTTGTAAAAAAAATCTTGTGATATTAAAATAATGTTTGATAGATACTTGAATTGTATATAATCGATCGATTTCAAATAAGCGATGCTTGTACCACTTGTATGTATTATTATTTTTATATAAAATAGTGTGACAAA
This sequence comes from Podotricha telesiphe, assembly GCA_038994665.1. Lineage (NCBI taxonomy): Eukaryota > Metazoa > Arthropoda > Insecta > Lepidoptera > Nymphalidae > Podotricha > Podotricha telesiphe. Next base: position 362,209 of record JAOYRR010000162.1, on the reverse strand, counting down.
GAATAAAATTAACTATATTAATTAAAAAATACATATTTAGAAAACGTATAAATATTTGAACGCAGCGGAATTTGAACTCGCGCTTGTTGAAAACCGTCCAAGTAACCAGCAGTGACTTCGTGATCTTCATCAAAGTCCTAAGTGTAGGAATAACACTTTATAAAAAAATAATATAGTTTTTTAACATTTTTTAAAGTGTTATTCGCACAGTGAGGAAATTGAAAGATACATAATTAGAATGTGGGGGCGCTTGGTCGAATGGTCAGAGCGCTTAAACGGTTTTTAAGAGGCGCGAGTTCAAATTCCGCTGCGTTCAAATATTTATATATTAAAATTTTTATACGTTTTCTAAATATATGTTAAACTATAATCACGACAAAGTTCATATTCTTCCATTCTCATAGAAAATTGTTCAAGGACTTTCCTTCAAGTAATTATATTAGAGAATAAAATGACGTCAAACAATAAATTGTTTATCTTTCCATCTATATAGATGAAAAAATAAGCAATTTATATAAATATAAAAGAATAAAAAACACGATATTTAAGAGAAAGTCATTCAGCCATGTGTAACAAATAATCACTTGTAAATATTATAATCTAACCTCGAGTTACGAGTCTTAGTTTACAGAAGCCCGGAGCAATGCTAAGGTTTCCTTCCTCGTGTATCGATTGAGTAACGCTTTGGACGCATCTCTATTTCAACATGAATGTATTGGAATATCAGAGGATATATATATAAGAAAAAAAATCTTCATAAATTGTTTTAACTAAATAAGAATGAGTAAGTAAATAAACTAGTGGGGCATAGATGAGTAAAATACGTGTTGCTTAGACGAGTAAAATACAAGGTGTATGTCGCTTTATACAAAAGTGTATGTCAAACACTCATGGTAATGTAATATATCATTTATTAATTTGATATATTTCTAATGTATTATTATGGAAGATATTGGCATTTTACATTTGTCGTCCATAAGGATTTATAAATAATATATTTTAAATGGATTAAACGTTTTTCATTATACATACGGTATTATAATTATATAGATTAAAATTTATAGAAAAAATATAGGAAAGCGTAAACAAAGTTCAATTTAAATAATAACAAATATTAGGCAGGCCTTTTTTATTTTTACGAAGCTGTGATTTTTGTTACTTTTGACAACGTGTTATTAAGGTATTTATTTAAATATATGATATCACGATAGACCGGACGACCTCGACAAGGACTGGAATTATTTCCAGCCGAATAATTATTATTAAAATGGCATATAATTGCATATCTATATGTCACTCTTAAGATGTCTAATATCTGCCGAAATATTTTTTATCTCCGCCTTTCGTTCGAATTCGAGACATTATATGTTGAGTGGCAGAATTCAGCTCCACGTTCTATTTCAGCAGAGCGGGAAAGCGCCAGTAATTTGAATATGATCGTTTCCCCAATTGGGTAACGAACCTACATCAATCGCGTTTACAGTCAGACACTGTCATAGGTTATTTGATCTGGCATAATCGTGACAAAGTTGTACATTTTCTATTCCTGATTTTGTTAGCTACTGAAATTTTTATGATTTTTCGCAGTAAAATAAAGAAAAAATTGTACATTTACATATGCTACTGTACATGTATATGTTATTCTAACGTAGACCTATAACAAATTGAAGACAAAAGAATCGCTGGAAATAGTACCAATAATAAATAGCAATAATATATTGATTATTGTAATTTTTTTTTGAGATTTTGAGAGAGAAAGAGGAAATTTTTTTTAAAAAAAAAGAGGATTATAATCAGTGGAGTGCCGTTCATACGAGCGTATGACATGCTAGTAGGTTCAAACATTATTCGACTGATAATAATTTATATATGTATATATATTTATTTATAATGCTTTTTACGGTCTAGCTGTACATGTGTATGTAACGTACATGATTTTGAGAAATTAGTGGAAGTAATAAAATATATTGCATATTTGAATATTAATTTTTTTTTCAGCTTCACTCTTTTTTTAGCATAGAAGGCTAGTCAGAGAGAAAGTAATGTCAAGACACTTCATTTTCCGCTTTCTACCTGAAGTCAGACATAGCGTGTTAAGTGACGGAACTAAACTCCGCCCTCGGTCTGTCCAAATTCAATTACATTTTTAATTAATGGTTTACGTAACGAATCCGACATTATAATCCGATTAGAACTACTTAGAAAATTAATCACATATTTGACGTTAATTTTATTTTAATTAGTGCATATGCCAGCCATTTATAACTACAATACAAATATGTGTATAGCAAAAAGTCACTGAATGGCAAAAGGCTATAATATCGTTTCTATTAAGTTGCGACACTTGATAGGATTGCTCGGGGACTTGCAAAACGCGCCACTTGAATGAAGTGTGCTAATAGAAAAATATTTCGATCATATGCTAATACTAATATAATATAGGCTGTCGTGGGGCAGTGGAACAGCAACTGATTCTAAGCGCTATAATTGTGGGTTCGATCCCCACATGGGGGAGTGATTATATTTTGACTACCCTGCTATATAGGATAAAGCGTGAAGCCTGTAAATAAATGCAAATATTTATTTACCTCATAAAATGTAATACGATATGCAACTTGTATTTTTATCATCTAATTTAAGGGATATTTTTCCAAAGCTACCCACAATCGAAGGATAATTGTGCTCTTGCACATCTCTCGATGATTACTATTTTGTAGTAGTCTTTAAATTTCATACTTTCATACTGAGGTATATATATATCTCAAAGGTCCGTAGGATTTTAAAGTAAAATTCTTTGACAGAGAATGCTACAAGGCAGATTTCGACAAATTTCAGCAATATTAGAAGAATTGGGTGTCAATTCGTCATTGAAAATCTGTTATTTTAAAAGTTATTTAATGAAGACACTGGCATATTAATTAATTTCAGATGGATGAAAAAATTAATTCCCAAAAAAAAACTATATTAAAGCGAGATATATCATAGCGTATCATCATCATATACGGAAAACCGTTTAACGAGCAAATATTAAATTTGGCAGGGACATAGTTCAGTTTTAATATAGAGGTCTAATAGCTCTCGCAAGTTTGTATAAAAGAATTTAGTTTTTTGCTACAAACTTGAAATTTAGCAGAGAGGTGGTAATTACTACGCGGACGAAGTCGCGGGAAACAGCAAGTTTCTTATAAAAGCAAGTAAAAAATATCCTCGTGTCTATAAATTACTTATAATATACAGATATTACATACAACATCTGTATTACACGATATTATGTTTAGAATATTTTGAAGTCACGAAATCCATCAAAGTTTCTGATATTAGCTTAGCTTGGTCTTAATCACTTTGTACAAAGCAACACAAAGTGTGTAGTAAGGTTGGCAATTGTTCAAGAAATATGAAGAATATTTATTATCTAATTTAAATACCTTTTTGTATTTATATTGTAAATTATGTTTTACGAATGTTTTTTTTTCAGCTATTCGATTTATCCAGATAGAGTAGGTATCCCTCTATATTTTGACAAATGGTTCTCTATCTCTATATCTGGACTATAGTCAAAGAGAACCATTTGTCAAAATATACACTCATTCCCCCCAATGAGTATCGGACCTACAACCAATCGCGTATACATTAAGACGTCTCACTGTGCCACGAAGGCCTCGACGCCACATAATAAAATAAATAAATATTAGAACAATTTTAAAAGACAAAAGCAATTTTATAGTCGTCTATCAACCCTAGAATCGTAAGGAATGCAGGTCCGTTGCGAAATGATTGTAAAAACTACTTCCACACACGATCTGTCGCAAATGAGCCGTGCGCAACATTTTACATTTTGCGACGGTTCTAGATTGATTTAAAAATATATATTATTACGAAAAGTATAATATTACTCTACAGGCCCAACCTATAGCAAACACATATTTTAGTTGTAAGGTGCAATTAAAATAATATAACAATTATTTGAAATTAATTATAGATATTATTTAAAAACTACTTTTTACCTCTGTGGAGCAGTGGGAGTTTCTGACTGTAATCTCGATTGGTTGTGGGTGCGATTTCCTCCATAGGAATGATCATATTGTAATTGTTTTCATGAAAGTGGAGGAAGGAGTGTTTTGGCACTAGGTTCTCTCTTACTATACTGATGTGTGGAAAAAGTGTGATGTGGAATAAAAGTTCCAATTTTTATTCAATGGTTTTTTCTATTCTTAAAGACCAATGTAATATTTAAAAAGTCCTGCAGTAAGTATAGTAAACACAAACACCTTTAATTTAATAACATTGAATAAAGTATAGTTTAGTGTTATTCTTAAGGCCATTCAAACGAAAAAGTTATTTGTGTGAATGACTCAAAAAACTTCTTCATGCTTTCGGGGTAGTCAGAGTGAACGGAGCGCATAATTATTTTATATGTATATTGTAGAAGTGATTTTCTAAGGATTCGACTACAATAAATAATCAGTCTATCGCAAACAAACCAACTATCCAATATATGCGCAAAACATAAACGAGTACGGGACGAGACGACCCATAAGGTTATGCAGGAAGAAGGGAAAGTGATCGGGTCGATGGACTTGCAACCTGAACCACTCTCCTTTTCAAGTGCATAAATTATCCCGTCGAAGTATCGTGAAATGTGACCTTTTTGTACTTGTTCCGACGCTTTTTATTTATAATTAACCGGAAGAAAGTATTAGTTCGCATATTGAAATGTTGATATTTGTTATCAATTGAGTAGAGGCCATTATGGCGCATTGGGAAAGAGTCTGATTTCAAACGTGATGGTTATGGTTCGATCGTCACTCAGGGGAATGATTATATTAAACTAATTTTTATTTGAAAAATTTGAAAAAGACATATTTAGAAAACGTATAAAATTTTTTTAACAACAAACGAATATAAGTTTGTTGTTAAAAAACATTTATACGTTTTTAAACTTAAATAACAACAAATATAAGTTGTAATAAGCGTATAAGAATTTCAACGTAGCTGGATGTAGAACGCATGGATTAGCGGTCAGACCGCTTGAACGATTTTCAAGAGGCGCAGGTTCAAATCACGCTGCGTTAAAAAAAAAATTTATAAGTTTTCTAAATTTGTCTTAGTGTGGGAATAACACTTTAAAAAAATGTTAATATTAGTATGTCATCTTTTGCGACTTTTCTTATTCTTCTTATTATATATATATTAGCTTCAGTTTCAGTAAAAATTCAGCTTCACACCCTTTTTCATGCATTTCCATGCATGGCAGTGAGAAAGAATCTAGTATCAAGACGTACCGTCCGGCTTTCCGTCCGAAACGGAGACACTGTGTGCTGGGTTGCGCTTTGTCTTAGGTACCAGAGCAGAGAAATGAAAATTTAATTAAATATAATAATTTCCCCAATTGGAATTTTACTCACCACTACGTTCACAGTCTGCGCCACAGTGGCCGAGTGTTGTATTTAACTCTTATAAAAAGTATTAAACCTTTTGATCTATAAAACTGAACAATTCTTTTATTGACCCAGACTTCTAGTATACGATGCCACACAGCCACCAATGTCAAAATATCCAAAATGTTTTTTATTTGAAATCGAAGTGTAGTGTCTTGACACTAGGGTCTCTCGGACTACCTATCTGGATGGAATGGATAATAAACTAATTTGTTTCTCTACTGTCGGCAAATCACCTTTGAACGGGAAATGTAAAAGTTAAATCAATGAAATTACGTAACCATTCTCAATGAATCACTGACGTGAAATTTCAGGTTGGTTACTCTGTGGTACAACTTGTTTATTTTAAAAACGAAAAGAAAAAAATGTACGATACTGCCTATATTTGTTTTACTTATATAAAACTTTTATTTTGTTTTCGGTTCATTTTTGAGTAATTGCGCGTGGTGTGTGAAAACTTAACAACACATTTTGTATCACCTTTCCTTATAAACGACCACATATTTACTAGAAATAAAAACGAAACTTTAACCACGGCGTTAAAAAAACAAACAGATTTAATGGTTTCATAACAACGGTAACAGACGATTGCATAAAATAAGAACGTTTAATTTTTCATGTTCAATAATCAAATAAATATAGATAAAAGGTTTTAATGTCAAAAGAAAAAATATATATTTTATATTGAAAAATATCTATAAGAAATTCGAAATTAATAATTAATATTACAATATCAAAACTAAAAGAGCTTATTAGACACTGCTGATGGTGATGAACTTCAAGCATAAGCCAATGAAAAATAAAAATATATATTCGGCTTAAGTTAGTGTATAGAGTGCTTAACAGCCGTGTTCGTTGCACGCGTGTCAATTAATTTTGACATTTCATCAAAAAGAAATCATGCGGGTGCGCTAAAAATTAAACACTATAAGAACCGGAACGCATAACTTGCTATAATTGAAATGTTTTCGTAGTATATCTACATTATTATCGCCGACATATCTGGAATAGTGATGGGTTTACAATCACAATAACGTATGACTCGAAGTTTAGTATCTTTAAACCTACACTAAAGTCGCATGCCCCAGTCAGTGCTCCAAGCTCCTCCATATACCACGCAATGGGACCGCCACCAGCACGGTAAATCCATGCTAAGCAGTTGCTTCTCTATTTATGTAGTAGGTATATCATTTCAACGTAACTATAGTCACAGGACAACACTAACTTATCGTATTTCTAGTATAATATTGTATAAGTCTTCAACTTTTGAGCAAAAAGTGGAGAACGTAATGATTATGATATATACGTGAGTCTCTGTAAATGAGGATAAAAAAATATGAGGATTTTCTGACTGATTAAATACCTGGTTGATTCACGTAAGAAAATCTAATTATATACATATATAATATATATAAGTGTAAACGTCATACCAGATGTGGGATCCCGGGCGCTGGCATCTGTAACAAAAACATAAACCAATATCAGTATTGTATAGGAGTGCGTTCACACGACTCTTGTGTATTCTTTAATTACCTTATAACTTAATGGTTATAAGATAATTAAACTGTCTTTAACTATCACTATTATGGCTCAAATATTAATTATTTAGCGCTACCTTGGTATGATGGTTGTGGGTTCATTTGATTTTCACATTCTTATTGGTAACTGATTGTAGCTTCACGCTTTTCCCCTCATAGCAACGTGAATGAATGAAATTAATGGAAATATCCTCTCTTGGTGCGCCTCTACACTCTCTAAGGAACCTACCTGTCACATATTGATATAACTTAAGACTAGTAAGCCAAAGTAAGGTAACAAGGTTCAAACGAATTTTACACACAGTCTATACAAGCGGCAAATTAAGGACACTTGCAAGAAAAATCATATAACTTGACTTGACTTTTCGTTTCGCTTAATAATATACATATTAGATGTCAAGACACTCCGTTCCCACTTTCCGCATGAGATCGAGGCATTGCGTGTTGAGTGGCGGATCTCAACGTCTCTCGATAAATGTACGCAAGTTGAAAAGGATCATTTTTGTGCAATAATATTTTAAATATGAGGTTAATTGCAATTAAACGCACCTGGATGTGGCTTCGATCCCTACCAATATTTAACCAAAAAAAATTAAATTTATTTAAGCAATAAAAACCTTTTAAATGAAAGACTCGTGAAAAATAACAAATAACAAAAAAAGGTTCTATCTATTAAGGTTCTTGGCCACCTCTGACATATATAAAAAATAAATTTAATTAATAAATAAAACCGGAAACACATAACAAGGGGAAATGAAATAAATCAGCAATAGTGTAAATCAAATGTGAGTGTAATTTATGCGGAACCCGTTGTTTTGCTTTGTGGGGAACTGAACATCCATGTATTGTTGTCGTACTTATTATATGTATATACGTATTAACAGCGAAAGTCATTATGAATATAGTCATCGATTATAGTGCGTTAGTTAGTTACTCTACGTTGTATGCAACATATATTACATACTAGCGACCCGCTCGCTTCGCCCGCGTGAACTATAGCTGTTTCGGATATTCGGCGGCTTTTTCATTGAAATTCCTGGAAAAACTAAAAAATGGAAGAAAAAAGCAGCATTTGTGCATCCATAGACCCTCGCTCGGATGAGCGGTACGGTCGTGATGACGTCACAGACAATCAGACGGAATTACTTTCGCATTCGTAATATTCATATGGATTACTTACATTTACTACATGTTTGCATTAAAACTGACTCAAAATTATGATTAACTTCTTTATAGTGGTAATTTGTTTATCTTTAAGTCGTCCACATCAAATGACTGCTTCTCAATCCCCGCAAAAAAGACTTAGTGACACTCCGTTCTCAGCATTCCAGCTGAATTAGAGACGTTGCACGTTAAATGCCAATCTGTTATTTTTTGGGCTCATCATCACGCGGATCAATTTGTCCTAAGGTAATGTTTCGTTATTTATTATAGTTTAGCTGGACTTATATGGTTTTTCATGAGATATGGTAATGTTCATCACGTTGAACAACTTTCATTAACTTGTCATTGCCATTTTTCTTATAGTTTAGCTGATCCATATGTAGAATCATAGTTCTACATCAGGTGTTCCACTCTTCACTCTCAGGTCTAAATGCTATACAGCATAAAAAGTTTCATTCAAATCGGCCCAATAACTTCGTAGTTATTGGGCCGATTTGAAGAGATGTGCGCGTATAAGCAGACTATCGACGGACAAAAATTAAAAAACACTTAAGATTCATATTCTATTACTGTTTTTACATCCTCCTAAATAGTTTTTTAGCAGGATAGTCGGAGAGAACACAACTCCGCACTTTGTCTTAGGGAGCAGAGAGGAAAAATGAAAATATTTAAAATATAATCAATTCCCCAATAATCAATTTAACGTCGTCACTCACGCAAAGCCAATTTGGTCCCTAATGGTCAATTAGGACATTAGTATAGATTTCTTTTTTGAAATTACTACAACGAAGGTTCTCTACTTTGTTTCATATATATATCTTTAATTCCACCAAGTTATTTATTGTCACAATAAGGGCGATTCTTATATAAACAGATAAGTACAGCTGAATACATTTCATGTATTACTCATTGCGTTAGCCATTATATGTTAAAATGAAACCAAATGAGGTCTTTTATTAATAGTGTATTATTTGTTATTATAATTATATATGAAACTTGCAGCTATGACAACATTGTTTTACGTAAACACAATACATAGCATATCGTAGCATATGGTAAACTGACAGAACTGAGAAAACTATATTTCTAGAATATCATATATAAGAATATCATATTTCATAGAATAAAAGTTATTGGACGTAAGTACTACTAGGGTTTCTTAGGCGTCAGAAGCAATGGTTGTGTACTCGATTCCTACTCGGGGAAATGATTATATTTCAAATATTTTCATTCCTCCGCTGTGGCTAAAAATAGGGAGTCAGTCAGTAATGTCTCGGATTTGGGTAAAAAATGGAGTACAGAGTGTCTTGACACTAGTCTTTCTCTGCCAAAAGAAGGGTGCTTTGCGAAAAATGAGTGAAACTGAAAAAAAAAGAAAATTAATAATAATAATTAATTTCGACCAATTCCTAAATAAATAAGTTACAGCCATTTTAATTTTACATTTCAGCAAAGTTTATAATTTAAGTGAGAACGTAGGCGGGCGAAAACGAAATAGTACAGTCATGTAGTTTAAGCAGGCGAAACCGCGAGCGGGTCGCTAGTAGTGTAATATTTTTGGATATTAACAAAAATACCTTTTATCTTTTGTCAATCATTTATTCGGCTAGGTCTTTAACGTAAACTAAAAATACTATCGTTCATAAGAGTTGTGCCGAATTCCTAGGTTAACAATATAAGTTCAAAATTGTATGTTATTTTTGGACTTGTTTTGTAAAACCGCGTGTTTAGTTGACAAAAAATGACAATAAATACAAAATTAATTAATGACATAAAAAACGAGATTACTCCTTACAAGTATATAAAAATATATAAAAAAGCTATAACCAAATGTGTAAAAAATCTGCTGTCAACACAATATCGTATATAAAGGCCATCGTGGCGCCGTGGAACAGCGGCTGACTGTAAACGCAGTTGGTTATGGTTTCGGTTCCCGTGTTGGAATAATAAAATTAAGATTCCTTTTATTTTTCCGCTTGGCTAAGACAAACCGCTGCATAGAGTTTCGGTACTCAATACGCAGTATTTCGAATTCGAGCGGCCAGTGGAATGTCTTGACACTAGGATCTCTCTAAAAAAGTGTGAAGCATAAAATGACCACCATTTTTTGTTTACACCAAACATGTAATTCAATTAAATATCATAAATATTTATTGGCATAATTATAAAGACTTACAAGTGCAGCGGACGATAACGAAATTAAATCATGCGACAAACTTCACTCACAAACGAACAGATGTTTGCTTCGACGTGACGTAAATGTGAACAAACCTCTTTTTATATTAAACGACAAGTGTATAAAAAGAAAGCGGATATAATATGGCGGCTGTTAATTTGTCTTTTTGTACGCCGTTCTTTGTATATTAAAGAATAATAATGTACATTTCAACAGATTTTCTATACTATACAACACAGTCATTATGGCTTTTTTTTTCACAGAACAGATTTAACTAAAAAACTTGTGGCAAAATAGTTCTCTTTTCTCCTATACTACTAGCCTGAGCGACAGTCAGTTTAGTATCGATTATACTTAGAAACCAGCGATCCGCTCGCGGCTTCGCCTGCAAAAACTAAACGACTAAAGTATTTAGGTTTTCGCCCGCCTGCGTTCTCACTTACATCACAAATTTTGCTTTAATTTATAATTTAAATTGTAACTTTTTTATTTATGGATCGAATACACTAAATGTTATGAGAACCAAAATACAATAGTCAAAACTGCATTAAAATCGGTTAAGCTGTTTCTGAGATTAACGAGCAAAACAAAAGCAAAGATAAACAGATAAGAAAAAAAACATTATTTTGTGTTCAACGAACCGCGTATTATTTAGTTTTTTTATTATGTATTATAAGTTATATTATTAGTTAAATATTGTTCTCATAGCACACTTAATTTGTTCCTTCACTATGTACACGAATCCGAAACATTGCCTGACGAGTTTCGGAACACAACGTCCCGCCTTTGTATTGCCAGAGTGAGCAAAAAAAAGTAATAAAAATATAGTCTCTAGCCCGGGTTTTAGAAAGCGTTTGACAAAGACTGGAACAACGGCTTGATCTTCAAGCTCATACACACAGGCGTTCCATACAGGCGTAGTCACATCATCCAAGCCTTCTTATCAAATCGCTTCTTTAGATACCGGGTCAAAGGAACCCTACCCAGTAGACGCCCTCTCAGGGCGGGAGTCCCTCAAGGCTCCGTCCTGTCCCGACTTCTGTACAACTTGTACACTTACGGCATTCTAAAGTCTCCTCTCAACCTCTTCACGGACGCTACCGCAATCTATGCATCAGCACGCAACTCTTTCCGTATAGCCGAACGCCTTCAGAAGTCAACCCGGACAAGAGCACCCCAGTATTCTTCCCCCTTCGCCGAACGGACGACATACCCAATGTCCGTCTGCTAGGCAAAGTCATTCCACAGGCCTCCAAATACTTAGGTGTCACCTTAGACAGTAAGCTCAACTTTAAAGAGCACCTCACAAAATTCCGTAAGAAGGCATGCTTTGTTTTAAGTCGCCTCTACCAACTGATCTGCGCGAAGTCAAAAATGTTTCTACGTCACAAAATTCGCCTGTACACGACGTGTGTCAAGCCTATTCACACGTACGCCAGTGTCGTGTTCGCTCACACAGACATGCATCGAAATGCAGCATGCTGCATCGAAGCATCGAAATGCTGCATGTAAATACTGCAGTCCAGTAGCTACTTCGAAAGAGCTTCTACTCACCCAAACCCGCTAGTGGTTTAGTAGCCTGCGAATACTTGCTACCGATAAAGAAGATCTACCGTAGACCACGCAACGTTTTATCCGAGAAAGCTGACCGCATAAAAAAACACGGTACACACACCGTTCCCGCCAGTTTCACTGCAGACCAAGCGCACTTAGGCGCGGAAGGGCGCAAAAGCTAATTTCCAAAATGGTATCAAACGACCTACCCAGTAGGCTGAGCTCGGCTCGAGCGAAGTAAAGCCCTCCACTACGAACTAAGTACGCAAGCCGAGGATCGTGTCTGACAGGAAACTTTAGTGAACTTTGCTGGCACCTTCCAAGGTAGTCTAGCTGGGCCTTCCTCAAAGCACGCGAGAAGCTATAGAGGCCATTAGGGCCAATACCATACTGTCAATTCAAGAAAAAAAAATCGAGGTTTAGTAGGCCGCCGTACTCCCGCGCCATGATAGCCACATTCTACAAAAATATTTTTTTTTACAGGAGGGACATACGCTTACAGTTGTGCCCAAACAGTGTCATAACGGTGTCATTTAAAATAGCCAATTTTAATACAGAGAAAAAAATCACTTAGCAGCATAACTTGGACTTGGTGACTAACACTTAGAAAGAACAAGTATTGTACCTCATAAAATCACTAAAAATCAAACAGATAAAAAAAGTAAAAATCTAATTATCTAATAAGAATAAAACAAAGAAGGAAGGATAGAGATTTGTTTCGCGGGTTTGTTTCGCCACTAGATTATCCATGACTACCCTGCTATGCGGGAACAAAACGTAAAGCTACAAAAATAAAAAAAGAATAATAACATCGTATTAAGCATTCACTTTCACTAATATCAATATATTATATTTTACATAATACTCATTCATAATAATTAATTAACTATCTTCGTGAATCATACAACTATTAGAAATGAATGACTACATTGATTGGGTTTCAAATTATAAAACAAAGTAAAAAGACACCTCACAACGCTTACTGTCAATATTATTCTACACTTTCGTCTAAGTAAATGGCAAAACCATGATTCATCAGGTATTCATGATTGCCAAACAAATTTGTAGGTCAACGTACAAAGTCGAAACTCGTAATCTTCATAGGTATGGTGACATTGGATTCTGGCATTGGTTGGTACAAAATACTGGCCCCTTATTTTAGATTATTTATATAGGCTCAGTGGTAGCATATGAAAATATGCGATTTCAATGACATTTAACTTAATTTTGATCGCAGCGGAATTCGAATCTGCACCTCTTGGAAACCGTCCAAGAGCTGTGCACTACTCCTCTATATAAATTAAAACTATGACAAACTTCATACTCCTAATGCCGCGTAATTTGCGTAAAAAAGAGTACAAAGTTTCGCTTCTCATATAAAGATTTTTTTTTAAGAAAATTATGCGGACGGATGTTCATGATTTTAGACAAAGTTAATGTTTATATAAAGGCGGAATGCCACAAGCGAATATATATTTTTATATATATATACTGTTATATATAAAGTAATATATATATAACAGTAGTTTTTAGTATAATATGACAAACAAGTTGTTAAGGCAAAGTGTATTTTACGCGTGAACGACTCAGTATCGAATCAGTTATCATGAATATTGCATTTCAATGGGTTTTTAATGCATAGTCATGTAGGGTATATGACGTTTTTACAAAATATAAATGTAATTCATTACGTTTAGGTTAGGTTTTTAATTATCATATCTCTGTCTAAATAAGAACATTAAGTGATCCATACTAGAAATGCATTAAAAAGAAATAAAAAGCTTCAGACTTTTTCTCGCATAGCAGATGAAAGAGAATCTTTCTGCCTGAGTTCGAGACATTTCGTATTGAGTGGCGGAACTCAACGCTGTGCTTTGTATAAAGTACCAGAACGGAAAAATAAAAATAATTATTTTAATATAATCACATCTCCGAGTAGGGATCGTACTCATAATGATTAGTAATTAAAAATAAATAACAAATAAGTAGAATTTTATGTATGGCAATAGCTTATATAGCTAAAAGTAAGCAATAAATGGTTTAACAGCGTATAGCTTCGACAAACATCTTACAAGCTTTCGCTTAATTGTTTGGTCAAGAACCGGATGCAAACACCGGAGTAACGTGGAACAGCGCGTATTCAAAGACGTTAATAAAATTGAAGATGTATCCACAAGTGGTTTGAACTTTGCCACGCCACCATTGATAATTGTGACTATGGCAGGCATATGATAATTAGATTTATATGTCATTAAATATATGTTATTTTTATATTTAAAAAAAGCTTTTATGGATTAAATTGAGTAGAGATTTCTAACTATTGTCTTGTCTTTTTATCTGTACTCATCTAACTATTTCTCTATGCATGTAAGAGGCAGTAAGTAATCGCGATTAGGTGTAATTTCGATTCCCACTGGGAGGAATGATTAAAATTTTTTTTTTTATTTCTCCGCTCTGGTGAGCAAAGCGCGGCGTTTAGTTCCGCCACTTAACATGCAATGTCTCGAATTCGGGTGGAAAATAGAGAACGAAGTATCTTGACACTAGGTTCCCACTGACTACCCAGCTATGCGGGAAAAGCTGAAAGAAATTATGTGTAAAATTTTACAAAACATATTCGATTTTATACCGTACAATTTGGTTGAAAATATGCACATATTTCTGGATCCCATGAATCCGAATGATGATCTGAATATTTTCATAGCATGCACATGACGTCCTTGCTAGGACTACCTACTACAATAAATACTTTTAATTATGTTATTCCTTTTCTTTCCTTTTACACTTCTTGTTATTCTATGCTTTTACTAAATATAAATAATAAAAAACACCAATGTACCTCGACATATAAGATTTTATCAAAACGAGCATTATCAATCACAATGATTTCGTAACGAAGAAAGTGAACGTCGTGAACGTTTTGGTATAAATAAAGTTACTAGCCAAAATAATATGAGACAAGTGAAACTAGTGTTAAGGCTGTCTCATTCATATACTTAGCAAGATTTTTAATTAGTTTTAGACATTTTCTCGTAAAGCTTTGTAGTTCTTTATTTTCCAAAACACTCCGTCGTCCACTATTCGCCCGATGTCAAAATATTGCATATTAAAGGGAATGAAAATATCATTTATCCACCTGAAGACCGGACCATAAGCGTTTAGAATCAGATGGTCTTCTATCTACAGCAATATTGTAATTTAAATATTTTTTAACATTTTTAAAATGTTAATCGGTCACTTAGGAAATTGATTCTAAATTTGTCTTATAATTTAAATTTAGTAAACATGACAAAAGTGGAGAACGTGTCCTGACACCAGGAACCTGCTATGTGGGGGAAGCTTGAAGCTGCTAAATCACTTTATTATAAAGAAACATTTTAGCTCAATAATTTCATAACATTATTAAATATTAATTACACACTTAAGATTTATAATTAACTCAATTCACCTAATCTTTTAACTAAGCCTATATAAACAATAGTGAATACAGTACACAGACAATAACTGGTAGACTAGTATAGTTTAATAAAACTATACTAGTCTAATAAAACTTATTTCGATATGATCAGCGCTAGTTACGTAAACAAAATAATTATACATCATAAAAATAATGATTTTATAATCAATATGAGATCATTTGCAATACCAAAAAGTAGTGTAGCCTAAGGCGACTCAGTAATAACGAAGCAATCTTGTTGATGGTTTGTAATGTAGGACATATCGTACCACGCCCCTATACTGTTACATTATATTTATTATATGTACTCATATATACTTATTTCATAACTACTTTCTTCGTCTTTTGAATAAAATAGTTTCATAAAACTAAAAATGATCTGGGACCAGGTTCTGGTCAAGTCACAAACGTTCGTGGTAATAATAAAAATAGTGTAAGTTTATGAAATCCGGACACGTGTGACAATTTCAAGTTAATTGGATGACAAGAAGTGGGTAAAAATAGTGTTGTAAGATTTATGTACATAAATGAATTGATAAACAAAGGTAAAACTTATGAACTTACGATAAAACGGTTAATATATGAATTGAGAAGGGATTTAGCTCATCATCATACGAAAATCTATACTGATTTAGGATAATTGGATAAGACGGTCGAATTAAATTTTTAATATTGTAAAACTCCTGTATATAAAGAAACAGTAAAAACAAAAACAGTTTTGAATGAAACCTTTTTTGTCGTATAGGTCTTACGCATAGCAGGGCTATCATTATAATGGATTTAGAAGTGTGGAACTACCTGATTCAGAGCCATAATAGACCAGCTATACTACTATAAGATATAAGAAAAATGTGCCTTAACAAAAGTTATTCAGCGTTTTGAGTTTTTTTAGTGGAAAGGGTCATTAAGTTCAGACAAACGAAGTTGCGGGCAGCTACTAGTATATATATAAGTATTAGCCTGAATTAACAAGAAAAACTCTATCAGGTTCTTTAATGACCATGACTACTAAGTCAATGATAATGGGCGGTCCCATTTTCGACCAGATAGTGCATGTATTTACATTGCATTTATGAACACTTTTTATATTTACTGACTTTATTAATGGCCTAATCGTCAAAGTTGTCGTCAAGATCCTTTGGCTAAATTTAGATTTAAGGGTCGAATGGGTGGGTATGTAGAAATTGTTTCTGTTGTCGAAGTAACATATGCGAATAGTATTCGCCTTTATAACGGTTACTATACTTACTATACTTACTATATATATATATATAAAAAAAAATATATATATATATATATATATATATATATATATATATATATATATATATATATTTACGTACCTTTAAAGTTTTATTATATGGGATATTTAAGTATTGGTAAAAAATTACACAATCTAAAAAAACATGTTTATCAAGCGGCATTTGATTCTATAAAATTAGCCAATCTTTCTTATATTTCAAATATTGTAGGAGCTTTTGTAATTAATATAAACTTAATCCTGACCCCATTGACGGGTAAAATACGCATTGACTTAGCAACGAATGGTTGTGAGATTTTCTACACTTCTTCTCTGAAACACCTTTAACTATCTCAAATTTCATACTGCTCCGTCGTCTATAATTTATTAAGAAAAACTTTATTTTTCAATATACCCAAATAAATAATTGCTTATTTTCAAGCAAAGTACAGTTCGTATATTTTTAGAGACACTTGGCTTTTAAAGTAGTTTGTAATCAAGGAGCATCCGACTATTTGATGTAACCGACCCAAATTTAACATACACTTCATACGAGTATGTTTATATTCAAGCTTTAGGCGTGGAGTGTAAAAGAAGCAACTATAAACGGATTTAATATCGTTTGGGCCATTGTGTCGTAGTGGGATAGCGTTCGCATGTAAAGGCGATTGCTTGTGTTGATTTTCATTTCACCGTTCTGGCAAGACAAATGGCGGCGTTGAGTTACATCACTCAATATGCAATATCACGAATTCCGGCGGAGAGCAGAGAATAGATTGTCTTGACAGTAGTTTCTCTCTGCCTACCGGAATAAAAGCCTAATATCTATCATGAATAATTGATACAGTTACATACCATATATACATATTTTAGTAGTAGCAGATGTCATAATAGCTTCTTCATTTAAATGTTCTAATACCTCTAGCAAGATTACAAACCAAAAACGAGTGATTATTATTTTTTAGGTGCAATTACGAATAGCTAATAATTAGATACTTCAATTTCTAAAGTAAAGTTCAATGTAAACAATATAGTGTAAAATGGAATATTAGTGTAAAAATAACTCTTATTTCAATGCCTACAATTTCATAAATTTACTCAAATTAATTTTTTTATAGGTATTTTACAGTTAAATTTGAAATGCAGTTTTTTTTATATTTTAAATATATTTTCACTATTTAAATTATGTATGTATGCATTATATATTAACAACACTGTAAAAATAAATCATTTAAATTTAAATATTAATACAATCTGCAGACTAACGTTCTACTTCCTAAAGTTCTAAATAATTATGAATCAAAAATGTTAAAAAAATATCAATTATAATTAAAATTATTAGAAAATTGTGAAATAGAAACTATCATAACTTGAACATATAAATATTGATGCACATAAGCGAATATATAAATTAGATATCTTGAAATTTTTGTATAAATGGCGTTTATATAATATTTTATTTGCATTAGTTTTAATTTTACAAGAGAAAATTTATACAATCGGCTGATTGGTAAGTAATATATAATTTTATCTATTGATTAAAATGTTCAGATGCAACTATATTAGTGGTAAAAGCATGCGAATTTGCCCTAGGGCTTGCATGAAGAGGCTGATGACAGTGGACGAGGTGAAAGAAGTATGCAGGGATCGAAGCAAATGCCATTTCGTTCAGTCTGGCCCCCTAGTGACAAAGTTTGAAGTTAAAAAAATTAACTATTTTGACATATAATTTGGTGTTCATACATCAATTTTTGGTAGTACATGGTTACAAATTACAGGTAGTAAATATCGCGAAAACCTTTTAATAAATGACAAATTAATTTAAGTAATACGCTTAAAATCATTCCCCCACTCTAGCCTAGTCGTCCTAACAATGACATGAGGTTCATGCCATAAAAATGTAATAATTGCCATCGTATTGGGAAACACTTTTAAAAGTGGACACCTTAGTTCTCCACTTTTCGCGACTTATTTCTCATCTTGACACTAGGTTCTCTATGAACTCTGATATGCGGGTGAAGCTGTAAATATACGTCTTACACGATACATTTGATAAACATTAAACTTCGTTTTATTTTAAAAGACAATGCGGTTAGTGAAGTTAAAAGGCATTTAATTTTTACAGGTTTTTCGGTAAAAAGGCAAATGTGTTAAGCATGTGACTTCACATAGTAAGCGTACACTTGATATATAAAATAAGCATTGCACAATAAATTCAAAGGCAGACATCTTAAAAATTTTACATTCTTTAAATTACTATATATTAGTTTCTCGAAAATAATAAATCTTTTTTGCAGCGTCAATAATGTTTATCGCAGGATGTATTTGAGGTAAACTGCGAAAGCAGTCAATTTAAGTAACATTTGTATACGTTTAATATATTTTTTGCTTTGGAGAAGTTTTGGCTATTTTGTTATGCAGTGTGCAATGAAATTGATCAAATAAATTAAAACTAAAACTGTCTAAACAGTTTTTACGTATCTAAAGACAACCTAAGCACAAACGTAAGAAAACTATTCGCTACTAATATGCTTTACTTCCACCGAAAAAATCCTTATCTTAAAAAAATATATTATGTAACTAATCTGTGAACAAGAATCCGATAATCGATTCAACTCATCATAAGAGAAAAGATCGATTCATAATCGTTAGATAACAAACGATAACTCTATCTCTATCACTAATGAACATCATTTTGATTATATCTAGAATAAGATAGAACAGGTTTTGCGGAGTTTCTTTTTAAATTGTAGAACATAAGATACATTTGTTATCAGTAAAATAACCTTATTTTACTGATAAGAAATTAATATGTTTTTAATCATGCAACTGCATTTTCTAGTATTTTCATCAAAAACGAAACAAACATTTTTTAACTTTCGATCAATGTAATTCCATTTTTCGGTTTGATTAGTGAAATTGTTATATTTGAAAATCTTAAAATCTTTATATTGAAATAAAAGCTGTTTTTTGGTTTCGTTAACCTTTCAAATTTTTATACGTTTTCTCTAAATGTCTTTTTCTAACTAAGTGTAGCTAAATTCTACAGACCGATGTCGGGCAGCAGCGTCACTGGTACGAGAAGCTGCACTCTTCGATCACCAATACGCCTGCCAAGCGTGCTGGTTACGGGCAATACCTTTGATGGCACAAAGCTTAACTTAATATAAAGGATGACATTGTCTCACTGTATCATCAATAAGTAATTGTTTTATATTTAGGTATTATGTTCGATAGTTTTATACGTATATCTGGAGTCGCAATTCAATTTTGCTCTTGATTTGTTTTTGTATAAAGTTGAAATTGAATTTAGGGGCAAAATAACAGTGAAAATTTAACAGCCAAAAATAAATCTTATAGTTTGACGGATCTCTATATCTCGAATCTCACTTAAAGAATAATAGAATAGAATAAAATCTCTGTCCACTCTGCAAATGCAGGAGACATGCAGGAAATATTAAATTATATTATTGAAGCGCTCACCGCAATTTTGCCGCACTAGTGTACATTGCCGATATCTGTAAGAAACACATCTGAATAAATAGAACAATATTTTATTCAATACATTCCGGAGTTCAATAGGTATGTTTCAAATGAACTGCGTTCGCTTATTTCAAATTAATAATATAGAATTATAAAAGTGCCTACAATTAAATAATCTACATGTTCACTTCGCTTAGTATTAATTATCAACGAATCCTTTTTTTTTTTAAGCACATATTTTGATTCATCCGATTATGTAATTAACTTTAAAAATGTAGTTATATTCTCTCTAATCAATATGGTAATTATGTATATGAAAAACTTCACTTTGATATGTTTACTTAACATAAAAATGATAAAATTACTAACTGTAGTAATATTAAAGAAAGTTTCTCTATGTAACGCTTTTAAAGAAATCATTACTATTTTTAAAAAAAGACAAGAACTCATTATTGTAGGCATAAGTACAAACGCTTAAGTTCATATATTATACACTTATTATCCTTTGATAATGTCATTAGAAATACTTAGAAAAAGCTATAAGCTTAGCTCGTTACTCGATCCTATAAAGTGTGTGAAATTTAAGTATTTAATGATACTAATAAACTACTTTACAATAATCTTAATACTTATATATTTGTTTCTATCATATATATAAGCAGTAGCCAGTGTAGTAAAAACCTTCCTTAATGCCACGTAAAACGAAGACGACACGGAAAATATAGCACATCAATATATAAAAACAGTTAAAATTATTAAAGAGACCCATTTGTAATCACAATTTGTGTATCACAATAGTATAAAGCATTCAAAAAAAATACAAATCTCCATCAATAAGTGATATCCAATATCCGATATATCTGACGTAATTCTTTTAACGGACCAAAACAGGTGGTACAAATCGTTTTTTTTTCTTATAACAATGTAAGTTAAATAATGGCAAAGACTCACTTTAGAAAACAATAGAAAAATCCAACAAGATGACACCATCGATCCCTCTATCTCAGAGTATAAAGGGAGGATAGACACACACATATAATATATCACTGTCACTAACGTTATTGCAACGTGTGCGCCGGCGCACCGACCGCGGTCTACTGAACACGAGCTAGAGGGCAGAGGCTTAGCGGGATGATTTGCGTAACCGATATGTAATTACGATAACGAAATAGAAAACAAGAAAATCCTTGGTATATATATTTCAATGTCGATATTTGTTTGGAGTATATATTTGTTTTTGATTATTGAACTGTAAGACAGTCATGGCTACCAGAGTTTTTAAACCAGTCTAAAAGTGTTATTTCACATAATATTAGTATATAGTATAAATTAGTATAAAGTGCATTTAATAAGAGGCCACTGTATCGTAGCGCAGTGGTACAATGTCCGACTGTAAATGCGATTGGTGTTTGTGGGTTTGAATACCACCCGGGGAAACGATTATATTAAAAGAAATTAAAATATCATCTCTGCTCTGGGAAACAAAGCACGCTGTTTAATTTCGCGACTCGACACGCAACGACTAGAATTCGGTCCAAAAGTGACACCAGCTATGCGAAATAATCGTGAGGCTAAAAAAAATGATTTAATTAAATTAAGTTACAAATGCAAAAATAAATATAATTTCTTGTAAAATAAACATAAGAGAACGTGTAATTTTTTGTTACCTTAATATTAAACGCATTATTCAAATTCATAGAAATAGGTTAATAGTTTAATACCAATCACACATTCTACAGCAAGGACGAATCTTGTGAGGCAATTAGTCAATTAGATTCATTTGTTGATGTTCGAAAATAACATTTATACGTACGATACGATGTACGATAAATCGTAGCAATCGTCACTGCAAATAATATTTCAGTATCAAGACTCTCCGTTCTCCACTTTCGAATTTGAGACATTGCGTGTTGAGTGACAGATATCAACGAAGGGCTTTATCTTGTGTAAAAATATAATTTGAAATGTTTTTTATATATATATTCAAAACGAATAACGTCGTCTACACGAATAATTAAACACCTTAGGGACATATAATCGAGCATAATATAAGTAAATAGAAGTTGGTATTTTATATCCTCAATTAGCACAGGATGTTAAGTTCTAATTTTATCTAGGTATTATTCCGCTGTCGTTACAGTTCTCATTTACATAACTACATTACACGTTGATAGAGCTTGACGACGCTTCACGTTTATCCCTGCATAGCAAGGTAAGTAGAATTTTAGGAATATCTATATATTAATTAAATACTAGCTGTGCCCGCGACTTAGTCCGCGTGGAATTCTAAAATAAAAGTAGCCTAAGTTACTCTTTACTACATCAGGTATCTGCCAGTAAAAAATCGGTCCAGACATTTAAGAGACTAGCCGGAACAGACAGACAAAACTTGTAAAAAATGTTGTTTTGGTATATGAATCGGGTATACATACATATGCATTTAATAAATAGCGGTTATTTTAATATTACCAATGGACACTCCAATTTAATTTATTTGCATAGATAAGCTTAAAATTGCATCATGTAAGACTCTTAAATAACAATAGGTACAAATATAAAGTTCTACCTAATTTTTTTTTAAATTTACATATTTAAGTATTGTTAAGGTTATTTACGGCTTTACTAGCAGCTTCACCTAGGTCAACCTTACTGTGGATCACACATTCTTATATAATATAAGAAGAATCGTAATACTCAGTAACGTGTAACTTTATACAAAAGTGCCAAACACATTGGGCAGTGGGTGTAATTTTTTCTTTTTCACACTATAATCAGAAATATTGGCATTGTGTACTTCTTATGCCTATAAACTTTAAACACGCCAAATTTCATACTTCTCCATCCACTATATTTTTATAAAATTCGGGTCATTTACGTACATTAGTTGAGACTGCGTTTACGTCTGCATGGTATTCAAAAATAAAAGCCTTGTCATAATCGGTCCAGCCGTTCCAGAGATTAGCCGGAACCAACAGACAGACAGTCATATTCAGACTGAAACTCCAATATAATTTATTTGCATGTATAGAATAATTTATAGAATCGTTCCATTTTTAGAAACGCCATAGTTCGTAAGGGCAAAACAGTTGCCACAATTGTAAAAGAGAAAGCCGATATCATTTGCACAACCAGTTAAGGTGCTAACGTGAATAATAACAGAAGCGTTTAATCGCTTATGGGGACGTGTGCCACCTATCAAATGTATCGCATTTGTACTCTACGAGGGTCGCCTTAAATAATACTATGAAGTGACATGGGACTGTTTATTGCGAAAACGGGTAAATTTTCATCTAGTAACTATGTAAGTGATATGATGTACGCAAAAACATTTATAATATTATGTCAATTGAGAAAATAAACCTCTCTGACTATTAAGCGTCTAACATTAAATAAATATAAATTAATTAACTAATTTAAGACGTACGACAATTAACATATCTAAATGAGGCTGATAAACGTAATTTTATTATTTATCAAATTTAATCAAATATCAAATTTGATACTATAAAAAACTTATAAATAATTTTTTTTTATTTTTTTTATAATAAAATAACAAGTCGAAGATAAATTGCTGTAGTGTAGTTGAGGCATGAACTACTTAAGTCAATTCCTGTGAATGGACTTATTGAGTTTGATATGACTCAATCAGAGTCAAAAAAATATATTATACTAGCGACATGCTCGCGGCTTCACCGGCGTGAACTATAGCTGTTGCGTATTTTCGGCGGCCCTTTCGTAAAACAAAATTCATGGAAAA
This sequence comes from Podotricha telesiphe, assembly GCA_038994665.1. Lineage (NCBI taxonomy): Eukaryota > Metazoa > Arthropoda > Insecta > Lepidoptera > Nymphalidae > Podotricha > Podotricha telesiphe. The sequence continues at coordinate 338,402 of JAOYRR010000162.1, read as the reverse complement.
ACAAAAAAAAATAAAGAAAAAAGTATGTTGTTATCCTATATTTAACCCAAGACCTTCATGTATCTCTATATAGAACTTCATCACACTCTGCTTAGCGCTTTGGCCGTGATGCTATCACAGTCGGACAGACAGAGTTATGATGGATCACTGCTACTGTAACAATCCACACAAGCAAACCTCTTTATTACATTTACCGATTGAAAAATATCACAAATCACTTAAATCAATTAACAAGATTAACAATAACAAAAATACTGCTACTAAAGAAACAAACACAAACATTAGTCTAACTCTATGAAAACCAAAGAGACGGACAATAGATGAAATTACGTGGCATTTTTTATATGGAAAGCTAGAAGAAATGTTCTCAGGCTTGTGACAACGTTATCTAATTTGGGTATTATTAGACAATGCGTGATAACGTAATGAGTGACGCAACTGAAAGCCTCTGGGAATTAGAAATAATCGTAGCTATTGATGAATTGCGGAAATTATTGAGGAAGTAATCCTTTTGTTGTTTTCTTATAATTTTCGACGTAGCCCATGCACGTGTAGCATAAAGTGTGCGAGTTGATAAAAATGATATTGGACGGTTTAAAAAAGGCTGATCGGTTTTAATAATAGTAATGACTTCTGGTTTTTTATATGTGAGCTCACCTGTTGCCTGGAAGAGATCACCTGTGGTGATAAGGCCGCCTTTACACCAAAATTGTAACTGTTCTCTATTGTCACTTATGTATTTATCATTATATATTTTAAATTGGTGTAAAAAAGAGTCAAATAAATGGTTTTCATTATATTTTCTATTTTATAGCATTAAGCTTTAAACTTTCTCCCGTATAGCAGGGTAGCCAGAAAGTTATTTTTATTTAAAATTATTTTTTTAAATTATTCTTCTACTTTGCTATGCGAAAAAAATATGAAGCAACAAAAACCCAACTGGATTCGCATCTATTCTTCATTTATGGCACTCAGTAACTAACCAACTGCACTACGACAGCCTTCACTTTTTTCAAATTTTGTACAATAGTAATTTATGTATAAATATAATGTCTAGCGTTTTCCCGTGACATCCACTACTTCTATTTAATACATACAAGACGTGTAAAAACTTACTATGAACGCTGATCACCTAAATACTTAACTAACAACAATGATGTTGTTAGTTAAGTATTTAGGTTATTTTGATTACAAAGTAGGTATATAATTTAGTAGTGCAATAAAAAGCTGAGTTGCATAAGTTTGATGTGGGAAATATTATTGAATCCGTGTCTATTAAGATTGAGGGTAATATTAATAGACACGAATTACGTACATTTTTAATATTAGATAGATATAACGTTGTAACGTTGCGCTGAGTTCCGCACTCAGCTCGTAATGTCTCAAAGTTAGGTGGAAAGGAGAATAACATTTTGTTCGTGCGTAAACCGTTAATCGAACAGCTGGTTCATAGCTAAAAATCTTATTTTATTTATTACTAATAACAGAAAACATATATTTAGAAAACGTATAAAAATTAGAACGCAGCGGAATTTGAACCCGCGCTTCTTGAAAACCGTCCAATCGCTCTGACCGCTAAGCAATGCGATCTACAACGCTACGGTGGTACGCATGGATTTCCTAAGTGTGTAAATAACACTTTAAAAACAAATGTTAAAAAACAAAAACATAAACAAAGTGGCGACATTGAAATATTTTCAACGCCCCCTGCGTTGAAAATATTATATAGTTCAAATTATTCGTGAGATAATATTTCTAAAAAAGCTATTTTGTGGTCTAGATAGAAGGTCCGTACCAGATGAAGAACATGTAGTAATGGATCACTAGACTCTTTAAATGTGTAAATAAAAAAAAATGTCTTGAAGAGAACCGATGCGGTACAAATCTAAATACTACGTGTATTACTATGAAAGGCAACTTGTAGTTATCGACGAAAGAAATTAAAACCACATTACAACGTCAATTCGACGTCACATTGCATTGGAGTAAATATTAATTATCAACTTCCTTTATTTCATGTAGAGCTATTAAAAAACCTTGAATACCGTTTTGTGGGTTGACTCTTGAGTAAGAATGTCATGCTTTATGATTAAAGAAATAAAATAAAAAATAATATAATATTTATTTTCAATTTCATTTCATTTACAAAATAATTAAGTTACCGTACAGGTAACATTATTCAAAGGAAATTGCAAGCCTAGTCTTTTACTAAGTGTAGAAACCAAGCAACTGGTGAGTTAGAACATTGTCGCCATTAAACGATTTATTTATATTATTGAAAGTTGTAAGATAGTTGACGAATAACTTAATAAAAAATATTTTTTTTATTATACAATTACACGGTAATGTTCAACGGTAGGTGTTAGTAAATAAGTCATCACTTTAGTATTAGTATAAAATTTATTACTAAAAGGAAAAATAAATCGATTAATCGTCAATTATACGATATGACTACGATATTAACCTCGGCGCCGGGTCATAAGTTCGATCCACCCAATTTTGGTTAGAAACGAATGCCCCCCACCTTATCAGAGCTGGAGCCTGGCCGTCATATAGACCTGATCTTAATCCACTGGATTATAATTTATACTCAGTTTTAGAGAGTAAGGCTTGCTCTAAACGCCATGTTAATTTGGAGTCCCTAAAACAATCCACACGATTGGCAGTGAAGAATTTTTCCTTAGAAAGAGTGCATGTTATTGATAACTGACCTTAACGTTTAAAGGACTGTACTGCAGCCATTCGACACCACTTCGAATAAGCTTAATATATTTTATTGATTTTACACTAATGTAGTTTATAAACAAAAATATTGTATTAATAATAAATGTAACGTACAATAAAAATAATAAGTTTTTCTATGTAACAATATTTATGGCCAGACTAAGTATAAAGATTTATCTCAAACATATTTGTACGTTCATGACGATATTTTTTTCTGTAAAAGAAATATTTACGGTAATTAAAGGCAAACATGTCTTCTCAATTAATCGTATCAATATTTAAATTTCTAATTTATTTATTTCACACCATTAAGCAAATCAATCATCTTTATTAATTAAATATAATTTAGCTAAAAACTTCTTAAAAATAAAATCGAGAAATGAAAATATGCAATTTACGTAGTGTAGTGGCAAAATCATCTGAATCGTCCAATTTGTTATATCCATACCTAACAAAAAACAATAATAATTGTATATTGAATATAAAACAGAAAATACTTTTTTAAAGTATTTTTCCGTTAGCCTGGTCGTGCATCCTGGAAGTGGATGAAAATAGCGTTGTAGCACCATTCATTCTCCACTTTCACCACGAAGACCATTGAGGCGCAGAGGAACATGGTCTTACTGTTAACGCGATTAGTTGTGGATTCGATGCTCATTTAGAAAAATTATAATATTTATATTCTTTTAATTTTTTGGTTCTGGGTCGGTGGTGCCGGCCGCCGCCTCAATATTTGCTTCTACCACCCAAAGTCTTGGATTCAAGAGGTGAGTTGGGAACGGAGTATCAAGACAGTAAGATCTCTCTACCCTGATTTACCAGAAAAATAAAAAATATCCTACAGTAGCAATTGGCTCCATGTTATTTAAAATGCCTAACCTTTGATAAAGAAATATATATGCTAATATTTATAAAAATTCAACCAGAGATTAATTTAATACATTTATTTTCCTCAAAATTGTTTATACGATTTTACGTATGAATCATACAGAACGGGATATTTTTTTTAACTGACACCTGCTTGTACGTGAGTAAGATTAGAAACTAGATAATGTATAATCTTGTATTTGTATCTACTACTGGAATATTAATAGAACTGCATATAGGAGTTTTAGATAATCTTGCAAAGAATTTTCACGCAGTTTAATTGCGACAAATTAACAAATATACTTATAAAATTTATAGGATGGTAATCTGCAATGTTAGTATAAACAAGTACAACTGACTGACTAAAAAATAAAGTGAAGCCTAATATGAAAAGATTGACATTTGGTGAGTGAGAATATTAGCAACTCAATCTTAGAAAACTCAACATGGCAAGATTTAATCTCGCGATATTTAATATGAACTTTCTCGTTGTACTATAGCATAACCGATTAAAAGGGTAATCAATTTTTAAAGTACTCATATCGTGTCCCAATTAAATTAAAAACAATATTAGTAAATAAAGTTTTCTGTTAATTTCGTAGGTATATTACGTAAAAACGACCCTTAGATATTACGTTACTACGGGAACAATGTTGATTTTCATACTAAAATACTTTGTTCCCAGGTACCGTTTAAAAACATTGCAGGTACTATTAAAAACGTAAAATACAACTAATTTGTCAAGTGATATGTGTTTTAAAGAAATCATTTTCTACCTGTACAATCAAAGGAGTAACTTAAAAGTTGTCCAATCCAAGGAGCTTAGACGTGAAGTTAGTTTGATATAAAGTTTCTAGGGAGAAGAGCAGAAATCCAATATTTTTCATAATAATGCATTATTAAAATAGCATTCAAAATATACTAAACACAATACCGTTTTTTAACATATACATTTTTGTATAAAATGGCACAGACGTTGCTAAGGCAACGCGTATTTTACATACGTACGTCAAGCGTGCCACTAGTAAAAATAATAAGCCAAACTTTCGCTACCCTTGCACTTTCAACTGTCAAAATATAAATAAAATTGGAAAGTCCTAAGAAATGGCATCAATTGGTACTGGAAAGGTAGCAATTAATATAACATATTCAATATCTAAAACGCTTCTCACGGCGCCGTTCTCTCGCTGATAGGTATTACGATAAATAATAGCTAAAACAGCAATTATTGTTTTATTTGTCAATGCCTCGAATTCGGGCGGAAAGTATTGTGTTTTGACATGAAATTCACTCCGCCCTCCTGAAATTTACCCTATGCTTTCACGCTTTTTCCCGCGTATATATCCGAAAAGTCTTTGAATATTGGTGCATATTTCATTTAAACGAAGAATGTGTGTGCAAATGCTATTTGTGATATATTCGTATTTATAATACACGTGATACGCCTGTTCGGTTAGACAAAGTGGCGGCTAAGAAAAATAACTACCTTTAAAGGTGAAATATATCGAATGGAATGCCTGCCATGGAGTGTGGGAAATATGTAAAATGAATACAACTCTAGAGGATACAGATATATATACGAGTAGTATGTTATATTACATATTTACTAGGCTCAATGCTACTGCGTCTAATGTATTAAAGGTTTGCAGATATTACAAATACTTACGAAGAAACGCAAACACTTTTAATATTACAAGTTTACACTTTACATTAAAATGCCCAAGTGCTAAGTTACGCCCACATTTTTTCATTTCAGTTATTGTCCAACATTATATTGTACGTATATTTTTCTAATACAAAAACAAATTCTCTTATACTCTTTTTCATAACATAGCAATATTTAAATATAAAATTAAACTATTTGTTGGTTTTTTGTTTTAGGATTTTTGAAGAACATACCTTATACATATTTATAAAAAGATTTCAAACCATTTAAATCATAATGTATATTATAAAAACGTCAATATATCTACTACAAACTGCCATCGTAGCGGTTGCGGATGTCTATAACCGTAATATAATCTAGAAATAAATGATAAGTAAGATATTTTATACCAATTTCAAAGTTTCTAATAGATCATTTCGCCTTGTCACAAAACCCCACATTTGTACAGACGCGACGGGCATCGTAAATCGATCACATTGAATGTCCTTGCACGGGAGTCGAAAGCTAATGTTTAGGATTATTTTGCAAGACACACTCGTAACGAGATACGTATCACGAATACCAAAGCAAAACAGGTTGTATGTTGGTTACTGGGAGTAATAATAATGAAATTTTCCCAATTAATTTATTCAAAGAAAATCTTGGTCATTGAGAAATTACTGAGCATGGCAAAATAACTCAGATAAAAGCTCAGATAAAAGCTATGAAAAATCAGTGGATAATTTAAAGCAATTCGTTCTCAAAAGGAATGGTTATATCCGTTAGATTTTGGACAAACAGGCAACCCTGCAAAGTCAACAAACCTTAGGTTATTTGACCGTAAAGTGAATCTCGTCTCAGTCAATATGTCGACCGTAAACGCGCAAAGTCTGTGATTATGTCTTATAATTTCTTTTTATATGTCAATTTATTTCATTGCATCACGTTTTATGTTTTAGAAGTAAATATCTACACGCATTCTTAATTTATTGCAATCTAGTCACGGAGTATCTTAGTAATAAGCTCACCTTTTCTTCAACATTTTTTCTACCTACTTTAAGCAGTTTTGTACCACATTCATTAAGATAAATAAATTTACTGTATTAATTATCGATCCTATTTGTACCTCATAACAATGTAGGTACAGAGGTTCCACTGTGATTAAGTAGCTTAAGGACTGGTATTGTATCAGTAAGTCCTACAGTGGGATGTACTGGTGATGAGTGCATTTTCAAGCGTCAAAAACAATAATGTAATATCCACAATAATAATAAATATTTTTTTGAATAATTATTAATTTATTGCCAAGTGTTTGTGATTAAACTTGTGGTCATTAACCCACTTGCAATGATAAAGACTAATTTAGCTTATTCAGACGCGACAGATTGTCGTTAATTGTTTTTGTTCTATAAATACCCGTGGAGCTTTTCCATGAAAGATTAGATTATAAAGGGTAAATTAACTGGTAAAAATATAAGTAGAAACTACTCGATTTCTTTGATTTTTCGTATTTCGTGGAGAAGATTAATACAACCTACATTACCGATTCGTTCTTAATTTTTTGGCCATGAATTATTCCTGCCTGAGTGGCAAGTCTCAAGTTCACAAATTTTCGGACCGGGCCGGAAATTCACATATATTATAAATATAAATATTACATAAAGTGAGATTAAATTCATAATTATTACGTACGTTCAAATATGCTCCGACGGTGCCTTGCTTAATTTTTAGAAGCCATGTTAAGTTTTTTATTCTAGGTAATACTATAGAGAACATATTTGATATTAATGATAATAATGTTTTCTAAAAGAAAATAATAATTCAATTTCGTATTCTGATAGAACTGTAGGAAAATAACCAATATGCTCAAATATTTAAACAGCCATTGATTTAGGACGGCCCGTTATGGAAATAAACTATCTAGATCACTAGCGTGTAACCGCAAACGACGTTAGCAACTGTTGAAAAGTTTAACTGTTAGTTTGTATCTTAGCTATTAATGAAAAATAATTATTATTTACGAAATATATCTGATTACATTTCCAAATGGCCTACAAAAGTTATTATTCATATTCACCCCTCAGTGTCAATCACTCGTGGCGCAGTGGCAGTCTGACTGTAATAGCGATTGGTTTGGGTTCGATGCATACTCGGGGGAATACTACAATGAAAATTATTTTCATTACTTCGCTGTGGTAGGACAAAGCGCGGCATGGAGAATTACGCCTCAAAATGCAATTTCTTGATTTCGGGCGGATAATGGAAAACAGAGTGCCTTGGCACTAGGTTCTCTCTGGCTACCTTGCTATGCGGCAAAAGGCATAAACCATATTCACATTTCACATTGACTTATAAGTAGTATGCAAGTGAAAAATATATTTAATCTGAGCATAACATTAAAAAAAACATACAAACATCTGTTTTTACATTTTGCGACTGTACGTTTCAAGTTTCATTGTTGTTATATACAAGATTTGATACTATTTCTCAAATAATATACCTGTCATGCCGCTTCTTATATAAAACATGTCATCAGCGATTCATTTTGACTGAATTGACCACCTGTTTCTGATAGTAACTGAGAATTGAATCTACATCTTTTTAAGTAAACTTGTTTCCTAGTTTCTAATATTTTCTAATATTTTATACTTTTTACACAACACAAATAATTTCAGTTCATAAAATTATAGAAAAAATAGTTACTAAGCAATTATAACTGATTTAGTTCATATTTTCTTTTGAAGTGAATCTATCCAGTAATATTGTGCAGACATCCGGCGCAAGCGCAACCTATTTAATGCACGACTGCAAGCGATGATCACTATATTAGCGGTTCTCCTTCATCAATCAATTCTCATTATTCCTAGTAGTAATATAGTAATTATTTCTTTATATAATATTTCAGTACCGTTGTTGTCTTGACGACGCGATTGAATTGTACTTAAGATAAAAAAAAATTGCGCTTTTTCCTCACTCAAGGCATTGCGTATTGAGTGGCTTAATTAAACGCCGCGCTTTGTCTTGTACTAGAACGAAGCGAAGCTGCAAAAAGAAATTCTATAAATGTAGTTATTTTGTAAAGTACAGTATCCTTTAAATATCATTTATATACAGTAATTGAGTTTGTCAGCAATATTTAGCTCATCCAACATTGACCATATCGCATGTCAAAATATAACAACTCTGATACTAAAGATTGTGAAAAACAACGTTTACACAATTATACCACCAGAGCGTGAGATCATAGAACCTCTATTTCACTTCACATTAAATGGAACATCCCGTGAACACTGTTTTTTGTTTAAGTCCAGTGTAGTTCAGTTTAAAGAACTGCGCTTTAAATTGGTATATTTTTATGCTTTTTTAGATAGCTCTCTATACAATGTTTATTTCAATCTTATAACTAGAGAGGCCGTTGTTGCAACGCGTATGCACTTTACATAAAAGTGTATTTGAAACACATAAGAGTGTGTATAATATTAATTTAATTTCTAATGCATTATTTTGAATAACATAATCACAATAAATAGTCTCCATTTGAACTTAACTATGTTATTCGAACGATTTTTGCAAAAAGGTCGTAGAGGTTTATTTAATTAAGGAAATATGCTCATCAGAACTTGTTAAATCAAAAATAATGGCTATACAAAATATATCATTTGTGTCAAAAAAAATTTAGTAGTTGTAGTTGTAGGCAGAGACAACCTAGTGAGAGAGTGAGAGTCCAGACAATCCATTCTCCACTTTCCAAATTCAAGCATGCATATTGAGTGGCGGACTTCAACGCCGCGCTTTGTCTTCTGCTATAAAGATCCCCATATTAGTTCGAAAGCGACATTCGAGTGTATAAATAAAATTTGACAATAACAAATGAAATAACGAGGAACTCAATCAGCTTTCAGAGTATTTATTTCATTTCAGACTTAGTGTTACTTAGTATTTGTTAGGTTTCACTAATGAGATTGATAGAGTCAATATACAATGTACTCCGCTATCACAGGATACGGAAATTGATAACTGAAAACGTAAACTGTTGTGGGTATTTTAGATAAAAAACATTGGAGGCTTTGTCTTTGTATATCAAAGACTTCATCGAGCCATCGTGACGCAGTGGGACCGCAACTGCATGTATATACGAGTGGTTGTGGGTTCGGTTCCAACTCGGGGAAATGATTATATGTAAACTGTTTTTATTTCTCCGCTCTGTTGAGAGACAAAGCGTGGTGTTGAGTTCCGCCACTTAACACGAAATATCTCGAATTTGGTGGGAAAGCGCTGAACGGAGTGTCTTGATACTAAAATCTCTCTGCATACAGTGATATGCGGGAAAGAGCGTGAAATACTTGTATAGGTTTCTCTAATTAGAGAATAGTTTCATAGCATGTGGTGCTTTTAAATGAACTGAAGACCCAAGCGACTTATATATCCGTTATCCGGCAAGAAATTATAAGTATGTGAAGATAAAACAATCGTAATCATAATTTACATTTATAGTAGTAGATATGATAAAAAATAAATAATAATCTCTGAAATTACGAGCCAGATTTAAAAAAAAAAATACTCTCTACATGATAACCACATATATGAAGGAAGGCTATAAGCTATATATGATTGATGATTTTCAATTTGCTATAAAACATATAGATTATATATATATATATATATTATTATATTATATGTATAAACTAAATAGTAAAGAATAGTTATAAGCCCTATTAATTGATGAGAACGGTTAGTAATTTAAATATAATGATTTCATACTTCAAATATAATTATCTTACAGCAAAAACTAATTTAAATATAATGATTTCATACTTCAAATATAATTATCTTACATGCAATTCAAAAACGGAAGTAGCTGATAAGTACCAAATCATATACTAATAAAACAGTCACTAATTTATTGCGGCCAAGGATTTGTTGCTCAGAGCCAAATCTGTATGGTGCTGTTAATAGCGTTTTTATAAGTTTCGACCGATTTCGCAAAAATATAGTTCTTTGATTAATTCAATATTAAGAATATCTATTTATTCATATAAATAAATAAAATAGGAGTCTGTTTATAATATTAAAATAAATGCATATGTATACACGGTACATATACCAAAATAAAATTTTCTTATTCTGTCTGTTTGTTTGTTCGTTAATCTAATCTCTGGAACGGCTGAACCGATTTTGACATATCTAGCTGATGTAATAGAAAGTAATGTTATAAGTTTTGAATTACAAACGGACAAAGTTGCGGGCACAGCTAGAGTATATATAACATTCTTGCGTTACTTAGTGAATTACTGACTGACAGACACAGTCGAACTACATGTAGTATAACGCTGAAATTTGGCTTGTAGATTCCTTGGGAAGAGTAGATTAGTAGTAACTATCTTTTAGAAATAACTACAGTAACGGGAATAAACAGGATTTTACATTTTATAGTCCACGCAAACAAAGATGCCGGCTACAACTCGTACCATATATGACATCAAGGCATGGTTAATTGGTATGCAGTGTACACGACGATATAAGTTAATAGGTTCCAATTCTACTTATGGTAATATTAATATTTTGATATTTAATTATACATAAAAAAATATCTGGGATAGTTAAACGAAAAGTTCTAAGTGATCACTATTCTCATCTCCCCGTTTTAGTAAAACAACGCCGCGCCATTCAACACGTATTTCCTTGAATTCTGGCGGAATACAGAGAGCAGAGAGTTATATCACTAGTTTATCTCTATATACCCTGCTATGTGGGATAAAGTGTGAAGTTGGATAAAAATAATCTAAGCGCTGGCCCTGGCCCATCGGGCGTCATAATGAAAATATACATACATATTAATATAATGGCTTATTAATTAAATGTATGTTTATAATATACATACACAAGGACAAAGTCTAATGGCAAAACAATGAGTACTTCCCACCCGATAACAAATAAGCGCAATTTTCTCTATAATAGTGTTAACGCGGCAAGTAGTTTCACACGATTCAATGTACGATGTCCAATCGTTTGGAATTCTTTCAGTCATGTTGTGACCGTTATGTTTTTCTAATACAAATATTACCTTTTTGTTTTCATACATGTAGGCAGGATCAAATAGATAGATAAAATTGTCTTTGCACACGTACACACAAAAAAAAAGAAAAAATGACATTAGAGATACATAACTGTAGCAGTAGTAGTTCTCAAGAGCGACCTTATCGACTTTATATTAGATTTGAAGTTTCAGTAATGGATTCTAATATCACGTGTAATTTTATATATAACAATATGTAATTCGAATACAGAAATAACAATAATCTGGTAAGACGGAACGCAATATTGGATTTACTACGCAACTTGGGAGTCCACATAAGGCGTGAAGTAAAAAAATATAGTGCTGGGAGGTCCAAAATATTTATTCCGACCTGTCCTTTCGAGTATTTAATGAAATTTATGCAATTTGTTTTATGTACAAATGTTTTTTTTTTATTTGATTGGGTTCAACGACCTTAGTACAATTGTTCGGAACAATAGCGAATTGATACAGATTACCAATTATACATAATATTTATGGTTGAAGTTTAAAATACATTGGCATAACATTCGTAATGATATTGGTGCTCTTGGTTCTTGGTTCTTATAGCAATGCTCAAAGATTAGTATTATCCATTTCGTCTCTATAGTCTTGTTTTCTTAGTATGTTTTTATTTATTTATTTTAGTTTTTCTCTTCAAGCTCTTTCCCGCATAGCAGGGTAGCCAGAGAGAGCCTAGTCTAGTGTCAAGACACTCCGTTCTCAAGTTTCCGTCCGACATCGAAACATTACGTGTTAAGTGGCGGAACTCCACGCTGCGCTTTATCTATGAGCGCAGATATGGACATAATTCAAATAAAATCATTAGGCGCGTTGTGGTCCCACCCATATCCTATCGGGTTACAGTCAGGCACTGCCCATTGCGCAATAGCTTCTTTTAATGACAGAAAATGTTAAATTTACCTCTTACGAGAAATACGACAGTTCAAATGACAAGCGTTATTAGTTATAACTATAACCGTTTAAGGAACTTCACTAATTAAACATTTCAAGAGATTATATTATATGATTAAGGATATTAGAGTGTATCTACACTTTAAATTCGGACCAACTGAAAGTAACGTTGAATAACGAAAACATTTGACTTCCTTCCAAACTTTGGTTATGTAATATTACGGAAATTGGTTTTGATCACATGAATATAATTTTACAAATTGATTTGTTTAAGAAACTAACAGGTTCACCAGCGTGGACTTAATGACCCTTCCCATCAAAATACCCATACTGCTGAACAACTTTTGTTAAGGCGCATTTTCCTTATATCTTATAGTATATCTGGTCTATTATGGTTCTACTTCAGGTGTTCCACTCTTCAAAATCAATTATAATCTAAGCTGTCTAAGCTTAAAAGTCACTTTAATTCAATTTTATTTGTCTGTATAGTTGTATGATAAACTTGACTATTACCTACTACATAAATGGCGCTATGTGGAACGGTAGCAAGAATTCTAGCTGCGCTTCCTTAGTGAATTGCAATCCAGATTCTTTGGACAAAAAAGAAGCCAGCGCTCTTGTCACCGACGGAGACAATGAATTATGATGTATTATTTTTCTAAAAATCTTAGCACTTTATCTCTACGGACCCAGAGTTTCGGAATATACTCGCAAGTACATGGTATTTTTTAACATTTTTTAAAGTGTTACTTCAAATTTTTATACGTTTTCGAAATATCTCTGTGACATGGTTTTTGCTACCGTGACTTAAACGTATAATAATAATAATCCATATCAACATCACCATTTAAAATACTTAGCAGTTTGCCAGTACGTGGTCATTCAATCTTCTTGTGTGGTCTTGAAGTCTCAATGATAACATCAATGTATTTGATTCGTTTTAATTTACAGCACGTACCTACTTTTAGCCGACTGTGCTAACGAAAGACAGGGTTAATTTCAACGGTTGTAACTTTGTTTCTAATCCGATTGTTATGAAATAAACACTAAATGTTAAGGGAAGTTTACAATAATACAATAGTCAAAATTACATTAAAATCTGTTAAACTGTTTCTGTGATTAGCGCGCACAAACAAACAGATAAACAGACAAAATAAAAAGGAAATGAAAGATCATTGTTTTGGGTTCCTTTATATTCATATATATTTTTATAATCATATATATATATATATATATATATATATATATCATTATAATCATATATATTTTTTTGGACCAGTTACGTTTTTATTGTATGTATAGATATATTACCACTATAGTTACTAATTCAAATTTTGCATAAATATGTTTACTATATGATATTGTCCTTACCGTGACCAATTGCGGGTTCTATTACCCAACAGGCAAAGTTAGTTCGAGCGGCAAATGGACCATAGAGCGAGTATTAGTTTTTAGTCATTTAAAAATAACTAAAAGCATACATTACAACCTAAAGTATTTCTGAAATATACTTTTTCACTACTCAGACCGCGATATTGTATCAGTCTCGGTAACCCGTCACTAATTCAACACTGAACTACGACGTTACGCTTATTAGGAAAAATAACGTACTGATAAACAAAAGAATTAAAAGTTTACGTGTAACAATCAGAAGGTAAAATTAATGTTAATAAATAATTAGCGCAGTGGGACAGCGTCTGATTGAAAACGTTATAGTTGTGGGTTCGATTCCCACTTGAGGATTATTATATTTATATTATTTTAAATTCTCCGCCTTGCTATCTAAGACAAAAAGTGCGGCGTCGAGTTCCGCCACTCAATATGCATTATCTTCGATTCGGGGGGATAGAGGAAAAAAAAATTTTCTTTTCAGCTTCCCATACATAATCTCGTTCTAACAGTGGGCAGAATGATTATATTAAAATGGTAATGTCCCCAATTCTGGCGCAAAAGTGCAGGACTGAGTGTCTTGTCAGCAGGTTCTCTCTCTCTCATTTATGTAGAATAATATGCTTAAACATTAAATAAATTAATTATAATGACAGAGTAATCGTAGCGCATATGACAGCGATTACGTGCAATATTAGTAGATTTATATTTGTGGGATTATTCTTAGAGTACTTGTACGGCTAATACTGAGAAGCTTTATGGAATGTGCGGAATACAGTGATATGACTCTGCATATTGTGCTAACTTTCACAAATCCTTTTTTATAATATATATATATAATTTAACATTACTTGCGTTTGAAAAGTAATAACATTAGTTAAAATTGCATAACACAGCATATTGGAAAAATAATAGTGAAACATATATACCAAATTACTCTACATCTCAACTGCGGCTAGTGAAAACGAGTTTGTGATTCAAATCAAGCAATTTTGCTTCCTCTCAGAAAACAAAATAAAAGACGAAACTAGTAAAACCACTACTGGCGCGGGCCACATCGCCGAAGGTGAGTCATCGCGAAAGCAATTGTAATATTTATATACATAGAAATCCTATTTATCCTGGAAGCCTTGTCTACGAATTACTAATAAAAAAAAAATTAAATTCACGATTTTCCCCGCATGGCAGGGTAGTAGAGAGAACCTAGTACAATAACGTAAGTCATTAATTGGGAAAAAAGAAGTCTTGCTGAATTTCTTACGCAAGTTCCTCTCAGGACTGAGGCATTAATTTAGTGAACCAGTGCTGAATTGTTTGACATTAAAAAAATAAAGAATGTAACTAATCATTTTGTATAAAATTATTTGACCTCGACTGTAACAATCCACTTCTGCCTGAATTTGATACTTGCGTATCGAGTGGAGGCCTTTAATGCCATTCTCTCTCTTACCAGACCAAGAAAATGGCAATAATTAAAATGTAATCATTTCCCCGAATGGGGAAAAACCCCACAAACAATTGTGTTTACAATTAGACCCTGCCCTACAATGGTCTTTAGTTAACAAATATATATTTTTAAATATCTACAATTTATTTATCAATTAATGTAAATATTTTATTTATTAATATTGTAAGCATAAATTATGCTGTATTAGATCTCTTGTCAACCTCATGAAAAACAAGAGGTGAATTAAAATAATAAAAGGGAAATTAATACTTATTTTCTAATATACTAGATAAATCTAAAAAAAGGGATGCAGTAATAAACTATGTCTGTCAATAATTAAGGTGGTGAAATCATTAGGATTAGATTTAAATACAAAATTTTGTTCATTGATATACTTATTCTTACTTGTATGTATAGATTGTCTGTGCCTACATATAAGAGATAAATGAAGCTCTTAAAAAACTTTTTTTTAAACATAAAAGCAAAGTTCACATTTTTCCTGCATAGCAGAGTGGTCAGACAGAACCTAGTCCACCTTCTGAACTCTACACTACACTTTGTCTTGCATCAGAGCAAAATGAAAATAATTGAATATAATCATTTCTAGCAGTTAGACACTGTCCTACTGCTCCACATTGAATATTTAATTAATTTGAAAGTTTTAATTATATTACTTTATGTGAAAAAATATAAATTTTGTTATACATAGTATTTGATTGACTATTACATACATTTAGTATTTTAAGTAAGGCCACTTATTTATGAGAAGGAGATTCATACATTTGATTTTGAATATAAGTTAATAAATAATAAGTGGTAGTATGAGGTTGTTACATTTTATACACAACAAACAATATAAAGCTTAAGCTACTGCACTTTTATATTAGAGATAAAATTGTGGCAAAATATTAAAATAACAAAAATAAAATAATTATATTTATGTTTGAATGTACAAATGCAAATAGGTAGATCTTCTCAGTCTATAACCAAAGCATTAGAGTTTGAATGTGAACCAAATGTTATTTTATAATGTCAATGTTTGTTTTTCTGTTTGAAAGAAGTGTGAATTTTGTCATCCAACAGGCAACTTATCTAAATAAACGGAAAGTGAAATACAGAAAATATATTGCTAGGTTGTCTCTGTTCACTCCACAAGAGGCGGCAAGGTGTAAAAATAATAAAAATATATACACTATGTACACTATTATTAGTTACTTAATCTCAAAAGGATAATATCTTAAAAAATAAAGGTCAGAATAATTCTAGAAGCTATGATATTGTCTAAACAATAAATACATAAAAATAATTGATACTTACCATCCTAAGAGAATTTCTTGCGTTTCATGCTTTTAGCACACAACAAAAGTACTCGAGTATTACTAAAATAAGCATACAGTACACAAAGTAACTTCTAATCCGAAATAATTTAAATAAATTTCAATAACAAGTTTGTATATATAAAATAAGGCACAATTACACATTGAGTGCGTACTCTACCCCTTGTTATCAAAATGTCAAACACATTTGACAACAATGTATTGACGTTGACATCTTATAATGATTCTTTTCGATCAAGAAGTGAAAGACCTGACATAAGTGAAAAACAAGCACAACATTTTTTATAATATACTATATACAGAAGTCAGAACATAATATTAACCTCATTTTGTTTACAGTCGCATTTACTACTGACAGACAGTTACTGACATCAATTACTTTATAAGGATATAATAATAATCTTTCTTTAATTTGTATAATATATAAATATATTTTAAATTCGGTTAATGTCAAAAAATGAGTAACAACACCACAGATAATAAAAATATTTTTGCAGTGGCAGTTTATAGTTGCTATGGAAACCAAATAAAAACAAATGACTTTTAAGTTTGTAGTCAAGTTGTCAAGCTTTTATGTACCTGTGAAGTAATGAGAAAATTGTATATATTAAAATGGGAGGAATTAGTCGTTGGTTGGACGTAGAAGCGGGATCAGATGATATAGATGTTAATTCATTACCTTCGAATATAGTGCTTTGTGATTTACAAAACGATAACGAGTTTAAACTTATTATTGGCGATTTAGGTAAGGAAGAGGAGGGTCCAAAACTTAAAGTAAGTATTACTCTTAGTTGTTGAAATCCAACCATAACCATATTACAATTTGTTATTATAATTTTATAAATTATTTATAGCTAGACAATCTGTATTTAAATAGTAGTATAGGGTAGTATATAAGAAATATTTAACTTTTGCAATATAACCTTTTAATATCAATTCTTCTCCTCATAAATATATTCTTCTATTACAAACATATTAAAATAATATATTTTTATTTCCACATTAGGTGTTTAAAGGAGCAATGCAAATATCAGATCTTGCCTTACCAGATTTGCCTTTAGGTGTGGTTTATATATACTCAAGTGATTCTACACCTAAACCGTTACCATTAATAGCTGTAGCATTCAGTTCCTGCATTTATGTGTATAGAAATATGAAATTGTTTTACAAATATTACTTACCTTGTATAGAGCTTAATGCTGGTGAAATGGAGGTTTGGAAAAAGGTATAATATTTTATTTTAATTAAATTTTAAAAATACCTTAATTAGACAAAAGTTTTAATGAGACAAAGCGCAGGGTTGCTGTGCACCACTCAACACATAATGTTAAAAATTTAGGTGGAAAGTATAGTCTAAAGACCACTAGGTTCTCTCCGACTGCCCTGCTATGTATGAAAAATGTGTGAAGCTTAAACAAAGTTAATATTTAATATATTTCCTTTTTATTCTATATTTTACAGTTAGTAGATCCATCTTATCACTCAGAAGATAAAGTACTAGGTCTCACAGATACTTTGCATAATATACCGCAAAAAATATTAAGCATTCAGTCAAGAGATTTTCTAGCACTAACATTGGAGCAACAGCTTGATTTTTTAGAAAATGCTATAGTACCAAAGAAAACCTACACAGAAATAGCTTGTTTTACAACTTTAAAGATGAACTCAGTTGATAAATATGCTATGAGCTGTATAGTGATTGCTACTGAAGCTGGAGAGTTGATTGTGCTTGACCCACAAACTTTTACACAAATACATTTAGTAAGTCAACATTTTTTTGTTTATTTTTTTTTGCCTTAAGCCTGAGTGTCAGAGAGAACCTAGTGCCAAGACATGCAGTTTTCCGAAACCGTCCTAGACATCTAGTTATTTGCGACATACAGGCGTGTTAATTTGCGGACCTTAACGCCGTGTTTTGTTTTGTTCGCAAGAGTGGAGGGAAGAAAATAATTGAATTATAAACATTTATACTAGTGGGATTTGAACCCACAAACAATCGCAATTACAGTTAGATGCATAATTCCATTGTCAATTGTCATTGGCCTCAAATCGTTATTTGTTTATAAGCACACGAAAATGAAGAAAAAAATATTGTTGTGAAAAAGAGGGCAATCTATTGGTAAGATTTTTTTAAGTTACTTTACTTTTTTCACGCTCGGGTTAAAAAATATAACATTGTAATTTAGGGCTTTTAAATATGATACAGACCTTCATAATCAAATAAAATTGGTATACCCAAAACCATACAATTATTATAATTACTAGTGGCCCCGTTGACACGTAAATACCGCGTTGCCTTAAATAAACGTGTACTTCAAAGACATAGTAGTGTGTGCTACGTTTAGCATAATAATTTAATGTATTTTTTATGAATTATTTGAAAATTATATACAAGCATTGTCGGACTTTCTTTTGTTTTATTCTGGGCGGTTCGCCTCAAAGACGATGCACTAGAAATGTGGTGCTGGCGGCGCTTGCTGGACCGCCTTGGACCGCGCTCCGAACCAATATCTCGATCTTGGAGGAACTTAAAATCAAAGATTCATGTAAGTACAGTCGACGATAATATCTATCGTTGACTGTGCTTACACGAATCCTCAAATATTTTGGGCACATTGCTAGAGAAGAACACTCCATGGAACGACTTGGGACAGGGACAAGTAGAAGGCAAGCGGTCACACGGTCGATGGCCTATGCGTTGGACGGTCCTCATAAAATCTGCAAAACGAACCTCAATAGTCAAAAACACCCAAGACGCTAAAGACCGCAGCAGGTAGAGGCGCATCGCAAGAGTATTCTGCACTACTCGGCATAAACTGTAAATTTGGCACAGTTACAGTTTATACAGAGAATTCCATATTGGCCTATTCCCGGCAGGGTAGCCAAAGAAAACGTAGTGTCCAAGACACTTCGTTACCTAGTTAGTTCTTCATACAGTAGTATAATTTTCGTACAAAGGATACCAAATTTTTGCTTCACGTTTTAATACTTAGGTAAACTCTAATAAATGTGTTTGTGAGCATATTAGCATTAGGTTAAGGATAGTAATATTTTTCATTAGACATTTTAAGCATCTATTTTTTTAGATAATAATTTACTGTAATAATTTAAACAGGTCAGAATATGTACAGCCAAGAAAACTCCATATCAAATTGTGGCTACGGGACTATACAATGTTGATTATAGATTGACGATAGCTACAAGGTGAATGCAAGTTTAGGAAAAGCACTATAGTTAGTACTTTTAGCACTTACATTATTTTTTTGTTTCACCTGTTTGTAGTGACAGCCTATTTGCCAGCAAGATCTTTTTTTTTAAACTAAAATAATAACATTTTGTTAACATTTTTTAAAGTGTTATTCCCACACTAAGGAAATTGAAATTGTTTTTTTTAAATAAAAATAGTCTAGAATTTTGGTAAAATTTAATATTCCATTAGAGGCCATCTTGGGTGACAGCGAGTGACTGCAAACGCGATTGGTTGTTAGATGAGACTTGAATGATAAGACAAAGCGCTGCGTAAGAGCCGCCACTTAACACGCAATGTCTCGATTACGGGTGATGGATGGGGGTAGAGAGTGTCTTGACACTAGGTTCTCTCCGACTCCCGTGCTATATGGGAAAAAGCTCGAACGATATCTTAGGATCGTAAGATACTTACAATTATACATAACGCATAGTTAATATTATTTAATGAATATGAGGCATTAACTAATATTTTTAATTCCAGAGAGAAATCTGTATGTCTACTAAAAAGAGAATGGAAAGAAGGTCGTATATTGTTTAATACAGAGGAACATATAGTTGCTATAGAGGTGTTGACAGCGGACAGCAGTACAATGGTAACATGTACAGACAATACTTTGTCTTGTTATAGTAGAAAGGTAAATTATGTATTATTTACTACTGATTTGTATGGGGATTTTATATTTATTTAACATTTTAATGATGTTTCTGGAGTAGTTGATATACAGTCTAACGGCACACACTTTGATTGTGGGTTTGATTTTGAATCTTATGTGAGAGGGCGTTTATATTTTATGAAAGGGTTTCTTTTGGCGGCTTTTCTTTATTATTCTGTAAAAAAAGATTTTGCTATTTATTTTGCTTCACGATTACCTCCACCATTTAAGATGTTTTCTAAAGTCATTTGTAATATTATACAAAAGGCGTCAACTATATACATATATGCCATATAGTTTTTTTGCAATTAAATGTGTCCTAATAGCTCAAGCAGAGTTTGACAATGAGAAATATTGGAGGGTAATTTATGAATTAATAATCAATAATGCAACACATTCCGATCCCCATTTTTTAGTCAACTAGCTGATATTCACATATATAGCTTTACACTTTTTTAGCAGTAGCGTATTGCGGAGAGAATTTAGTGTCAAGACACCCCGTTCTCCTCTTTACGCCATGATTTTAGATTGCGTGTTGAGATGCGGTTAAACACCGCGTGTTTAATATAATCAATCCCTCATATTAATAACCTTTCCGTACTACAGTCAGACGTTACCTCATAATACCACGATGGCTTTGGTCTTTTTATCATTATTTTAATACCCAATTTATAACCCATTTCATTGCATTTAAATCGGTTAAGCCGTTTCTGAGATTAGCGTGCACAAACAAGCAGACAAACAGAAAATAGAATTAAAAGTCATTGTTTTGGGTTCTATTATATTTATAAATGCCCCTAATAATATTTTTTTCATGTGTCTTCCATGTAAATACGGCACCCGTTACAGTTTTATTATATGTATAGATTAAATTATATATTATAAATATGTTTTTTTATATATACAGGGCAAAAAGCTATGGTGTATAACACTTGAACATCGTCCCGTAGCAATGGCTGTGGTTCCAATAATGCATTTAGCTGTGAATTTGTTAGCTGTGGCATTAAGTTCTGGCCACGTCTATCTGTTTGATGGGAAAGCTAAACGAGACACTATTTTTGTTAAAGGTAAATCGCTTTTAATAGTAAAAAAATGTTTTTGTCATAATTATGATAAATTAAGGTATGAGCGGATGTAAGTGTTAAGATTTCGCAGTTCTATTCATATATACACATACATATATTTAAAAATATTTTAAGTGCATATAAACAGTAATAAAGAATAACCCATCAATAATCAAGAAGAACCTATAATAAAAAAAAAACCAAGTATAAATAAATAGTAAAGAACCATTAATGTTGAAAGTTCCATAATTCAAAAGTGAATAAAAAAAACAATCAAAAAGTGATTCTTAAAAAAAATTGCTATATAATAAAAACACAAACAAAAGACCAGCAAAACAAGAAAAGGACTAAAAATAATTAACATTTACATAATTAATAATTATATTTTGAATAATTTCTAAAAGCTAAATAAATAACGAATGGTTTAAGGTTAATTGGTTCGTCAGAGTTATTCTTCTTCCGTCCTTTTTTTCTATTATATGGCTCCTCTTTCTTCTGCGCCTAGACGTGCGCTCCTTGGTTGTTGGTTCAGGCAATTGGATATTAGACCATTAGGCCACTTTAGGTCCTCACGAGGTCTCTGCTTGTTTTTGATTCTGAAATATTTTGAGCCAATTTTACAACATCATCTTCATCACGTCGCTTAATATGTTTCCGGACATTTCCTTTAAATAATTTGTTTGAAAAAAGTAATATTCCTTTCTTTTTTAATATAGTTCTATCAATAAATTATAATAATTTATTCCCTCTCCTATTATAACAAGTTTCAACAATTTAAGACGTATGATAAATGTTGAATTTATTTATTTATGCAATTAAAATGATTGGACATGCATTCCAATATTTGTTTTGAAAAATAAATATTTGTTTTTATCGTTACGCTTTATCCCTAGTGGGGTAGCCAATTAACAGGGAGCGTAGCGTTCTCCTGTTCTCTTATACTTCGTTTACCTCGTCCACTGTCACTCACAACACTCATGTTTTTTACGTGACGAGGTCTCCACCTGTCCCTCTTACCGCTCACTTTTGCGTCATATATATTTCTTATGCTCAATCCACCAGAGTACGTTCTTCTTCATATTTATTTCTAAACAATTATCACCTTTTTTTAGCTTTTTTCCCGCATAATAAGGTTGTCAAAGTAATCCTAGTGTTAAAACACTCCGTTGTCTGTTCTCGGTTTTTTTTTTATTAAATTATGTAAATTTGATACTGTTATGACGTGTCAGACTAAAACATTGTTGGGTATTTCTATTCGGATACTAAATTGAATTAAAATATTTTTATTTTTCTTACATTGGTTTTTGGTATCAAATTGGAGAGCAGAATGATACGAGAAGGTTTTATCTGTTTAACCAGGAAAATGGGTAGGTAGGGGTAAATGGAACCTGGGATCTGTTGTTTAATATTTTAATTCTGTTTCTATTGCAGATATTGTATCAGTGATGCAGTTTGGTCAACTAGGTCAAGAGGAGCATGTATTTACAATAGTCACTTCAAGTTGGTATCTTCTTAGATTTATTTACGTATTTG
This sequence comes from Podotricha telesiphe, assembly GCA_038994665.1. NCBI lineage: Eukaryota > Metazoa > Arthropoda > Insecta > Lepidoptera > Nymphalidae > Podotricha > Podotricha telesiphe. The sequence goes on along the minus strand of JAOYRR010000162.1, from coordinate 315,524 downwards.
ACACATAAGCTTTAGTTTTAAAAGAAGTCAACTTCTTTTAAAACAAATTATAATAAATACTTGTTTTAAACAAAGAGTCGGTTTTTTTCGTCTAAAACACAATATCTTAATATTATATATATATATATATATATATATCGTCAAATGACCAACTGAATTTCACCATGTATACACTTATTGTAGTAATTTTAACTTTCAATTTTCCAGGTGGTAACTTAATTATAAAAATACTAAAACGCACAGCGGATTTTAACGCACACTCCGCGGGTGTTGAGCCGTCAGTATCATCGACAGTGGGGCAAAGACCTTGGTTGATACCTAAAAAGTCTAAGCTGTTTCTAGAACAATCGATGAGGGAAAGGGAAAATGCTGTTGGTAAGGAGATATAAAGCATCTTTAATGATAAGACAATTGTACAGTTTTGTCTCCTGTGACTTCGCTTTTCAAAATGATTTAGAAAACGACTGCCAATGATTATAATAATATTGATTGGCAGTATAAGACTTTAAACGTAGCAATATTTTAACTTTGTGTAATTACTATTTTAGTTTAAAAAGGCGCTACCTTATACGCTGTTAATAAAAATTACGTGTAGGGAAATATCATCACAAGCGCTAAAATAAAAATTAACCTCAATGTATTGGATAAATGTCTTTTGCTGCTTTATAAGTCCGGCTAGTTGTGGGTTCGATTCCCAGTCCCAGTGATCTTAATTTTATTATTCTTAGTTTGTCCGCTCTGGTGAACAAGACAAAGCGCCGCCATTCAACACTCAATATCTCGGATCGGGGCGGAATGTGGAGGACGGAGTGTTTTGACACTAGGTTCTCTCTGACTACCCTCTGCTATGCGCGAAAAAGCGTGAAGCTGAAAAAAAACTTTACTTATTCAGCTTAACTTTACACACCGTTAATTTATAAATACTCCCCCGAGTGAGTTCGCAGCCAGAACCATCGTATGTCCAGACAGACGCTGTTCCAATGCGCCACGGTGGCCTTAAACTTATTCCTTTTTAAAAAAATACTCAAGTTATTTTTTTCAACAAAGCGCGTTCAGATAAAGCACGGCGTTGAGTTACGCTACTCAACACACAATGTCATGGATTCGGGCGGGAAATGGAGAACATAGGTCCTGCTCCATGCTTAAAATGTTGTAATAAATTAGTCTGTTATAAAAACTTTATTATAAATGTTAAATTTCAGCAATGCACGAGCGTTTTCAATTGGAATTGAATAGATTACGCTTAATATCGGCCAAGACTCTCCTAGAAGCGTACACAAAATCTGATAATTACATTGGTGCAGGACATTTGGAGCCGATTCGATTATCGGCTGAGGTAAATTTTCTTTAATATTATTTGTATATTTTTTTATAATTTTGATATTTAAAAAAAATATAAGATTCATTTTAGAATAATTCAATATGTAAAGGAAACACTTTTGGCTGAAATTTATATGGAGAAGGAGTGCAGGAAGTAATTATTAAAATGAATAAAATACATATTACACAAGCATTTCCACAAGTGTTCGATTTATACTTTTGTATAAACAGACGTACACGTTGCTATGGCAACACGTATTTTACTACTAGTAATAAAACACGAAATGATGAAATAATTTAAAAATGCTTGTAACGTATATTGTCCAGTTTTTAATACAACCTATCACATAAAGGTTAGCAGGAAGAGCTGACTACTGAGAAGTCTGTTTGTTCGTGGACGCTAATCTCAGAAATGGCTTAACCGATTTATATTTTGTTTATTGTGTTGCAGTAAACTTTGCTTAACATTTAGTATTTATTTCATTTAAATCGGTTTATAAATATAATAGTTAAAACTATAAATATAAGCAAAGTTTGTGATTTAAGTGAGAGATAATAGTTTAGTCATGTAGTTCACGCAGGCGAAGCCGCAAGCAGGTCGCTAGTATACAATATAGTATATATTCGTTTGAAGTGCTATTCACACACTTAAAGCTAGAAAAATATTGTGATTGGACAGGTTTCAAGAGGTGCGGGTTCGAATCCTGCTACTTTCATATTTTTAAATGGAAAACGGAGTGTCTTGACACAAGACCTATACCAGCAGGGCTATTGAGAAAAACCGTCAAGTATTTTTATACTTTTCTAAAATTAACTATTTTATTATAGGTCGAGGGCTTGGGGCCAGTTTTCCGTGTAACGCTCATAGTAGAAAATACATCAAATGATAAAGCTGTTATCGGCCTCTCCATACTGTTTCATGTGCACTCAACTAATTATAAAGTAAATTGTCCGTATATAAGGGTAAGTTTTTTAACAGCCTCACGCTTGTTTCCGCGTAGCCAGTTAGAGAGAACCTATTGTGTAGTCAGTCAGCCAGGAATCGAGACATTGCGTGTTCAGTGGTGAATCTAAACGCCGCGCTTTATCTTAGGTACCAGAGCGGAATAATGAAAATATTTTAAATATCATCATTCCTCCCAGTATAGTAGGAATCGAACCGAAACCAATCCATAGTTGTATATTGCTGCCGTAATTATTTTATTTTTCAACATTTTATGTCTCCAGATAGGCAAAGTTTTAAAATTCGTCGGCTGTAATGCAGTGTTTATTCATGTTCATGTGGGAATTTTACAGACTTTTAAGATCGTTCAGAGTAATTTCTGCATTGAGCGATGAAAATAAATGTTGGGAACACACTGTGTAGTGTAAGTGACGTTGTTAAGGTAACGCGTGTTTTACGCGCTAACGGAGCCAGTAGTATGTATGTAATAAACTTTTGGTGTGGTTGGTTGTGTATTTTAAAATTTTTAAAGTATTATTCACACACTTAGGATACTAAATAGATTTTTAGAAAACGTATATAATCGCAAGACGCAGCGTCTCTTAGAAGCCGTCTAAATGCTCTAACAACTATTAACAATAAGAAGTTGTAACAAGAATTTCGACATAGCTAGACATAGAGCGTATGGCTCAGCGGTCGCAGCACTTGGACGGTTGCCAGGAGGCGCGGTTTCGAGTTTCGCTATGTTCGAGTTTTATATATTTTCTGAATATGTTATTAATTGTCTAATTATTGTATAAGCATTTCTTTTTGTCCGTAGGTACCGTTAATAGCTCCAAAAAACCAAATAAAATTTCCAACTCAAGTCGAGGAGATTTTTGGTGAAAATGTAAATCCTGATATATTTTTTCGTAATATTACGGGACAGAATGAAGGATCGGTCATCAAAGTGTTGCTTTTGAAGGAAGGGAAGGAGAGCCCGGTACTAGCGGCCATGGTCACAATGCCCGCCACTGATCCTCTAATGATACCTTACGATAAAATACAAACTACAAATGATTTTAAACAAGATACTATTAATTTGGATTGAGTTTTTGAATTTTATGTTAAGACTACGCGACCCGCTTGCGGCTTCGCACCACGTGTAATATAGCTGTTTCGTGTTTTCAGCGGCCTCTTATTAAAACAATAAAATTCCTGGAAAAATAAAATAATGAGGAGAAAAAGTAGTCTATGTTCATCCCAAGACACTCACTCGATTAACCCTATAAAAATTTCATCACGATCGGTTCAGCGGTTTGGCTGTAAAGCTGTCAAGTGACGTCGCGTTTTAGCTTACCAGATAGGAAACTCAAAATAAATTAAATATAAATTATTCCTCCGACTAGGAATCGAGCCCACACTCAATAGTGTTTACAGTCAGATACTTTTCCACTGCGCCAGGACGTCTTATTAAATAAATGTAGATGAATATTACTTTAATGTTTATTTTTTTTTAAATAATATTTTAAATTTAAAAAGTATTTTTATATAATACACTATTGTTCGAAGTGACCTACACACTGCTAAGGCAGCACATATTTGTTTCTTCATGTTTAGGGAAAACTAGGGTAGACTACTTGTTAATTTATACAAACTGTCCTGTCCTCAAGATACCTATAAATAAATAAATATCATCAATTAACTTTAATCTAATGTAACGATCATCAAACATTGATAATTTATCAATGAAAAGTGACGTTCGATAAGATTGTCCCATACTGGTGCTTAAACCCGACACATATATACTTATTATTGTATCTACAATAGGATTCGAAATTTGGTTCCACGTCTAAATGTTCGGCATTATTATTGAAAATTTTGATCGCAGGTTTAATTGTGACTTAAAAAGTATTTATATTTATTATTCCTAAGAGAATGTCTTCAGACGAACTGTCTCTAATAACTCATCTAGTGTCGAGACAAAATATGACAACTAGTTTATTTTAAAAGATAAAACTAGAGCGATCAGTTTCAAGCTATAACTGAAAACCAGCGATGATTGAGATATTAGCCTCAATCATCATGAGCAAAGTTATGCTTTTGCCATAAGTTGGTTGTCGTTGAGCCATCCGTCAACAGCTTGGAGCAAAGCTTAAATAATATAGCAACTTATCTGCATGAATGGTTTAGTATTAACGGGTTAGTTCGTAACACTGAAAAAACTCACTTTTTAAAATTTAATCGTGCATGTCCAAAATAATAAAAATACAAGAAGACCCCACTAAACAAGTAAAAGTTACATCATTTCTGGCTTTTCATGTGAAGCAAAATTTCATGTGTTTAAAATGGGATGACCCCATACATCAGTTAACTATAAAGCTATCGTCTGCATATTGCGCTTTAAGTCGTGTAGCTTCTGCCCTATCCGTAATCCGGAGATGCAGTTCAAACTTTTTATTTTTCATCAGTACAAGCTTCTCTGCAGTATGGTATAGACTTATGGAGTCGTGATGTTTTTAATAGGTTGCCTGGGGATGTCAGAATGCTTTAAATTAAAATAGGTTTAAGTATAAATTAAATGGATGCAATATAATATGGATGGTTGATTGAGAAAACGTTTTATATCTATAAAGAATTCTTAGAAACTAATATTGTTTGTAACTTATTAGATAATATTATTTTTTAATGGCAATATTGTATTGTATCCTTATTAATATGAAATTTTGATATGTATGTACAATTTTTTTTTTCTTTTAATTTGACTTTTAATTTAGAATTACCAACTTATACGTTTATGTTTTATAGAGCACACAGATAAAGTAGCTGGCTGCAGCTCGTAAATTAATAAAATATTGCAATTAAAATAACTTTCATTTCTACTACGTATTTCCAATAGATTCAAAAGCTAATTTTCGGTCACTTTCAGAAATTGACAGTATTAAAGGCTGGTTGGTTGGTAAATGGTTAAGGTTTTTTACGGAGAATTGCAGCAAACCATTAGTTTTCATAATATTGAATTACAAGTACATTCATTGAATAGATTTAGTAATTTTAAATATATATTACACACGCTGTATTAAATGTACTATGTGTTTCACAAACACTTTTGTTCAAAGTAACGTAGACATTGCTAAGGCAACACATATTTTTTTTATAATGCCTAGTGAAATTCGGGACAAGCTACTACTTCATTTTTACAATTTATCATGTCCTTAAGATACCTATAAATCAAAAATTATCAGTAATTAACTTTTAATCTAGTAAAACAACCATAAAAAAAATGTGACTGAGAAGTGACGTTCGATAAGATTGTCCCACAAGAGTTCTTAAACCCGACACATATGTACTTATTATTGTACGTAGGTACAAAAATAAATTGTAGAATAGGACTTGAAATTTCTTTCCACGTCCAAATGTCGAAGTGTTGATAATTTTAATCGCTGGCTTAATTGAGATTTAAATTTTTTTAATTATTACTTGCCCTAAGAGAGTGTTTTCAGACAAACTATCTCTAATAATTTAATACTTAAAGTGTTATTAAGACACTTGGGAAATTGGAAAAGATGATGGAAGATAAGATTACTAGGATTTTTTCTATTCCAATTGACTTGCCAGTGAAATAAAACAATATTGTTAATATTAATTAAATCAATTATAAAATTTAATGTGTAAATTGTAGACCGAATAATGTCATTAATATAAATTTATATCTCGAAAAAATATTATAAAGCATTACCATTATGAATTATTTTTGCCACGTCATTGATTCATGCATTTTGACGCATAGCAGGGTATCAGAGAGAAACTAGTGTCAAGACTCTCCGTTCTCCACTTTCCACCCGCATTCCGTGTTGAGTTCGCTTTGTCTTATCACCAAGGTGGAGGAATGAAAATAATTAAAATATAATCATTCCTCCGAGTGGGAGAACCACCAACCCACAACCAATCGCGCTTGCAGTCAGACCCACTCCGCCACGATAGCCTCAACCATGTCATTGATAGGTTTCAAGGATCAAGGATTTCCAGTACACAAAATTAACAGCTTTATCACAAACATCTAGAAAGGACGATTTAGCATATAACGAATTTAATAAATATTAACAAAAAAAAAAAAATCAAAGTGATATATAACTAAGTTCTCTGCGTTTGTTCCACATAAAGCGGATATGCGAGTGCCAAATTGAAAATTGTTTAAATCTTTCCTTCCGTCTGATAGACCACTGTATTATAAGATTTGCCCTACTTGTACACTAAAGTGCTTAGATTAGTAATATCCTTCGTGAAAAGGAAGTCGTAGGGGACATGAATGTACTATATGCAACTGCACCAATAGTTAGTACAAGGGGATTTTTGTTATATTATTTTAAAGCATCTCTTTCATATAGCAGTGTAGACAAAGATAATTAGTGTGCAGACACTATGTTCTTCATTTTACATCTAACTTCAAGAAACTGCGCTGGCGGAATTCAGTGCCGAAATTTATGGTACCAGAGCTGGAAAAAAATTCATTAACCTGAGTGAATGGAACCCCAGACTACGTATACGATTTTTTACATTAAAATGATTCATTCTATGATATTAGAAATATTATATTGCAGTATGGATTATAGCTATATTTATTCGTAATTAAGATATTGGAAAGGAACTGATATCACAATTTGTTTATCAGATTATTTTATGTCAAACGTTTAACACCTATAATATATTATTTTATAATCTATGTATCGTCCCTAAGCAAACAACACTGCTTATGTCATTTAATCAGGAGACAGAAAGAACTACTTTAGATTCTAAAATTTATATTTTTTTATTACGGTATTTGTTACGAAATTACTCAAAAATAGCAATATCGAACTAGGGTTCGTACGAATGTAGTTTCCAAATTACTTTACCATAATGAATTATTTCACCTACGTCATTGCTTCACGCATTTTCACGCATAGCACGGTACTCCGAGAGAAACTAGTGTCAAGACACTACGTTTACCGCTTTCTTGTTTTAATAAAACCTAGTTTATTTTAAATAAACAGGTTGTTAATGTCTCTTGTAAACTTTGTGAAAATGACATAAGCTTTGTTGTTTTCTAAGGGACGATTATATAAAATGAAAACTATTTTTCGCCAATCACGTCGAAATATTTTACGTATCTGTATCAGCCATTCTATTTTGGAACCCTTCTGGAATGCAACCCCTAAGGGAACTTTGTGGCGCAGTGTGACCGCGCCTCATTTTGTTCGCGAGGGTTGTGGGTTCGACTCCCACCGGAAGAAAGATTATATTAAAATTATATTTTCATTTCTCCACTCTGGTGACACGATAAAGCGCAACGATAGTTCCGCCACTCAATACGCAATGTCTTTGATTCGGGCGGAAAGTGGAGAACGAAGTGACTTAAAACTAGTTTCTCTATGATTACCCTGCTATGCGTGAAAATGCGTGAAGTAATGAAGTAGGAGAAAATCTGACTACCCGTCAATCCGTTGTTGGATGTAATGCTGGAGAAAGCGAGTAGCTAAAAAAGGCTAATTATTAAATGTTTTTGTTAAACTTTCAATAATATGCTTTTTTTAGCTACTTAGTACTTCATATATATAGAAATACTATTATTCTCATACTCTAAGAAAAATGTCTCATTTCGAGAAATTCATTGAATTTCAGTCAAAATTATAAACACATATTCAATTAACTTAGACTTATTGTAATTATATATGATATGATATATATTTATATAATTACGACATATTACGTAAATAAAATTACCAACACGCTTTTATTATCTACATCTGTATCTAAAATCTTGCAACGTTATTTCAACCAACTTCTTCCCGTCTGCTATATTTGAAAATTTTTACACATGTCCGGCTCCGATCGGATAGTACAATGTTATTGCAGGATGAACCTGATGTCTTTACCAGGATGACTAGGATGACGAGAAATTCTTTTCTTGTTTCTTAAGCGTAGTCTTTTTATTTTCTGTTTAAACAAATTAGCTTTTTTTTATGAATATCAGATATAATCTTTTTAATAATATAGCAAAGTCTTGACATATCGACCAACATATAAATGTGTAGTCTTTCTTCTTGGAACAAACGAACTACTTCATAAATCAAACCAAATTATACTCTATATATTGTTAATATGTGAAGGATACGTTTTATTTTTTCACGCTTTATACCTAGCAAGATATTCAGAGAAAACGGAGCGCCAAACGCTACGACGCATACTTCTTTCGCCCCATCCACCCTTTCTTTTTCGCTTTGTTATTTAATGTATTTTCATCCATTCAATTAAATTCTTATTGATTTAATTTCTCATACATCAATATTTTCTTGCAGTCATAAGGTTTCAGATAAAAAGTTAATTATGAATCTAAGTATCGATAAAGTATGACACTAATGGATTTTGCATTAAAGTGGTAATCGCAGGGGACAGCGATAAGCTTTTAATTATTTACATGCTTTGAATTATATTTTTAATGTCATCAAATGAGATGCAGAATAAAATTTATATATAATAACAATAACATGATTTGCATAAACAAGCGACCATAGACTTAATTGGACTGGAGACTGACGCCTGAACTAGGATTCCCTGTATTTCAGGTCAACTTCATACCAAATTTTATTATTATTATTACAAAACATGTTACGCCTTTTATTAGTAATTTGAGAGAGGTCATACTTTAGAGCGGTATGCTGCTTTATGATAACATATAAGATAAATAGTTGTCTCATTGTTAACAATCCCCATTTAAGGGGAATTTTGTATATACAATATATTTTTTTCATCATTTTTGTTAGAAAGGCGTAGCATTTAGTCATAGAATGTGTAATGTTTCTATAACAATAAGAAAACTGATACAAGAGAGATGTATTATCAGGTTGCTAGGTGGATACCAAAAAAGATACAGAAGAAAAGTAATGATAAAATATAGAGTTATATTTGCAATGCCTGTGGAATAAAATTCAAGAAAACTGTAAAAAAACAATTATGAAGTAACATATTTAGTAAACGTATAAACTATTAATAAACGTACATCTATTTTTTTTCTAATTAAGAGTAATACTTTTAATCGTTTTAATTATTCGTAGTACACAAAGTAGGTACATTACTTATTACGTGCCAACAAAGTTTATGGAATCGATTTTTGGGATATTAACCTTGAGGCTTCAAGCCTTGGAAATGTTTCGCTGGGCTTAAATATTTTAGGCACGTCAAAGATATTTAGTTTTGTAACTTGGTACTTGTATATATAATTTTACGAGCAACCCGCGTGAACTATAATAGCTAATACGAATCTACGAATGCTAATGAAATGCATCAGCGTTTCATTCATTTCGAATATTTACATTTCATTACGAAAATACAAATTTTTGGTTACCTGTTCGTAAAACAATGAAATTCCTGGTAAAACAAGCTTTTCTAAAAATGCCTTTCATATTCTAAGTGACTATATATCAATATTTTAACTTCCGTACTTAGATTTATTTTATCTAATACGTTCCGTTGACAGCTTCTGATTATTATTTATAAATTGCAAAGTCATTTTCCAAGAACAGGTGTGTCAGAGGTGTGACTGTAAATTTCTATTAGATAAGTCGAAATCACTCAAGATGACCTATTTAACGGCGATATCATAATGCCACCATAATTTTTCCATATCAATATTGAGTATAACAACAACATAGGGTATTGATAGTTCAATATTCGTATTAAAAAAATCTTTTAGAGTCTAAAATTATAAATTAAATGTTTTCTTGGTTTAAGCGAAAGCAGTTTCATGAAAAATACAAGAAATAAAGAATCGGTGTATAGTTCTGTTAGTTTATACCAAGATTATATGAAATGTTTGTAATAAAAAAAATGTATGACCGTTGCACAGACCTCTTCGTAGGATGTGCAGATTCAGCTTAGCTGATCGAATCCGCAATGAAGAGATACACAGAATAGCACGTAATTGCCGATGTTATAGTAAGAATTAAGAATAACGGGTAAAACCTATGAGGACCCGGAAGGTATGTGTGTATATATGGTTGACGACTGTGGGTGAGGCGAAAGAAGTATGCAGGGACCGTAGCATTTGGCGCTTCTCTCTGACTACCACAATAGGGATAAAAAGGGAAGCTAAGAAAAATAATAATGTAATTTCTTATATTTGTTGTTTCGGCACTCTTACTCAGTAGGCGTAGTCCCTGATTCGTGGAAGAGCGCTCTGATCCACCCGATCCCAAAGAAAGGCGATGGCTCCGATCCATCTAACTACAGGCCTATTGCCATCACCTCCCTGCTCTCCAAAGTAATGGAGGGCATAAAAAGCAGCCAGCTCCTGGTTTATCTGGAGGATCACTGGTTGATTAACGACCGCCAATATGGCTTTCACCATGGTCGCTCAACCGATGATCTTCTAGTGAACCTAACCCAACGCTGAGTTGCTGCTATAGAAAGCAAGGCCTAGCAGTTAGTTTGGACATGGCGAAGGCCTTTGATCGAGTGTGGCACGGGGCGCTTGACACTTTGGCGTTGCCTAGAGACGTGTCCTTTTTAAGCGTTCTCTACCACATTTACCAGGGTGAGTGTTCTGGGAAACTGTTAGAATTTTCGAACCACATAGTACGACTCGAATACCTGGATCTTCACTATCTGGATACGTGGCACTCTACTACTGTGCGGTTTCGTAGGAACTTCCTTTCACATGCCACTCAACTGTGGAATGGCCTACCAGCGGCAGTGTTTCCAGGTCGATTCGACATAGGTACCTTCGAAAAGCGCGTCTATTTCCACCTTAAAGGCCGACAACAGGGGTAGCTCCTCTGGTGTTGCACGGGCTCGTGGGCGGCGGTGATCACTTACCATCAGGTGACCCGAACGCTCGTTTGCCTTGCCTATGGAATAAAAAAAAAAAGCTGGACAGTGTTAAAAATGTTTTGGTGAGAAGGGAAATTTAGTCCACGTTAACGAAGTTGTATACATATACTAGTTTACAATAAGCCAATTTGATATGGAGAATTTAAACAATTTTTAAGTGTTGTTCACACACGTAGGATATGAAAAACATATTAGAAAAAAAATACGTGTTGAGTTACAAAATTCAACGCAGCGCTTTGTACCAGGACAAAGAAATGAAAATATTTTAAATATAAGCATTCCTCCGAGTATGGATCGAGCCCACCACCTACCGTTTGCAGTTAGACACTGTCCTACTTCGCCACGCTGTCTCATGTCTAGCACCACCTCATGTCTCGCACTCGCGTAGAAAATTGAGAACGAAGTGCCTATTCGGGATAAGGCATTGAGCTGCAAAGATAAAATAGTATGTGAACATTTATCTTACTTTAAATGGTTGAAACTGTTGATGAACCCTGTATAAAAAAATATATTTAATGGGATTTGAACCCGCGCCTCTTGGAAGCTGTCCAACCCTATGCCCGTGGGCAACAATGTGGTCCTCCAATAAGTTTCAATTTGCCCGTCTGCTATAATCTGCATGTAGCTATTATATAGCTTTTATATTAAAATTAGGTTTTCCCCGTCTATTAGGTAAATGTATTTAACTATCTATACCAACATTATATTAGGAATTTTAAGTAAAAAGCTGACGACTTAAATTTATCCGCAATCAATTTTTCAGACAAATTAAAGTAATTATACCTATTTATTAATTACTTATACTATGAATAGTTTGACTTTAGCGAATTTAAAAATATTTTATAACTCTATACCCTTTATATTATTACAATGTGTGATAAATGAAATAGCACGAAATGTAACAAAATATATTATACATATAGCTGAGCTGGTTGTGGGATGGATCATACTTGGAGATATGATAACAGTTTCATTATTTTCTATTTTAGTAAGAAACGGCGTTGAGTTTTCCTTAAGAATTTGTGTGGAAAGCGGAGAACGGAGTGCCTTGACTATCCTGCCATTACGGGGCTACAAGAAAAACGTTGAAACGAAATGCTATGAGAGCTCAGTGTTCAGATCCGCTTTCAATACATTTGTTTTACTTTAAATGGTTGAGACATGACTTTTGATAAAAAATATTTCGTAGAGATTGATTTATGTTCGATATATAACAAAATATTATATTGACCTCCATATCTATAGATAAGATTATATACATTGTTTATACCATTGATTGTTTGTGATGTGTACTTACCTGTACGTCATTATCATTGAGTGATCCTATTTATTTATAGACACTTTCGATATATTTCTGAATAGGGCTGTCAAATTACAATAATTCAAATACGACAAAAAATAAAATTAAGTAAAATATTTTGAATATATTTTTAGAAAATATGTAAAAAATTGAACGCAGCAGGATTTTTATACGTTTTCTAAAAATGTTTTTCAGTTTCCTAAGTAAGTAAATAACACTTTAAAAATGGTAAAAATATTTTGAATATATTTTGTTTTTTTTTAACACGTTTATGTTAACCTCAACCTTATTCTCTCAGGATTATTTTGATTCTTATCTTGCAGTCCTATCTCCTCAAAATTTGCAGAAGTATCTGTAAATCATCAGATGATGACAAAATAGTATAATAACATAAAACTGGTGTTCGTGCCAGGCAGCGATAATCGCGAGAAATCTCTTTTAATAGTTAAAAAAGACTTGGTTTTCGAAATTCGGGTTCGAATTCCTCTGCATTAAAAAAATTATATTGTTTGTAAAATTGTTTTTTGCACTTTAAGTGTTAAACACTTTAAAAATGTTCTAATATTTTTTTTATTGTTTTTATGCTATTATAATTTTAATATAATATGAAGTTGCTAGTACTATTAAAATATAAGTAAATTGAGTAAAAAGCTTTATTTTGGCCATATAGCATGATTCTTTCAAAGGTTTTTTATTCATATTCATTAATCATCTTCACGTAACAAGGTTGTTTAAAAAATCCTACAGAAATGCTAACAAGAAAGGTTAAAACAATCGTCAGTAAATAATTTTCAACAAAGATTTATACTTAAGCAAATTCTAAAACTCCAGTAAAAGTCAGTAATTTTTGTTTAACGGTATATATATTTAGTTTGTGACTTTAACCACTTACTAGACGAGCTTGTGGTTTCACAACTTACGCGTATTTGAGGATCATTATCTGTCCTGTCATATATATATAATCGCTTTTACATAGGTATTAGGTATATATATATATATATACGAACCGAAAACCGTACGGGTAAACAAGTTCTGACCACGCAAGCTTGGCAAGCTTAGTGTAGGACGCACTACAGTTAGGTGGAGTGCCGACGTAAAGTAACTGACAACTGTTGGGAGTAAAGAGCCTAAGATCGAGCTCAGTGGCGTGTCAGGGGGGAGGCCTATGTCCAGCAGTGGACGCAGAAAGTCTGACGATAATCATATAAGTATACAACCATTTTTATTTTAAATGGTTTTTTGGACGTAATTTCAAACAAAATTTCCTGGTTCGGTGAAACATATAGAGGTACATATGTCGAACTTGAGTATAACTTCGTCATACAATTAATAATAGACGACAAGCGTAAAACAAAGTGCTGAATATTGAAAAAATGGGACAAGAGTGATTAATAGAATTGTACGATAATATACTAAAATTATATGAAAACGATAGACAACCCTATCACAATCATCACAATCGATAAGCGGCGTCCTGCGAAAATTTAACGGTCGAGCGCCATCAAAATTTGGCACTTTCGATTTTGCAATCGTTCTACTTCGACCCCTGGTGAGTGATCTTTTAAGAATATCTTAATAATGTTATAGGCTTTATAAGGCTCATCTTAGTTATGCAATTGCCACTTCTCATACCTATGTAAGTGAAGAATACTTTATGCTTTTAATTCCATAGTAGCTTACAGTAAACTTTTTTTTTTGTCATTTTACAGTAACACGCTATGGCGTAATGTAACAAACAGTATACATAAAAATATTTTAAATCGATATTTTTAACAAGAGATAACAGGCAATATTTCCTATATGAACGAAACGCAGACATAACAGTGTATTACTAGGTTCTCTCTACCCAGATTTGCGAGAAGAAGCTTGATGCTGTATTTAAAAAAAATATCATTGATACATACTGCTATAGTTTTTAGCCAGTCACGTAGATCGGTATCGCATTTATTTATATTATTTTAGCATCTCGTTTCTTCTCGCATAGCAGGGCACTCTTTGCCTACCTAGTATCTAGACGCTAGTATTCTCCAACTCAACGCCGCGCTTTATCTTAGGTACCAGAGGAAATGAAAATATATCGTTCAATAATTTAAAAATTCCACCGAGTGGTAATTGTACCTACAACCAATACCGTTTACAGTCATACTTTGTCCCACTGCGCCACGATGACCTCAATGTGAGTCTAAATTTCTATACACATTTCTTGCATTTTTTAAAACTTAATGGCTTAGTATAATCGCTTTTACATAGGTATTACGTATATATGATAGAATAAGACCGTCGAAAGTGCGGTTACGGATAGATATATCGGTCAATGAACGCAAATTTCCTGCGAACATCGCGTGCCTGCGCACGCGCATACAGTAGATTCTAACTTCACGGCTCTTGATCTAAGTAATGATATCGATATAGTGTTTAAAGTCAATAACTTAATTTTTGTTTGTTACAAGTTTATTTTCTTTACAAAATTATACAAACGAAAATTTATTTTTAGTACAAAACTATTTTACGAAATTTATGTTTATTTTGATTACCTTATCCTTAGCAACGGGCATGTCACTTTATACAAAAGTGTATGCCAAACTCATGGTACTGGTATCAGTGTGTATTACCCTAATTCATCTAATATGTATTTTATTTATTCAATGTAATTTTAGTACACGTAATTTATAAACATTATAAAAAAATATTGATTGGCTTTTTACACGTCTTCTAATCTAAATATATATAATGATGTCTGTAATTTTTTATGACTTTCCTTGATACCAACCATTGTTTCATATTATTTACATACAAATTGAAGATTTAAATAATTACAGTACTGACCTCTGTAATGTCTCTTGAAAGTATGAAAATGTATTTAAGACGTATGATTACCAAGCGACTAACTTAGTTCCTTTGTAAATATTGTAAGTATATAAAACTTGGTCCCTGTAACAGTATCGAGGCGCAATATGTACAAGACCTTCCTTTAACTACCTATTAACCAAAAATCATCAATCATCGTTAGAATTTAATATCTATAGTAATTTTTGAAGCACATGTCTTCTTATTTACAGACAGATAAGCAATTAAAAAGTAAATTTTTTGCAGCGATAAAATAATTGGTTCAAAAGATAACTATGGCTAGGCCTAGTATATTAAGCGTCTAGTGTGAATACACTCTGTTCTCTGTCCGTCCGAATTCGAGACATTGCGTGGCAAGGTGCGGAACTCAACGCCGTGTTTTGTTTTGCCACCAGTGCGGAGAAATTAAAATAATATAATCACTCCCCGGTGTGAGAATCGAACCCACAACCATCAAGTATACCTTAAGGGTTAAAACGATGACTAGATTTATGGCTTTTGTTTAATTTTGGTATTTTATTATTGTTTCAGATCTCAAATCCAAATAATTAAAAATGTCTCTTAACGAGGTGAGTTCTTTAACAATAGTTTATTTTATATGACTCTCGAACGTAAAATAAAATCTATACATATATATAATAAAAATGTAACTGATCGCTGTCTCTACATGGAAGATATATGAAAAAAATATATATTTGGGACATTTATCAATGTCCCAAATATATATTTTTTTCATATGAACCGAAAACAATGATTATTAATTTTCTTTTCTGCTTGTTTGTGCGTTAGTGCACGCTAATCTCAGAATGTTTAACGTTTAATTTAAACAAAGTTTGTGATTTAAGTGAGAACGCAGACGGGTAAAGGAACGGCATAGCTTAGTCGTGTATTTTACGCAGGCGAAGCCGCTAGCAGGTTGCTAGTATTCTATAAAACTTTTTCGTTACTTAGTGACTGACAGACAAAACAGTATAGTCAAAACTATAGACAATTTGGCATGTAGGTTCCTTAGGAAGTGTGGAGAAGGACTATAAGAGGATGTTCGGGATAAAAACTGTATTTTATTTTATTCTAACATTTAAGACATTTCAAGTCGAAAGTAAGGTATAAATGGAAAAAGAATGGCAAGGTTCATAAAGTACACGCACTGGATTCATGGTGGAGAATAGCAATTATAATAATTTAAATATTATAATTCCCCCCAAATATACCTTAAATATACCGTAGTCGATCGCATCTTCAATTTATAATATATGTTATTATTCGAGGAATAAGGATAGATAAAATATGGAGGATATTATTAATATGTATATATTATCTATTTGTTTCTGTATTTAAATTGTTTATTGGGTTTTCAAGACGAGCCATGGGTTTTATAAGGAAAATTAAAAAGAATTACGCCAATATGGGACATAATAGTCCATATTAGACAAAATATTTGATAAGTTTCTAATAATAATTTCGAATTTTATTATTATTGCATATATTTGCATTTCTTTGTCTAGTAATATGCACATATCTATCTATATACATATCTATCTATATCTATCACAGCAAGATTTTTTTATAACTTATTTGAGCTATAAAGCTTTATACCGCAATTATTCAAGCTTTATCCTACAATGATAAGGGGCAGGGTAGTCAGAGAAAACCTAGTGTCACTCCGTTCTTCACTTTCTACCTGAAATCGTGGCATTGCGTGTGAGTGGCAAAACGACGGGGAAATGAAAATATTTAAATATAATCATTCCCTAGAGTGGGAATCGAACCCACGATCAATTGCATTTGATAAAAATTGATAAAAAGCGCACTTTATTTAAACGTCGCACTTTTTTTAATAAAATTCTGGATCATATGATACCTACAGCATGGATGGCACTATAAAATTCAAACAGCGGCAATCGTCGCCAACCGCCAGCGCGCCGCGTTTTAGCATTTATTAAAATAATTATTTAATATGTTTATTTCTATTCTAAATATATCAATTTAATTATAACAGTTCTCAAGACAAAGTGAATTGCTTCATGCATGTGTTAGTCAATTTTAACACTACGTATTGCATGAAGTATAAATAGGCATAAAATAATAATTTTTGGTATATAATAAATATTTAATTTCCATATGTGAATGCTGCTTTAGTTCTATTATAATAGGTAATATTAATTTCTAACAAGATTAGATATATAAGTTATTTAAATTAAAAGTGCAAGCAAAAGCAGACAAAAAAATTTAAAAAATTAGACTTTCTTTAAAGATTATATTAGAAAGCCTATATAATCCAGATGCAGTAAAACGCACGTCAGATTTAATTAATCATTAACAACTTGTTTCACTTGTTTTTATTGTACAAGGGCGCACTTAAAGTCATTTTATTGACAGAATTTTAAACAAGACTCATATGGACTATATAATATACTAAAATTCCTTTAGATACCATAGTGGCGCAGTGGGACAGCGTCTGAATGTAATCGCGATTTGTTGTGGGTTCGATTTCCACTTGGAGAATGTTTAAATTATTTTTATATCTCCACTCTAGTAAGGCAATGCGCAGAGTTCTCCCGCCACTCAACACACAATGAATTCGGGCGGAAAGCTGAGTACGGAGTGTCTTGACACTAGGTTAACTAGTGACTGAGGTTAGCTAGGTTCTCTCAAAATACTATGCGTAAATCAGTTTGTGAACAGTAAACTGATCTAATGCTTATATGTGTATATGAATGAATAAAAGTAGCCCTAGTTAACTTTTATTACATCAGCTTTCTGCTAGTGAAAATTACTCAAAATCAGTTACTCAATCAGCCGATACAAACAGAGAGACAAACAGACAAAAAACAGTAAAAGCAGTTATTATAATATTACAAAAATACACTACAATTTTATTTATTTGTATAGATATGCTATATTTTTTCTACTTTATAAGCATTTCACATATTCACAAATTAATTAACATTTTAAAGTGTTATTCACACACTTAAGAAATTGAAAATCATTTTTAGAAATCGTATAACAATTTGAACGCAGCAGGATTCAAACCTACGCCTCTAGGAAACCGTCCAAGCGCTCTGACCATTGAGTCATGCGTTTTACATCTGACTACGTCGATTCGAAAAATTTCTGCTTCGCAAAGATTATTTTAAAAATCGCTTGACAATAGAGCTATATGCTATATATTAAATATTTTTTAAATTTTTAAGCGTTTAAGTGTCCAAGAGGCGCAGGTTCGAATGCCGCTGCGTTCAAATTTTTATACGTTTTCTAAAAGTGTTTTTTTAGGTAAATATTATTTTTAAATGTTGATATAGTAAGTGATATTGTAATTGTTGTGTGTAATCTATAAAACCACCATCAATCCATCAAATTCTCATAAATTCTGTGATAATTTCACCGTTTATCAGATTACGATAAAGAAAATACTTTTATTAACACTGTAGCTTATAATCGCGCTATTAAATGTTAATCTATAATATTTTATATACTCGTTATAAAATATACAAAAAGGCAATAACTATGTATGTTCATGTTTAGCCATATTGCAATAAATTATATATTTTTTATTTATTTTTTAATTATTCTTTTAAATTTGATATGCCACCGTCGCGCATTTCTTTTTATTCGAAAATGAGTCTAAAATACTGAGTTTATACTATTACTGAGCTTATAGAGATCGGTACAAAGCTAGAAAAATCGATCGATACTTTTTTTTTTAATCGATCCACTAAACATAAACTTTCTTTTGAGACACATTGTATATACAAAAACTACTCTTTGTGTTATTAAATTAGGGAAATTCTAGTTATTCTATGTTTAATATCAACATTACCTAAAGTAGAAATAGCACCAACTATCTCTTTTAAATCCCCCATTTCGGCATGAATCACGTTAACATTTCCACTTAAAATTATATTTTGACATCTCCTTCCATAGACAATATTCAACATCTTTGGTCTAAGTATATATTGATAGTTTAGTTTAAATAGTAAATTTCAGTTAAGTTTCAGGTATTAAATTTTTACTTATAAATAGATTTTCATTAAGTTAACGAAAGTTTTATATATTACCTATACCTGTGGTGCAGTCGGGTCGGTGCAGTGTGAGGAAATAGTGATATTAAAATATATATTTAAAAAAACGTTTTTCCTAGTTTGGTTAGAAAAAATGTTATATTAGCTTTAAAAGCGACGATGAAACTTACATCATTATATTTTTCTGTTACAGCAATTCCAAAAAGTAGCTGAATCCGTCAAGAACTGGAAAAGCAAACCCAGCGACAACGAGAACCTCGCGCTCTACTCCCTCTACAAGCAGGCGGAAATCGGCGATGTTAACATTGGTAAGTGAAAATATTTCTTGTTTTTCAACTTCACGCTTTTTCCCGCACAATACGGTTACTAGAGAGAGACCTAGTGTCAAAACACTCTATTGTGCACTTTCCGCCCGACGTCGAGTCATTGCATGTTAAGTGGCGGAATTCAACGCTGCGCTTTATATTAGGTACAAGAGCGGAAATATAAAAATATTTGAAATGTAATCATTACGCCGAGTAGGAATTGAATCACGTTTGCAATCAGAAGCTGTCCTAATTTACCACGATGGTCTCAAATGAAACCTGGTCTGAAGGGAAAATATGATGTTTAAAATATTTGAGGCTTCTTAGTCAGAATAAACAAAGACAATGGATTTTACTACTTAACAACTAATTTGGATCTCCTTCACTCTGCAGCATTTTCTTAAATGAAGGAGACTTCCAACGATCCTTGATTTTGGTAAATAAAAAAATATTGTAATAATAAATATGCTGCCACAATGCCTGTACAAAACGACAAGACACAACTGTCTTATAGCGAAGTCGAAGCGAAATATCAATACTAATAATTTTTGTTTTCTTATAGCTGAACCCAGTGGCTTAGTTGCTGGAGCCAAATTCAAGGCATGGAGCGGCCGAAAAGGCATGTCTCAAGATGATGCCAAGAAGCAGTACATGGAATTGGCAGACAAACTCCAGTCCAAATACGCTTAAATACTAAAACGATAAAAGCAATTTATTTATTATATATTTATGTATGATTCATGTCATAACCTAATTATTCAAAATTATCGAATGTGTTTGAAATGTTGGTTTGAAATTTTTTTAAGTTTGTAATAAATGTTTGTTAGAATATAAAATTTTGTTAAGATATTCAGTTATTCATTATTACCTTGTGTATTGTGTAATAATTGAGGAAGTTTTTTTTAAACACCTTCATACATTCTCTGTACCTACTATGTGTGAGGTAACTTAAAGAAACTTATAGGTAGGTTGAGTCTGTCTATCTGTGACCACGGACTACTGTAAAATGTTCGATACGTCTGGTTCTAAAATGTATTTTCGAATACTAATATTATACGCGATTAATCTGGTTAAAAATAGTTTCATTTCAAAATATCTCTGACTGGTTATCTCTGATATTTGTATTATCTGGGAAGTCAAACAATATTATTCATTTTGATGCAGAAAAAGCGTAAAGGTGAAGTAGTGAAATAATAAATAACAGTTGTAATTAAGGTCAAGAATCGACGAATAATGACATTAAATGATAGAATTTGTAAGTTTTGTATTTGAAAAGAGCAACTGTTGAGTTTATCACCGGCTTTTATCAGCAGAACTGCCTTCCGAGCCGGTGGCAGCGTTATGTTCCTTCCACGATTCAAAGTGTTTGCAAAAGTCTATTTGAATAAAGAATATTTTGAATTTGTATTTGGATTGAGCATAGCATATTGCTATTTAGTTATCAACAATGTTGCCACGCATAAAAGCCTACAATATATCTACAGGGGTAAACAAAATCTGTTGCCAAATGACAAAGTCCCCCGTTTACTACACATTACCCTCTATATATACCTAGGTTGAGGCCGTATTGGCGCAGTAGGATATGGATGGCCAGGATGGCGTCTGGTTGTGAATTCCCACTCGTAATGTCTGGATTTCAGGCTGAAATTATAGCATGGAGTATCTTGACACTACACTCTCTCTGACTACCCTGCTGAAGCAGTGATGTGTAAAGTGAACTGTGAAGCTGCTTGATGCGAAATTAACTCACATTTTTTGATCTGCTGGAAAATAATCTGCTAAGTTCACTGACATGATTTTCAAATACTTTTAATATTTAAAAAAAATGTGAATTCATCTGACTTTATACATAGTCTTTTTAAAGTTCCGATCATCGTTGACGCTAATTATATTTAATTGTATTGTATATAAAAATACAGAAGTGTTATATAAAAGGCAGAAACACAAGGTTAAAGAGTTCATAAGTTTGTAAAAAGATGATGAGCCATTAGATTATAATTTTTTTATGACCCATTAAAACTTTAAAAACAAATTAGATAAAGGATTGAGCTCCGCCACTCGAGACGCAACGTCTCTGATTTAAAGAAAAACCTATTTAGTTGAACAAAATGCGTAAATATTAAGCTGTGGATTTTATAGTAATTATATAATAATAGAAGAGGTTCTTGGCACCATAATTAGTCATATAATATTACCCATATAAAGCCAACGAGGTGACTTGTGTCTACAAAGCCATTAAGACTTACTCGACCTTGTATATACCTAATAGAACATAAACACTCAATAATAAAAATTATCTAAATAAATAGTTTTTAATCTCAACGATCGGACACGCAATCGGTAATCCTGCTACGATAATATTTTTTATTAAAAAAATATGAAAAACTACAATGAGTAAAGTTGTCAAATAAAGTTGTCGAGACAGATAAAAATACCACAGCACAGCTTTACCATTTTTCTGCATAGCAGGGTAACCAGAGAAGAATTAAGGCTTGAGTCCGTGACGTTGTGTATTGAGTTGTTGAGTGTGAGAACACAAGGCTTTATCTTGTCACAAGATCGGAGAACTCAAAATAAATATATATATCATACGCACGAGTTGAAATCGAATTCACAAACATCGCGTATAGTCAGAGGCTGTGCTATGCCACGATGGCCTATAAAAATATATAAACAATTCCTTTAAGATTAGCTGAATAAAGCTATTAAGCAGTTATACTATTAAGAAATGATTTAAAAAAAGAAACTACTTGGAGCAACTACTGTGGAAAAACATATTTGTTGTACCTATTTTAATAAATTATCATTTTTGTTTAAACTTCTTAAGCTGTAGCTCTATTATTGTAATAATATATTGTAATAATCTTTTGTCTGAAAAAAATTTAAAATATAATCAAGGAATAAATTACACTAAAACCGCCTGGTTTTATTTTCATATATTCCTTGACTATATTTTAGATTTGAAAAAAACAGTTATCAATGTAAAAAAACTAAAAAGACCACCTTAACTCTTTTTTTTATGAACATGGTTGTCCTGGCAAAGACGTCAGATTTATGTGTTGCATTGATTGATATTTTAAAAAATGTTATATAATATACGAGTACTATACCTATATAATACCTTGTACCTATATATAAATGTGTGATTTACGTATATTTTATCACTTTTCCAGCTTCACACTTATTTACGCCTTGCAAAGAGAATCTAGTGTCCAGTAATAAAATTAAATAATATTAATTTTACAAGAAAAAATATGTACAGTATACTTGCACTAATGAACTTTGGCCTCAGATTATGAAATCAAGGTATTAAATTACTGTACTAAGGTAATAAGTACCTACTACATAGTGGTTTCATTGGTTGCCATTTTAAAAACAAATCCATATTGTACTTATGAATACAGTTCATTTTATCCAAAAGAAATGTACAACTTACCTAATAACTTTAATAGATAGTTGTTTTGTAAGAAGAAAAGAAAATGGGAATATATGTTTGGATGGTAAGTTGACAATTTTAACTGTAAGAAATTTGCTCTAGTCGGACGAAGAACGTTTATGTCATGTTGAAAATTAAACAGAATATGTTCAAAGACAGGTATTTATTTGCATTGAACGATAAAATAATAATATTGTTTTAAGTAATAACCTGAAAACAATTGTTGTGGCCATTATGGCGCAGGCGTCTGATATAAACGCAATGGTTATGGGTTCGATTCCCAGTCCGAGGGGAATTATTATATTTAATTTATATTTCTTTCTCCGCTCTGGTGATAAGACAAAACGCGGTGTTGAGTTTTGCCACTCAACACGCATTGCCCGGGATTTGGGCGGAAAGTGGGGAACAGGGTATTTACACCAGGTTCTTTCTGCCTACCTTGCTATGCGAGAAAAAACGTGAAGCTAATAAGTGTTTTTTATGAAGAAAATATGTACAATAATTTATTGGATATTTGCAAGCTTATATAAAAGTAATTGTCACTGATAAGCGATACTTATTATTTAATATATAATATAATTTTAGTCAGAATGTTGGTGAAAGGTTGTTACATTGAAACAAAATAAAAGATTAATGTAAAGATTAAAATAATTAATGTTGAAATAACCTTACGACTTAAAGTTGCTGTCAGATTTCATTATGATTATATCACATTATGAATTTATAATGAGCTATAGCTACACTACGTATAGATTATATTAAATTTAAAAAAAAACAGAAAATAATATAGATTAAATAATTAACAAAAATAAGGACAACAATAAATAATGACTAAAACAATGCAACCTACAAAAATGTCTGAGTTTAGGTTATTAGTAAGAATACTGTACCATATATAAAACAAATAATATATAATATTTTCCATCTTTCTTAAAATATTTAAGATTATGAATATTATAATCATAAATGATAGTACTTTAATTGCCAAGTTATTTTATCAACGTGATATACGATAGTATATTCTTTAAAAATTTACATTTTTAATTTATTGAAATCCTGATAACAAACTATTGATATTGCAAGCTAAGGTAAACTGATTTATTACATAGTAAATATTTATTTGTCTTGTATAGAGTTAAGAGAAATTAAAATATTTTCCACATAAACATCGTGCAGAGCGACGGTCAGTCGATCAATGTCCAAACACACAATACAATAGTTGACAGTGCCAAACTCACAACTTAAGTGACAATAGTTGACTGCACAGTCACCCCCAAAGCGTCGATTTTCAAATATACATACCCAACATGTATTTACGTAATAAAATCAGCGAAATAACACCAGCTACCAAATTATTTAAGATTGAACATATTATTATTTAGGTATTACTTTAAGAGCTAAAAAAAAAGAGCTAAAATATATGATAATATAACTTGATCGGAGAAGTCGTATTATACATTATTATTTTTATACATGTGGAATGGCAGAGAGTACCCACAAAAAACATATACAACTAACATCATTAGTAACAAATCACAACAGTTAAATTATGTAAGATATTCAAACATACATATATTTTTTTAATAAATACACGTATAGACATAGACCATTTCAAATTTATAACATATTAATGCGTCAGCAACCAAGTCTTTGCCTGTGAAGTGTACGTATTTACGTAAATTAAAAAAAAGATACCAGTGTCAAAAAAGTTTCTCTAATTTCGAGGTTAGAATTTTTTGAAGTACTACATTATAACAAATTATGTATACATGTTCGTATATATTGAAGAATAAAAAAAATGTTGTTAAGTAATATAAAATGTTTAAAGAGGATAACTTCTATTATTGTATTTAACGCTGTGAAAATTGAACACGTCAGTGTTTAAATTGCGTCAGTGTAAATGATTCAGTGGGGTCACCGTCACTCGATTCACGATTGCGACTCCTTAGTTTATTACGAGTATTCGTAAAGTGTGGTTGTATTTCTGTAAGTTAATTTTATTATTCTTATGTTTATTTTAAATACTTATATATTTGCTAATTTTATAGATAAAACACGTAACTATAGGACAGTATTACTATTTATGATATAGTTTTTTGTATATTCTAGTTATAGTGACGTAGTTTAGGTTATAATAATACTCACCGGTCTATTGTCTAGTTATTTTCTTCTATTATTTGTAGAATATTGTTATAATATAAATATTGGTATTTTTTTAATTATAGATTAAAAGCAGATCCACCGCAAACATGTCTCTCCAAGAGGTAAGTACCTAGTATCACGTACCTAGTACCGACTTGAACTTTAATCCAAGTCCAGTATATTTTAATTGCACATTAGTATGTTAAACAAAAGTCATTTAACAATTATATTTAAAGTTTTTATGAGAGTTGGATACAACAAGTCATTCATAGCATATTAAATAAAAATATTTTGCTTATGCACAGTTGTGCATATTAAATATTTGTAGGTACTACGTATATTTATTGTATATATTTATATATATTTATTGTAACCTTGAACACTTTCAACACTTCAAGATTTTTAAAAAAGTTAATAACATAGTTTTAAACTTTATGCTCTGTAAACTGATAGTTCTACATTTTATTTTTATTTTTTCCAGCAATTTGACCAAGCTGCCGGTAATGTTAAGAAGCTAAAGTCTTTGCCCAGCGACTCTGACCTCCTTGAGTTGTATGCTTACTTTAAGCAAGCAAGTGTTGGTGATGCAGATCCTGCCAGTAAGTTTTTTATTATTGTTACTAGTCTTTAAACAGTAAAAAGAAATTGTATTTCAGCTATTTTAAGACAAATTTAATTAAAAAAAAAGAGTCTTAGTGAGTGTAAATTATATTATATATAATTTATACACACACTACTTAAATTACTGTATTACAATATAATATAAGAATAACATATTTTAATTTATTTATTTAATTTTTTATTTGTGTTTAAAAAATGGAAATTTATTTTGACATATTTGTTAAGCCACTGCCATTAACAGAATGATGGTGATGGCAAGCAGAAAAATATCACAGCTTTATATTAGTGCAAATAAAACCAGTTGCAATAAAATTTACAGTTATGAGTTGTAGTAAAGAAAAAGGTTAAATAACTGCAGTAAAGCAACTAAGATGCTGTAATCTGGTTTTTTTTTAAACTTCTGAGAAAACATGCCATATTTTACATTAATAAATATAAACAGAAAGAAGCAATGTTTAATAATCAAAAAATAAATTGAATGAACATAAAGAAATTTATTTAGTTTCATGCTTTTTCTCCCGTAGCATATCTCTCATAGTCAAAGATAATTTAGTGTCAAGATATTCCATTCTCCACTTTCTGCCTGAATACGATACATTGCGAGTCGAGTCGCGGAACACAACTCCGTGCTATGTTTTGTATCAGAGCAAAGAAATAAAGAAATTATATATAATACCTCGGAGTGGTGACTGTATGAGGTCGAACCCACAACCATTCATGCTTGGAGTCAGATGCTTGCCCCACTTTGTAACTATCGCCTCATTTAGTTTAACGACAATAATAAAAGTGCTATAGTTTGTTTTCCACTTACTTGTGTTTCCTCATATATATCCTCATTATGTGAATACATTATATAACCAGCGACCCGCTTTATTATATAACGTCTGGGTTGAGTTCCGCCACTCAACACGCAATATCTGCATTTGGGGCGGAAATAGGTTCTCTCTGACACCCGGCTGTGCGGGAAAAAAATATTTGGACCTGTGTCAATTATCTAATTGACAAAATTTTTACATGCGTCCTAATGCAGTAATGCAATATTATTTTAAGCGTGCGCGTGTCATATAGTTTCTTTTTTAAATTATTACCTTTAAAGATATTTCAAAATTAAATCAATAATATCAAAATACATATCTAACTGATATAAAACAATCGTATAACTAAACATCAATGATAAGTACATGTTGTGTCAATGATAATGTCTATATGTGTGTTAGTTTGATAAAAACGTTTTTGTATCCTCATATACTATTATTTTCTGCGTTACATGGAAAAAAATGTAGTGACGCGTATTAATGTATATAATTAAGTGATAAATAGCACTTTATGCCAGACTATTTTAACACCTATATGTTAACTATTAATATAAAATGAGCTTCTCGCTTTATCCCGCTACGCATGGTATGGTCTCCAGCGGCGTAGGTACTAAATTAAAGTAACTTAAATATGATCATATGATCCTGCCACTTCCCGGGGACTTCGACGGGGCACTTGGGATTAGCACCCCCAACCAATCACGTGAATAGAAAAACGCTGACAGGGGGTTGTAATGAATCATCGCGGTATACTTTCCAGTCTATTCGCCGAATATTTATTAAGGTTATAAATATAAAACAAGATATATTAAAATTTATATTAACTTAGATTTCTCCTTTGCTTTCTGTAAATCTCTTATTCCATTTTGTGTTTAATTAATATATATAAATTAAACTGAGAAACAGAAACGGTTAAAGTTTATAAGATATTCCAGTTAGAAGCTCCATTCGTTGTTCTTAATATGGCACATTCCTATTGATATAATGACAGAAAGAAAAATATATTCTCTCTAGCGTTTCGCTCGTGGCTTCGCCCGCGTGAACTATAGCGGTTTCGTATTTTCGTAAACAATAAAATTCCTGAAAATATAGGAGAAATAAGCCTATGGACATCCTAGAATCCTCCAGTATATCTTTATAAAATCTCATCACTTTCGCATTTATAATATCAGTATGGCTTAGTATGGATTGCTTATCTCAAAACTATTTTCTGACACCATTTTAAATTTAATCACAATAAAGGTTAGCCGTTTGATAATAGCTCAGATAAGGTAGCAATTTATGAGTGATTTATTACTAACTAGCCACACACTCGCGGGGGTACGCCTGCGTAAACTACATGACTAAGCTATTTTGTCTTTTCGCCCGCCCATGTTTTCCATTTGTAATTTAAACAGTTGTAACTTTTTGTGTATGAATCGATTGAAATAAAATAATAATTAAAATTTTTATCATTTAAATCGGTTGGCATAATGGCATTTAAATCGGTTAAGCCGTTTCGTTTGTGCAAGCCGGTTTAGCGTGCACGAACAAACATATAAACAGACAAACAGAAAAGAAAATTAACAGTCATTGTTTTGGGTTTTACCATATTGTTAAATGCCCCTAATAATATTTTTTTTTCTATATCTTCCATGTACAGACATCAATAAGTTACATTTTTATTCTATGTATAGATAATATTATTAATAATTAACGATGATATTTTAAAAGTTAATTTTATTACATACGAGTTCTCGCGTTTTACACTCATTAAATATTAGTACCTATAGGTATGGCAAATTTCAGTTAGTAGTTTTATATTAGGTATTAATAAGTAACGGTAGAGTTTTATACGTATAGATTAAATAAACCGCTATTTTCCGTATAGCATAATACCTACTCGGTATATTATTATTAAACTATTTGTAACACATAAAAACAAATAAAATCAAAGGTTGAGAAATGAGGAAAAATTTAAATAATTAAGAATATAAGCAGAAATAAAAATATATATATATATATATATATATATAATTATTAATTCATGATAAAAACTATGGCATGAAATTATTATTGTAATTAGCAATTTTTATAGTAATTTTTAAAGTAAATTTTTATGGTGGTGTATGATCTTTTTTGAGGCTATTATGGCGCAGTGGAACAAAGTCTTACTGCAATCGCGATTGATTATGGGTTCGATTACCAGTCGGAGGAATCATCATAAATACTTAAGTACAAGACAAAGCGCAGCGTTGCGGTCCGCCCCTCAACATGTCTAGCCTTGACTTCAGGTGGATGTAGAGAACGGAGTAGAACACTAGTTCTCTATGGCACTCAGCTATACGGTAATAACGTGAAGCTGGTAAAAAAATGTATATATATAATATTTATTAGTAAAATCTAGTGAAATGTTTGTTGAATATTTATTAAAGCTATAAATATAAAACTAGGTTTGTAATTTAAAATTATGTAGATTTCTCCTCTGAACCTCGTATTCTATTTCGTGTTTCCGCCTCTTTTTCACATTCTTACGTTTGTAATTATATTTATTATTTGTTTTTAGTTCATTCTATTAATGTAGTAATTATTTTTAATGATGTATGATATATATGTATAGAATTATAATTAGTTTTTTGCATTTTTATTTATATGAGTTTGCACAAAACTCTTCCGTTACCGACTTAGTTACTGATAGACAATGCACACTAAACTATTAGGCGTAGAAAGCTGAAGATTTGTATGTATAAGATAGAGCTATATTATCATGTTTAATAAGAATAAAATTATTTTAATAAAAACCATACGTTTATATGGCTGAGCGGTCACAGCGCTTGGACGGTTTCTAAGAGACGTGGGTTTTCCAATAAATATTTTCTTATAACCTAAGTGTGTGTATTGCGGTATTTAGTTATTTTATTGTAACACTTTTATAAAGAACTAAATGCTGTTTACAGTATTATGTATTTTATGGCAATTAAATATGGCAATGGCAACTAAATGCCGTTTCTAGTATTTTGTATTTAATTGCAATTAAATATGGCAATGGCAACTAAATGCCGTTTACAGTAATTTATATTTAATGGCAATTTCAACTATTATTTTGTCTTGAAGCATAACAATTAGATTCCCAATTGTCACAACGTGTTAAACCGTTAACTAACTATAAAACATATGGAGTAATTTTAGTAATTAACTTTATTTTTATATTTGTATGAACACTCTTTTGTCCAGTTTCCGCCCGTATTTGAGACATTGCGTGTTGAGTGGCGGAACTCAACGTCGCCATACTTTTTGCACCATAGCTTTTTTAGCATATAATAATATCTCCGAGTGAGAATCGACCCACGACCAGTTCACGTTTACAGTCAGACGCTGTACTACTGCGCTACGACGGCCAAATTGATATTTTTTTACAAAACAAAATTTCTATTTGAACATTAATTTATTATTTTTTTATTTGTTTACAGATAAACCAGGCATGTTCGACCTCAAGGGCAAAGCCAAGTTCGAAGCGTGGAGCAGCAAGAATGGACTGTCAAAGGAAGACGCACAAAAAGCCTACATTGCGAAAGTTAGGAGCCTAGTCGCTTCTATCGGCCTCCAATAAATTAATTTTATCACTAATATTGTACTATGGCAAGTATTGCATACTGTTAACGCACTCAGAGTCGTCAATTAATAGTAAGATAACATTAAAAGGCCCATTGGCTTACTTAATGTCAGTTAAACGCTAAATGACCTCTTTGAGTTCTGAGTAGGTATGTCATAGTATGATATTATTGCTGTTATATTATTTTTAGATTTGGTGGATATTAAGAAACTAGCACAAACTAATCTTCCTTTACGTTTACATATTAAATATTTTACAATATACATAAAGACTTATAGGTTATAAGAATATAACTGTTTTTTTACAAAGATATGAACTTTTTGTTGAAGATTTTTGAAATTTAATTTTAACTATTTATTCCTTTGGTCTAGGTTTTCTATACATCACATATTATATATAGTACCTAGAAATGATATTCGCATCAGGTATATTATAATCACGAACTTTGTTATATTTTTTATATTGGCTTGAAATAAACTAAGCAAGTTGTATCGGAGTTTTATTTTGTACTGGCTGTTGCTGCGACTTCGTCCGCGGGAACTTGTAGAATAAAAGTAGCCTAAGTTACTGTTTGGAATATTAATATTGCAATGGAATCCACAACCAGTCGGATAATGTCCGAGGCCATCGTGGCATAGAGTTCAGAGGATATATATACATAATTTATTGATAATTACGTTAGAAAATAAGTAAACATTTTGTCAAAAAGTTCAATTGAATGTGCCAATGTGCCACAGTGTGATAGCGTCTTGAATTGAAACGCTATTTATTGGTTGTAGTTCAAATCCCATTTGAGAGATGATTATATTCAAATTATTTTCATTTCTCCGATTTGGTACCTAAGACATAAACGGGTTAACAGGTTTTAATCATAATTAGTATAGGTTAACTATATTGAAAAAAAAATTATATGGGAAGTTTAAATTTTTAAGATAATTATAACATTTGGTAAAGGTTTTTTAAAAAAAAAATTCAAATTTTTATTTCCCTTAAAATCGATTTTGAACCTACATTGCATTAAATCAGTTCCTTAAGTAAAGAAATAAACCAATTTATATATAACATATTATATTTAATGTTTGAATATAATTTATATATAATAGATATCACAGAATTAATCCCACTGTTCAATTCAAGTATCCAATAACACCGCAAGCAATCGCTGGTCCAGAGGTACCAGTCAGAGCACTGTCTTCAGTACTAGCACGGCCGTAATCATCCTCGGTCTTTGTTATAGCAATGGCGCGACCCACTATAGACGGGGGCCAGTAAGAGAAATTAGATGGTCCACGATTTTAACGCTCAACGTCTCTCCTTCTTCCGCTTTTATGTTGCCAAGGTCCCCAACATGACGGATATGATCGCGTGGACCTCCATGACGACCCTAGAAATTAATTTAAATTTGTAATATTAATTTTTTTCGGGTAAGTATAAGATAGCTGTGCAAATCACCTTATTTACTGATTATCAACGTAACATGCTTTCACAAGTACAAAAAGTGACGTTTAATTTTATCTCCATACATCACTCGCATTTTAACTGAAGAGACTACTATTTTATGGTTTTATTAATCATAATACAATACATATGGTATATCTACAAATATCCTATTATAAAAATTCAATATACTAGCACTGCTTTAAAGGATGGATCCCTTTGTAAGCTTATATATATATATATATATATATATATATATATCTTCTTCTTGGCATTAATCTCGGCCAGGGTCTGCCTTCCTACTCAATCTTCTCCACTTTGCACGATGATGCATCCAGCCATCGCTTCCTTGGCCGTCCGGGGGGGTCTTGCTCCAGGGACAGATATATCAAGGCATATTCTTCCGACATAGTTCTCAGGACGGCGCGCAACATGGCCATACCATCTCAGGCGACACTCTTGGAGCTTGTCTGCTACACCACGGACTCTAAGACTATCAATATATGCCTCAGGGATTCCTTTGGATCGCAATGCCCACCATATGTATTGACAAGGCACGCAGTCAAAGGCCTTCTTTCCCTGAGAGAGCTGTTTTTTTCCCTGTGTGCCTCCATCAGAGTTCTGAGGGTAAAGATGGCGTCCATGGTGCCCGATCTTGGCTGAAAACCTTATTGACATTCAGAGACAGTACACTCTCGGCAAAGCATGAGGTCGATCATGCGCTCAAAGAGCTTCATGGTGTGACTCGTGATCTTAATGCTCCTATAATTACCACAATCTTGAACACTGCCCCTGCCTTTATAAATAGGGGTAACAAAGCTGTACCGCCACTGACGTGGCATTGTTCCAGTGTTCAAGATTTGGTTAAAAAGGTAAGTAAGCATGAGTACCCAAGAGAGCCCAATGATTTTCACGCTTCGATCGGTTTCCGATTCTTCATGCGTCGAAGACAATCCCGAGTGTCGTCAGGTGTTATCAGGGCAATAAGTCCAAGATTAGGAGGTGGTTTGGTTGGCAGACTGCACACGTGCTGGGTATTCAGCAGCTCCTTGAAGTAGCATCTCCATCTCTCCTTCACAGAGGCTTGATTATATAGCAGCGTGCCCTGGGAATCTTTGACGCAAAGACAGTTTGTAATATCTTGCGCCGCTTTATCTCTAGCACGTGCGAATTTGTAAATGAGCTTCTGCCCCTCCGCAGTTTCAAGTGTATCATATAGTGGTGATGACACAGGCTCTGGCTACAGCCCTTTTACTGGCTTGCTGACCTTCAAAACCCCTTTTACGGGTAAAACCAGGTAAAAGAGGTTAAGAAACTAGGAAAGAGGGTATAAAAACACCCTTTTCATGGATTGGATAGGAGTATGATAGTGATGGCTCAAGGATACAGGGTCGAGTACCCGTATGCCCAAGACGAAATATCGGACAGGTACTTGGCAGGACACCCTCAGGTACATATGTATATATATATAAATTTATTGTCTGATCAGTAATAGGAATACAATTCGTGAACTGGGGGTGAACAGATTAATCCTAGTTAAAAAAGAGGCTTCACGAGTCTGACCGTTCTCCACTTTCTGTTGGACCAAAATTTTCAAACCAAAAAATGTTTTTATTTTCATAATTAGATTTTAAGCTAATAAATATCACATTCAATTACTCACATAATACGCTATGAAGTGAGGTCCAATTTCCTTGCAATTGTCCTTTACATTACCCGCCTGATGTACATGTAGTCCGTGTAGTCCAGGAGCGAGGGCCCCGGTCAAATTGCCTTCGATCGTCACTGGGCCGCTTGGTAAGATCTGAGTGAAAACCAGCTCACCTTCCACTCCTGATTCTTGGTCTTGGTAGATATACACCACGAATTGCTCGAAGGCCTGGTCCATGAGGTCCCTTTGAAAATATACTTTTTAACAATTGCGTAAATATTTCTTAATTTATTTCTAGCATTTTAAGGGACTGTATGGTAGAATCCAAAAGAACAATCCTTTTAATTCTCAAAAGTTATTTACTTTGTCTAAATTAGAAAAGAAAAAATATATAAAATTCAATTCGACAAGTTTACCGCAGATGCCGACGGCGGTATTATAATTTATTCGATTTTTCCTCTGAACACATAATTCATATAATATTTATTAAAAGCATCAATCATTACCAATTAAACGCTACAGTGGATAGCTAGCAAACGCTTATAACAGTGTCGCGTGCGCCTAATTGATCTCTTCCCTCACACAAAGTCGTGTCAAGGTGTTCGGCGACGGTAGGTTGCGATATGATGATGATACCGGCTATTATACACTTATATACGTATATATTATTCACTATTTTGTAAATTTAGTTATTGTTAGTTAATTCTATTTATTTGAATTAGTTTTTTTTTCTTTTATATAAAAATGTCCGATTTCTACTAGATTACATTTTACTGGCAAACTGGGATTAATGTGATTTATTGTCACCTGGACACGTAAAAAAGGGGTATATTTGAGCTGCACGTGGAAAAGTTGTGGTTTTTCAATAAGTTCAAATACTGAAGATGTTTTGTGTGAAGAAAAATTAATACATAATATTTCGCTTCGTTACTTCAGTCGCGTTGTGTCCAAGAAATTACTATAACGTTTACTCAAAAAAATATCATTAATATAGTATTTCTTTTTAAGTTCTATATCCTCGATTATACTCTAAAATGTGTATGTATAAAATTTCATGATGATCAGCGCGCAATAATCAAACTTAAAATTCACTTTACAATTCACATTTATAATATTAAAGTATCCTTTTAACATTCATTTTTTATTTTAAATATTTTATATATAACCTAGTTGTAGCCCGCAATTTAGTTTGCGGGGACTACAAAAAGTGAAATCTCTTTTTTCCCGTTCCACCAATAATTTCGAGAAAGCCTCTCTTAGCTTCCCTACACCTCCCAAGGAAACTATGTACTACATTTCATTTTTCTAAGCGCAGTCATTTCTGCTGCTGCAGCGTTGCCACTTAGTAACGCATGGGTTTTATATACATATACAGATGTTGAACTGTGAAATCGGCACCTAAGTACTTGCCTCTAAAATAAGTGAGAATTGAAAAACGGCGGTATTCAGTAAGTTATCTCTGTCTATCTCACGCGATCAGATGGAATTGAAGTAAATAGTACATAAAATAAAAAAAGGTTATTTTATCAGTTACAATAGGTCATGGTAATCCTCCGTCCTGCTTCTGCAATATCTAATGGTAGTAGTTGTTCTTCCTTTACCTTCAGCAAGTCATGGAGGCTACGGAAGCGCTGGAAGAAACCGTGGATTACCCTGAAGGTGACGGTGGCCCGTAATATGTGAGCCGTTGACCGAGTTGTCGTAGAAACATGGGAGATTTGCCTTGTATACGGGTGGTTTGCTTAGAATGCATTATCCAGCGATACAAAAAAAGTTATATATACCCACAATAGAATAAAACCTATTGTTTTAATAATTATACAGATTTAAAGCTTTTTTGTATGTATATAAAAAACAAAGTCAATCTTAGGTATGCGAGTAATTACATAATTTATTTCTTAGACGTTAAGTACCATGTACATTTCAAAAATTAGCTTCGCAGTTTTAGATTAAGGAAGCTTGATACGATTGTTTCTTTAGTGTGTAATTACGTACAAATATATTATCTTATCTTAGACGAGGAATTATTTTAGCCCACAAGTATGATCCTTGGTTGAAATTACAGGAAGGATTATTTGTATAGGATATAGGATTTCAATTATACCTACAGTAGATACTCGCTTATTTAGAGTTCCGATAGGGTATGTAAACATAGTCACTTGAGATTTGATTGAAAGGGAAAACAAAAATTCAATAATTATTTTATTTCACGATTACGGCTGCAGTATTTCCTTTTTCCAAACTTTTCGTTGTCTATTTAATGATATCAGATATCCAAATATTCAAATAAATAACGAGTTAGAGACAATTAGTCAGGTTATCGATTTGTATAGTAGTTAGATCTTGCAGAGATCTTAAATTTTTGTATTTTTTAGTATTCAAAAATACACCCCTACTTGAACTTTTACCTTCGTTTTACTCTACTCTAATCGTGGTTACAGGCAAACTCTGTCCCACTGCGCCCCGATCGCCTCTATAAGTTTTACATAGCATTTATTTTGTACAAATATAAAAATCAAATATTATTAAAACTTTTTATTTAGAATTTACATATTAAATTTCCTATACATAGGTATGATATCAGAGGACCCTGGGATGTCGTGATCAAGCGCTTCAACTAATGGGATGTAACGGTGTTAATACTAAAATTGCAAGAGCAGTCACGTTTAAGTGATTTTTCATAATTTATATTGTTTTGTTCGAACTAAGCGATTATATTGTTTGCATACGTTTAAGAGTAGGAAGCGAACGATGGTAGAGGTTATTATAGTATTAAATTAACTAGAAGAACCGTCGGCGTGCACAATACGCGTTACCATGGCAACATGTATGTCACTTATACAAAAGCGTATGTTAATTATAAGTAAGTATATGCGTGTGTAATATATATATTTTATTTTAAATGTATCTTTAATTAATATTATAAAAAAAGAAATAGACTCATAAAAACGTTAGTCTTTTGCGTCTCACAATCGGGTATATTGGCTTTTTCAGTTCCGAACACATAGTTTTTACGTAACCTTTAATCGTCTAAGCACTGTAAGCGACACAAAGCTGTCAAAAGTGAAATAATTTTCCCGTTTTTGCAATATGTTTTATTGCTGCTCCGG
The DNA here is from genome assembly GCA_038994665.1 of Podotricha telesiphe. Classification (NCBI taxonomy): domain Eukaryota; kingdom Metazoa; phylum Arthropoda; class Insecta; order Lepidoptera; family Nymphalidae; genus Podotricha; species Podotricha telesiphe. The sequence goes on along the minus strand of JAOYRR010000162.1, from coordinate 279,136 downwards.
TCTAATTTATTGTTCCGTGATTTTATATAGCCTACAGCCTTTCTCGATAAATGGACTATCCAACACAAATATTTTTTGAATTCGTATTAGTAGTCTCTGAGATTATTGCTTTAATCCAAACAAGAGTTTGTTACTGGTTCAAATGATATTTGATACTTTTCAACTTCCCACTTACTCTCGCATAAGAGGGTGCACAGAGAGAACCTAATGTGAATATACTCCATTCTCAACTTTCCACCTGAATTCGAGACATTGCGTCTCCGCCTCTCACGGGTCTCAGTGCCACGTTTTGATGTGTCAGCAGACCGGAAAAATGAAAATAGTCAATTCCCCTTGTGGGAATCAAACCCACAATCATCGTAGTCATATACACATTCTGGTCTCTATTGGATAGAATATCATAATTTCAATTATGTGTTTATTTTATCTGTTGTCTGTTATAGCTAAGAGCGGCGCGGCGTTAAGTTATGTTACTTGACATGCTTCTAATTGAACGGACAATACATTTAAATTGTATTATATAGAAGTTCTGTATTTAAATTTGAAAGTAGCAAAGTTTGAAACCACAAAATAATTGACATGATAGAATCAGAAGGTACGATAGAGGAGAAGGGCCTAACGAGTGTCAAATGCACAGTTTCAACTACTTCGTTACATTTTTTGTTTATTAGAATTTATTTAATAATAAATAATTAGATATAGAATTTAAATTAAGTTCACGGATAACACTTTATTATGAAATAATATAGAAAAAGTTATATTCAACTTACAATAACGACATCAATTTGTTTTTCCGAACGATCTGTTCCTAAGGGCAGAGTGGAGCCAAGTTCCTGCAACAATGTATTAAGAAAATAATTTTGGTTTCTTTATCTGTATGTTTAAAAATTTGTCATGTTAAAAAATACTATGCAAGTAATTTTAAATACATAAAATATGTACGCGACCTGTTAACTACACGAGTCACTACTACACTAATTCGTTTTTGCGCCTAATTCTATTACATTGCCACTAACAATATATTTTTACTATAATTTTTATTGGGCCGGCCTGTATTCTCACTTAAATCACAGACTGCTTAAATAAGTGTAAATTATTGCAACTTTTTTATTTTTAAGCCGATTAAATGAAACAAACACTAAATGTGAAGGGAAGTTTACCAAAATACAATAGTCAAAAACTGCACTTAAATCGGTTCAGCCTTTTTTGAGACAAACATGCACAAACGCACAGAGAATTAGAATCATTGTTTTGGATTGTATTATTGATAAAATCCGCCAATAATATATTTTTAATAAATCTTCAATGTGCTGACAGCGATCAGTTCCATATTTATTATAGATGTAGCGACGCGAGTGGCGGATGAATAATTGTTTAATTAAATTTATTATATTAATGAAATAATATTTTAATAAAAAAAGAAAATCTAGTAATTTTTATTATTTTTATTTCATAAAGCGCATTTAAAATAAAACTGAAATGAAATATTGTGCCAATTTTTGTGTATATTTGTTTTGCGGAACTTGGGCTTAGAATTCACCTTCACGCTTTTTTCCCGAAAAGCAAGGTAGTCAGAGAGAACCTAGTGTCAAGACACTCCGTTCTCCACTACACTTCCGCAAAACAAGTAGACACAGAGTCGGGGAAATCCCCGACTGAGAATTGGACCATAGCCGATCAAGACTCCAATATTTCTTTTTTTATTTAAGATTTGGAAGAATTAATTACTGAAAAAAAAAATTAAATAAAGAGAATATTAAGCTTCTTAAAAGTAATAAATATTACTATAATGTAATGTTACTTATAATTTAATTATAGCAAGGTCTCTACCATGAGCATATTGATTCAAGTGTAAGCTGTTTATTTAAATATCTTCCTATAATATATAAAGGTTAAGGCTTACAGTATATTGTAGAAACAAAAAATCATCAAGTACATGTGATGACACATTCCTGCGATTAGACTATTTAAAAAAAAATTGATCGTGATTGATGTTATAGTGGCGCCGTGGGACAGCGCCTGACTGTGAACGTAACCCACAACCAATGAGAGTTCGATTTCCATTCAGATGATATTTAATATTATTTCCATTCAGGAGACGAAGCAGGCAGACAAAGCGTGGCGTTGAGTTCTGCCACTCAGCATGCAATGTCTAGATTTTTTGCGGAAAGTGGAGAATATAGTGTTTTGTCCGTTGGCTCTGATTATCCTGCTATGTAAGTAAAAGTTTTTTTTTAAAAAAAAATTATATTTAGTACGAAATTCTGTAAATTTAAGAATCTAGTCGAATGCGATTTATATTAGGTAAAAAAAAATCTGAACATGTTCTCGAATTACTACTTGTATACGGTATGATCGACTGAATATTTGGATTCTTAAACATAAAATATTGACTGACTGACTTTCTAAAAATATTTTGAGTAATTTTAAGACCCCAATATAACCATTTACTAGTAACGCTTTTAAATATAAAAATAGCGAGCTCAAACACCTATCCGAAGTATTATAGTATCTATATTTTTATATAATAGAATAGTCTAGATAACATGTCAAGATAAGCAAGAATAATAAAAAGTTCAAGCAAAAAGCTTTGAAACATTTATAATGATTTGACAGCTTATATATGTTTTATCACTTACATGCTTGCTACTTCTTCTTGTAAGTGTTGTAAAAATTGAAAATAATACGAACTTAAATATGTGGAAATGTAGTTTATGTCCAACATACACCACATATCCTGGACATATTTTTGAGTTCGATCCTGGACAGTATTAACTAAACCTAATTAAAAGCAAACCTTAATAGATGTTAAATCAATTAACTTATTTCCGTTTAGTTTTTTACATCGTTTAACATTTTTTTTATTTCATCACATAATATGTACTAACAATACGTTTGCTAAATTTCCTGTAATCTTAAAGTACTTAAGCCATTGGCAAAATGGCAAAATTGCGGTAATTTCGCTTGTGACAAAACTTTAAAGATATGTTTATATTAAGAGAAGAGCTTTACTAATACTATATACGTATATAGATTTATGTAATAATAATAATAAAATAAAAAGTAAGGATAAATGAGAAATATAATTAAATATTAAAATTTAATAAAAAGTAAGAGTTTAAAAAAATGCCATTATAACATTTTTTTATGGAAAAGTTTATTAATTTATAAAAAATAACATTAAAAATGAGTAAAACAACTACTTACGTATAAATAAGGCTCCATAAAAACTTCATAAATATTACTTTGATAGTCATCTACTTCCGGTATAGCTTTTATTAGCAAATTTCTTCCATATCCAGGTACACCTTGAAAACTTTTCCCATTCAAAACTGCTGTTAACCACAGGAGTTGATAAAAAAATATATGCAACCTCAGATTCATTTTGACAACCGAAGGCTGAATACGTTGAGCCTGGTTAAAAAATATTGACAGTTAAATAGGCGGGAGTTTTGACAGCGTTGTAATGGCGTGTTAACTTTGCAAGAGTTTGTTCATTAATGATTTGTTGTGTATAGTCCGTTTTTTCTTAACATGGTGGTTAGGATGTGCTTCGTGAACATCCAAGGCCCTGGTTGAGAAGCGTAACATATTAAATGTTTAGATACGCTATTCCGAATGTATGTATACTTATATACTATATACAAATATTATAAGTTTCTAAGTTTTGTTTGTAGATGGTAATCTACTTTATTCAGAAGTGACATAGGCTATATTTTATTAGCTGTTGTAGCGTTCTTGTAGTTCATGCGGTCATTTTGTCGGTGGTAAGACGAGGTGAGCGCATCTTACCACCAATCACACCTAAAAATCGATTCTGCGACGTTTATTCAACTTGGAACGTGCTTGCTGTCTAGTGGTAGGATATTTTTACATATTTCACTTTCCTTCTTCTAGTTGTAGGTTCTAAAAGATAACCTAGTAGTAATATAAATATGGGGGCTCTCTATCTTAAATTAAATTTTAAATAATTATCCCCAGGTACGTTTAACAATGTCAAAGTTTTTTTAAAGTATATTATTAGTCCATTACAAATAAAATTATTATTAATACACACAACTTTAGAGATATTTTTTAAATTGTGTAATCTATATACGTGAAGCAAAAACGTACCTCTTTTACAAAAATTACATAGACAGAAATATGAAGTTTCACCAACGAACGATCAAGAATAGGTATAGAGTTAATTTGTACTCGGTAGAAGAGGAAGTGTAATATGCAAATGTAAAAAGTACGGTAATTTTAAATTTCATTAGTAAACAGAGGAATTTGGATAAAGGGCCCCTTAGATCCACACTTGGTTCGCAATTCCCAGGTATTGTTCCGAGCTAATCTCCCTACAGCACAGTGAATCCATAGAAGTTAGTCCGTTTTTCTCATTTGTTATATAAAACATAACAAAGCCATTAAATATGGTAGTAATTTAGCTTAACTTAGTAACTTATGATAAAACCGTGCTCCTTTCTCGAAACATCTTTTGACAGCCTGTAAAAAACTGTAATCCTCTAATCTGTTTCTTTTGAGGCAATTAATATAATGGAAGTATGAGGAAATATATTAAACTTTAATAGTATATAATTTTATATATTCCATTAGTTAATTAAACTATAGCAGCTGTACGTTTTTTACTCTATAGCAAAGTAGTCAGAGAGAACCCAGTAGACCACACTTTGGTCGCGGCTTACCGCTCGAAATTGAGACTGAACAAGTTTTTTGCATTTTGTATTTTGAGATAGGAGAAATGAAAATAACTTAAATGTGGAAATCCCGAGTGGGAATCAAACCCACAACCAATCGCATTTACAGACAGACGCTATCACACTGCGCCACGCTATACGATTACGATACTACTATTCGATTAATAATATAAATATATGAAGAATATGATAAAAAAGGTAAATGTAAGATTTTTTGTTATTATTTATTGGATATAGATAAAACAGCATGCGTTACAATCAGCGTTTCAGCTATCTTGACATCAAATCTTCAAATTTGTCTATGACGTATTTGTAAAATAACAATAAATAGGCTGTTGTAATATCTTAAGGTCATTTCAATATTTTTATTCGCAATTATATATAATTTTTCTATTTTATATATGGGTTTTGCCACCTTAGTTGAGTCTAGAAGAAAATGGAATACAGAGTATCTCATTAGTTGTCCTTTTATATTGAACAAGTTACAAAATTAGTAACATTTTATATATTGTAACGGTCAATTGAAGGTATGGATGGAAGTCAGTTATATCAGAAAATTAATTCGTCGTTTAAAGTGTTTTGTTTAAGTTTTAAAAGATCAAATGACTTAATCTGTTAAACATTGCTATAACAACAGGCGATAGAAATCTTTATTGATGCATAGAACTGCACAAATTCAAAAATCTCACTTTCATCTACGCTGTGCTGTGCTGTGCTTTCTTCAATTATTAATTATATATTGATTATATTCTATTATAGCATAGTTATTATTGTTTATATATAAACATAGTTCTCTATGCTCTGTCTAAAATTATTTATTTGTATGATCACTGTAAAATTTAATTAGTAATATCACATACAACAATATTGCTGTAATTACAATAGCAAAATAGTTACTTCAATCTATTCACAGTTTCACTGTAGAATACTTGAGAATTTACAAAACCACACCTTCGTCTTTACAAATAATAAAAAAAAACCAAGAAAGATAACAAAATGTTATCCGTAAGTTGAACTCAGTTCCGTTGTTCGCGACGATTTCTTACTAGTTGATAATTTAACTGTATCGCCTTGTAATTCAGAAAGTGCGCATCGAACTGCCGACAGCATTTCAGGTGTGGACTTCCTACCACGAGGTGCATGGGGTCTGTGCGGTCTTGATATTCGCTCCGTAGTGGCTGTTGCTCCTGCCCAAAAATTATAGCATTTTCGTGAGAAATACGTTAGATAAAGACATATTTAGAAAACGTATAAAAATTTGAACGCAGCGGGATTTGAACCCGCGCCTCTTGAAAACCGTTCAAGCGCTCTGACCGCTAAGCCATGCGTCCCACCTCCAGCTACGTTGAAATTTTTATACGTTTTCTAAATATGTCTTTTTCAATTTCCTAAGTGTGGGAATAACACTTTAAAAAAAATGTTAACAAAATAAATACGTTAGATATTTTAATACGCTGGAATCGTCTATATTCATAATATAAGTACAGAGAGGAGCTAGGATAGTGGAGGCGAGCGTTGATGCATTTTAAAGGGCCTACCAAATTTATTTTCAGCCTCCTGCTGTATTCTGCATAGCAGGTACACTTCATGTTCGGGTTTTCGTCTGAATTCGAGACATTGCGTATTGATTTGAAGAATGGATGGGTTTATGTGACCATTTAAAATAAATTTGTTGCAGCATTTAGGATATGTTGTTTTTTAGCTTTATGCATATAATAAAGTATGAAGAGGAAATCTAACAAGCGTTCCAATTCAAACCAATCTCAATTCTCCATTTTCGTGAAAGCACGGCAAATAGCGGAACTTAACGACACGCTCTATCTCATCAGAGCGGGAAAATGAAAATAATTTAAAATATGATCAATAATCATTCGAATAGTAGGGATCGATTATATATAGCGTACATTGGACATGCATTCAAACACTGCCCCACAATGGCCTCAAACGATGATGATTTTGAATTTCGGTAAATTTTTTAGTAATCTAAACATTTAACGAAATAAATTGACAATACCTAATAGCCATATATAAACAGTCATCATTTAAGTCTATTAAAACATGTAATGGAAAAAAGAAACAGTACTTCTAATTGAATTATATATAATATACTATATATGAATTATATGTATATAATAGACTATATTATGCAATATACGAATACAATAAAAAACACAAATATATATATATATATATTGCATAATATAGTCTTCCTGCTATATGTTACTTTTACCCACTTCCACAGGTTGGCTGAAAGATATCTCCACCAGTTTAAACTTCATTTCTAGTTTTTGTCCGTTTTAAGTGCATTAAATAATATATTAATTTAAAAAAAAAACATACGATTCATTCTTGGTCTATCCCGATCATCATCTTTCTCGCAGCAGCTGCAAAAGAAGCACGGGATGCCGGGTAACCCACAACACAGAGCTCCCCACAGCCACTTATTCAAAGTACTGCCGGCTCTGGACCAGGATGAAGGTCTATCCTGATTATAAACGAAGTCCCGGTTCATCCTATATGTGCTACATGTTGTTGTTGTCAAAATCTATGTTGGTAGCTTTTGACGTAAATGCTTTTAAGTCAAATTTGATTTGTTTTGATGCCGTCAGTGCCAAAAACTTAATTTTGGTATTGAATTTGAAGTATGGAATTCGTTTAGGAACCTAAATATAAATTTTAATATGAAGTGATATTATGTGCAACGACAATAAAATTACGTATAAAATATATTTTTTTTAAATAAGCAGCTTCACCCTTTTTCCCGCATAGCAGGGCAAAACACTGCGTTCTCCACTTTCCGTCTGACATAGAGACATTAATTATTTAGTGAAGGAACTCAACGCCGCGCTTTGTCTTGCTTTTAAATATAATAATTCATGTGAGTGAAGATCGAACCTACAACCAATCAAGTTTACAGTCAGATGCCGTCCTACTGCGCCACTATGCCTCAAATACGAAACTAATTTTATATGGAATTAAATTTAAACTTTTACTCGCTAAATTGATGTACACGGAGTAGCAAACTTACATCGGCATTGTTTCAACCTAAAAGACTAGAATTTTAATCTAAACCAATTGAAGCATTTTTTGTCGAAAAAGGCAGGTCAAATTTGGTATTACGTGTAATATTAGTTTTATGGTTTTAATGTATTTCTAATGCTTCAATTTATAATGTATAACTAATAATATTTGGAAAATGACATCTTTTACCTAAAAAGAATATAATATATCCTCTAGTACTTAAATAATAAACAGTAACGCCTTATATAAGTTTAAAAGCAATATCTATTAAAACAAACACAATATTAAACAAATTAAAGTCGTTTAGTTATCTTATATTCCAGCTATTTTTCTGTACTGTAATAATAAATTATTTTTTTTAATTTATTAAATTTGAAAAATATTAAGTGATCAAAAAAAATTTAATACATTAGTTGGTTGTTCTAATTAGGTATAGTAAGTTCAATTATAAAAAAATAAGACGAATTCTTTTTCAGCTTTCAGTTTTTCACAGAGAATTCATAGAGTCAAGACACTCCGTTCTCCACTTAACATCTGATATCAAGACATTATTGAGTGGTGGAGCTCAACGCCGTGCTTTGGCTTAGGTACCAGAGAGGAGAAATGAAAACACTTTAAACGTAATCATTCCCGCGAGGGGGAATTGAACCCACAATCAGCAGCTACAGCCACACTTTGCCATGATTGCATAATTTTTTTTTTAAATGGCATATTAAGACTTATACATACCTATCGTAAATACACCGTAGACCATTAAAGCATAAAATACGTGTTGCTTTAGGAATGTCGCTTTGTAGAAAAAGGCAGGTCAACTTTGGTAGTATGTGTAATATTAGTTTTATGGTTTTAATGTATTTGTAATGCTTCAAAATAAAAAATATTAGTTTTCTGCACTCCTTCTTGTCATAAATCGTAGACAGAGGTCAAAATCCTATATGTAGAGGTAATGAGGCCATGTGGCACAGTGGAACAGCATCTGAATATAAAGGCGATTGGTTGTGGGCTCGATTCCCACTTGGTGGAATGATCGTAATTTAATTATTTTCATATCTCCGCTCTGGTTCCTAAGACAAAGCATGGCACTGAATTCTGCCACTCAACATGCAATATCTCGAATTCGGACGGAAAGTGGAGAACGGAGTGTCTTTACACTAGGTTCTCTCTGACTAGCATGCTATGCGATTGGAAGCGTAAAGCTGGAAAAAAATTTGATAACAATGATAACAAAAATATGTTGAAGTATGACATTTACCTGCATTACTTTCTCGTGTTAATCGTGATCTTGAAGACTTTTTATCGTAGTTTTGTATGTCAGTACTCAGTATTGTACGCGCTCTCGCATTTTGTACTCGCGATGACAATCCATAGATCCTAGATAGATAAAATAAGTTAAGAAAAAAATATTTATTTAAATTAAATAATATAACAGTGTTAGTGAAAATATTTATCGTCACAGTTTATAAGGCTTTAAAATATATACATATAAATGTGAGTATTGATAGGTATAAGATATATACTTTTTTTTTTTTTTTTTTTTTTATTTTTTTAATCTATTTTTATTTAGGGTTTTTTTATGTAATAATACAAAAATGTCAGCCTCATCGTTCCCTAAAACAATCTTCAAACACACAATTATAGCATTTCCTTAATCTTCTAAGAACACTATATATACTTAAATTTATACAACATCTTAGTTACCACAGAACAAGGTTCAGACAATAAACATTGGAAAACACCTACAATATATACTTTTTAAATCAATTAATTAAGAAAAGGATTTTAATATAATTTTTACCTTTTATTGCATAGCAAGGTCGTCAGTTAGGAGTTAGTGTCAAGTCACTCCGTCCTTTATTTTCGGGCTGAAATTATGTCGTGTTGAGTGGCGGAACTCAATGGTCGCGCTAAGTACGCTTTATAATATATATTTTATATTGTGTTTTCTGTTTATGGGTTAGTCAAGGGTAGATTATGACATAATGTATGTAGAGTACTTAAATACGTGCTTAGTATTATTTATAATAAATAAATGACCAAGTGTAATTTAATTCAATTTACTCGTACCGTTTCAATGTAAGAAATATATAAATTTTATTAGGTTTTTACTTCTTTTTTGGCGAAAATTATTTGAAAAAGGGAGTGTTAGATTTGATAAAATGAACATTTGTGTGTAGGAGAAGTGCCGAAAGCTAATATTTGTTTATGATAATATACATTACAAACACTTTAGTAGGTTAGTAAAATAAATACATATAAACTCCGCACTATCATATGTTTGTAATACACTTTTCTTTAAAGCTACACATACACGTTGCCAATGCAACGGGCCTACTTGTATAAAGAAATATATATAAGTATACATTTATAAGAAAAAAAAAGTTGGTTTTAATACATACAGGCCATCGTGGCTTAGTGGGACAGCAACTGACTGCAAATGCGATTAGTCGTGGGTTCGATTCCCACTTGGTGGAATGATCGTAATTCAATTATTTTCATTTCTCCGCTCTAGTTAAAAAGACAAAGCGCGGGTTGAGCTCCGCCAGTTTACAAGTAATGTCTCGAATTCGATTGGAAAGTTGAGAACGGAGTCTTGACACTAGGTTCTCTCTGACTACCCTGTTATGAGGGAAAAAGCGTACAGCTGCTGATACCTATACTAATACCTATACCTATACTAATACCTATACCTATACTAATTCCTATACCTATATTAATTCCTATACCTATACTAATTCCTATACTAATACCTACGTATAGGGTTTCATAAATTGAGTTGCGAAAGCATGTAATATTTCAAGGGTAACACAATAGAAACTTGTTCTTTTTAAGACGACCTCCTTTAAGTTCCTTACTAAGGTCAGGTAAGTTTTCATTGAGGAAGGTTAACAGATATCTTCAATATCTTTCTACGGACTCATAACATAACAACATAAATATTCTTTATTTCAAACTAATGATAAATTAATGCAATATTATAAAGATCTAAAAATAATATTTTGAATGTAAAAAGGCGGCATTTCATCATTAGTAGAGGTCCTTCCAATTAACCGAATTCTTAGGTTCTAAAGGCAAGAGCGGATGTGTGAAATGAAAATATTTTTATATTTATATATTTTACTAGCTACCTGCTCGCGGCTTCGTATGCGTATACTACACGAATAAACTATTTAGATTTTCGCCCGCTCGCGTTCTCACTTAAATAACAAACTTTGCTTAAATTTACAATTTAAATTATTTTAACTTTCTTATTTAGGAAAAGATTGAATTAAAAAAAGCCGCATTTTAAAAGAAACTTACGAAAATACAGTATTCAAAACTGCATTTAAATTGGTCAAGCCGTTTAGAGACTAGCGTGCACAAACGCACAGACAAAGAAAATATATTAAAAAGAATGTTTTGGGTTCTATTACAATAGTAAATGCCCTCAATAATATTTTTTTATCATATATCTTCCATGTACAGACAGCGATCAGTTACATTTTTATTATACTTATGTACAGATTTTCATTTATATAAGTATTCATGTAATTGTACAAGTAAAGAAGAAAGGACTCGCTTACATATCACTTAGCTTAAGTGTTAAGTGATTATTTATGTTAATGTTAGTTATAGGGTAAAAAACCAATAAAATTAAGGAAAAAAGGGGTACAGACCGAACGTCTACAGTAATTCTATATTTTAATAATAACAAAAGTCAAGGGAGTCGTGTCTTAAAACAACATAGCTGGTAATATAAATATTTTTTTACATTTTTAAGTGTTAATCATACACTTAGGAAATTGAAAAGCATATTTAGAAAATGTACAAGAAATCTCTACAGAGATGCTAAAGCTGTATTAAGCGTATAAGAATTTCGACACAGCTGGATGTAGAACGCATGGCTTAGCGGTTAGAGCGTTTGGACGGTTTCCAAGAGGCGCGGATTTGAACCCGCTGCGTTCCAATTTTTATACGTTTTCTAAATATGCTTTGGTAATATAAATTTAGATTAATATTAGATAGTAATATAAATATCACTTAGTTTATAGAACTTTTATAATTTAAAATGTATTAGGTAGCTTAATACCATAAAATGCAAATATTTTAAATATTAATACTTTTCCAAATCTGATTTAAATGTAGAATTATCAGATGCAGTCAAGCACATCCTAACCTATCATGGCCTCGTTTCACATAATCTTATCTTAATCAGTCAAATCAAAACATTGTGGCTATCGTGAGGCAGTCGGGGCAACAACTGACTGACAGACTGGCTGTAATTGCGATTGGTTTTTGGTTCGATTCCCACTCAGTGAATTATGATAATTTATTCATTTTAAACTCATTTTAAAGCTTCACGCTTTTTTCTCAGAAGCAGGGAAGGCAGAGAGAACCTAGAGTCAACACACTCCGTTCTCAACTTTCCACTCAAATCCGAGACATTGCGTATTGACTGGTTTGCCCTTGTCTCAAGAGCATAAAAGTGAAAAATAAAACAAATATAAACATTCCAACAAGTGGGAATCGAATCAACAGCCATTGCGTATACAGTCAGACATTGTGACACTGCTTCGCTTTTCGTACAATACATATATATATACTTTAAAATGCAAAAAAAAATATTTATATTACCAGCTATATTGTTTTAAGACACGACTTTTGTTATTACTAAAATATATAATTACTATAGACAAACGTCTATATAATATAATAAATAATAATACTAAAACAATAATATATAAAAAACAATAATATATAAAAAAGGATTACAGACCAAACGGTCTGTACCCCTTTTTTCCTTAATTTTATTGGTTTTTTACCTAACATTAACATAAATTATAACTCAACACTAAAGTTAAGAGAATATATATATATATATATATTTAGAAAATAGAATATTATATTAGAAATATAAAATATACATACAGAATTATACTTTATATATCAAAAAGAAAATACATCTATACAAATAAATAAAATTGGAGTGAAATACAAATGTATGTATACACAGTACATATACCAAAATATATTTTTTTTACGATTTTTGTCTGTGTATCTGCTTGTACTGGTTAACCGGTTCCGGTTTTCTCTGGAATGGCTGAACCAATTTTGACGCGATTTTAACCGGCAGATAGCTAATGTAAAAAAGAGTAACTTAGGCTACTTTTATTCCAGAATTCCATGCGGGCGAAGTCGCGGGCACAGCTAGTCTAGAAATAAGCCTTAAGGCATCGGATAGCATTGATTGAAACTTAAGTGTACATTGATAGTGAACTTTCAAAGTAACAACTAGATCAAGGCGTACAAGATATATTTATTAAGAAAAATTTTCACAATTTAAAATTTATAACAAGTATAGCAATGAAATACACATATTACTATTAATGAAGACGATTGCCTTGGTATTAGATTTTTTTTATAAGCTTTATATATGGATTAAATTAAACTACGTATTCTTGATACGCTCATTATAAAAGAAGTCTTTCTTAGTAAAAAACGTGTGGGGTAGGCACATCATTAAATAAAATTTTTGCTTCTATAATTGTATAGGCGCTTTATGTGCACACTTTACAACTGCTATTCGTTAATTTCGTGTATATATCAATAAAACTTATATAGATATGTATGTATCCTGTACATTACATACATTTTATGTTATTTGACAATTCGAAAGGGCCTATTTGAATAAAGAATATTTAGACTTTTTTTTTAAATATGATGCAACGAGGGTAAGGCTACAATGGAAACAGTAAAGTCATAAAATGGATAGAATAAAAATATTTTTTATTTTATGCGACTAACCTATAACTTCGTTTGCGTGGTTTGTGAAATTTATTGTATATTATTAGAATTTCGACTAATTCCACATTGTTCCGCTTTACTCCCCAAAGACGTAAATTAATTTACATGCCATATTTCGGATTTCATGCCATAGCTTCACTTACTCTCAGGCACTCAGTAACGGAAGATTTTTATATATAGGCTAGTAGCAGCCCGCAGATTCATTTTTGTAGACTTAAAGACCCTTCCCCCCGTAATACCCCTCGTGCTGACGAATGTTTATTGGCGTGTAATTTCCTTTTATTTTATGGTTTGTCTATTATGGTCATCAGATATTTCATTTTTCAATTAAGTCCTGTCTTCGCTTAAAACCTATACCTACAACAAAAAAGTTTTTATTACGTAGTTACGAACATGTACGCGTACAAACACACTGTTATATCTGTTTTATTATAGTACAGATCGATGATGAGACAATGGCCTATGAAACTTTTAAACTTGCCTAAGCAAAAAAAAAAGGTTAGCTCATATGCTTTGACACAAAAAATACAAAAGACATTTCGTATTGTTTATAAGAAGAATAATTTAAGCAATCCATAGACGATGGCTAAATAGTAAAAAAGTTGATCAATCCATCAAAGGTTACTTAATTATAACGTCTTAGAATATTGATTATTTGAAACCATGGTTTTAATTATTCTTTTTTGTATCGATGTTATCAGTAGTTTTAGTAGCTAATAGTAATTAGTTTAAGTTTAGATCATTGTGACACAGTATGATAGCGTCTGACTGAAAACGCGACGTGTGGGTTCGATCCCTCAGGGGATTTATGGGACAAATCTATCCATATTATATATATATATATATTCATTTCTCTCCTATCGCTAGCAAAGCGCCACAAATACAGTACAAATATTCAGTAAGGCTCTACTCTACTTACTTTTTGTTGCCAGACTACTAGGTAAGTAAATTCAAATATTACAATGAGTGGGAATCAAACCTACAAACGCCATGAGTATCAGATATGACATAGATTTCGATTCAGCTTCACGCTGTTTTCCCGCTTATACCCTCGGGAAGAAAGAACCTAGTGTCCAGACACTCCGAGCTCCACTTCCACCCGAATCAACCACTTTGATTCGTCACCAGAGCGGAGAATGGAAATGAAATTAAATTTTCATTCCCTTGAGTTGAAATGGAACCCACAACCACCTCGTACGCCTCAATGTAATTTAATGTAAATATATTATATTTTTTTAATAAAATAGAGGTGCGCTGCAATGCAAAAACTAAACTAACGAGTTCTTATCATTTTTTTTTTGTTTGACATCTATTATTATTATTGGTTAGTTTCAGTATAACTTGTTTGTGTTCATATACTCGTATATTTTTTGTTTTAAAGTGATATTGACATATGTAGTGCTTGCGATGAAAGGCATACCGTCTATGAATATTTATAATTTTATTATTAACTTTGCTATGCCATTTTAGGTAAGTTAATTAAAAAAAATTATAATAAAAAGAACTGTATTAAAACATATTATAAACTTAAAACATTGTTTGCGAATATATATATATATATATGTATGTAACTAATAATATTAAAAAATAAAAGACGTTCTAAATTAATTGTAGCTTAAAATTTTTATGGGTAAACCCCACATTTAAAATAATTCATGCAATAAATAATATTAAGGAAAAGTTACTTTAGTTTGCTGGGATTAGGGTACCGTGTTCTTCAAAATTAATAAAATATTAGCATTTTCACATTTTTTTCGCATAACAGGATGTTATATAAAAAAAGTCAGGGTGCACCTAGTATCAAGACTCACCCACTCTCTCAAAATAGAATTTAAAATAACAATTTATAATTAAAAATGAACTTATACGGTAATACATAATTTTATAAATCGGTTGTTCTCGTCGAAAAGTCTACGCAAACGAAGGTCTACTCGTATTTTATTAATATCTCATTAAAATATCGCCTTCTGCCATATTTCTAAAATTTGATTCTTGAATGGCTTATCATATTTTATTATCTTTGCTTCAATAATTTCTAGATGCATGGAGAAGTCATTGGTATCTTTAAAAATATAAATTATGTAATTATTTATTATTTACAATTTTTATCTTGGCGACACCATTGTGGTGCAGCGGGGCAAAGTGTGCCTGTAACTGCGATTACAATCAATCGGGATCGATTCCCAATCGTTCGAATGATTATATTTTAAATTTTAATTTTCATCTCGGGTAAGGCAGACCGTGGCATTGAGTTTTGCCACTCAAAAATGGAGAACGAAGTTTCTTGACAATAGTGAGAAACGAGTACTAACTAGTCAGCGGGAAATAAATGAATACGTACCATCTCATTAATCAACGCGACTTTTACAAACAGTTTTGAGTATTTGAGTTATATATCATATCATATTAGGTATATCTATTTGTTTTTTTTATACGTTAATCTGTTATTTATATTAACATTTAATAGTTATGTGCATAAGATGCGTTATAACAAGTTTATCGTTTTATAGTTAAGGTCAAAATGCATAAGTGGCAGACATATGTATTTTTAATTTAAACACATTTTCACAGACGCTTGGTCAGTGGCGTAGCGTGGACTAATATAGAAGTGGCCGAAACAGCACCAGCGAGGCCCCTTTTCTTTCGTTTAAAATATCTATCCAATAAATATATTTTACCAAACTTGCACTACAAAACATAGCTACACATGATAGTAAAAAGAAAATAACTGCGCGGTGAAATAATCTTGAAAAACATGTAGATTTCAAAAAAGGTTTTATTTTTTACAAAAGTAATTGCTCTTTGGCTTTTTGCCTTTCTGAATTCCTCTAGTAAACATTAGTAATCAATTTTTAATCAATTTTAAGCAGCTAAAACTGCTTCGATAAAGAGCTAAATAAACTGCTACAAAATGTTCTTCTGAATTAACGGTGGACGTATTCACGTATCTGAATATAATGGACATTTATTCAACCCGGCTTTTCATTTCAACTCTTAAAGACATTTCTTTTGTGCAATTGCATTATACAGTACAGTACATAGCTTCTTTAATTTAACCTCATTGGCTTGTGACATCAATGTTATAAGTTCATTATGTATCTGCGGAACGCCCAGTTTATGGGAAGCTAAGTAATTAATTGTATCAACCACTCTCTCGAAGAAGAAACATATCAATGTTTCTGGCTTTCTTGAATCAATCACTCATTTTCTTTATCGATAGTCTTTCCATGTTTAATACCCTTTTCAAATGATAGCCATTGAATCATGCTTTTTCTATGTTCTTTCTGATTTTCGTGGCGTTCAAGAATAGTATTTAGGTGTTCCAATCATTACAGCCAAGAATCAACAGTGTTTGCACGCTAGAGAAAAGTTTGCAACTGTAACAATATACTTTGTCTTGTGCAGTTGACGAACTAAGATGCGACCTACAATGCTGACGCCATTGCTCAATCTTCTCGTATAATACAATACAACGTATAATCAAAACTCGTAAAATAACTTCCATTTTAATTTTTTTAGTTAGTATACATTGCTATGATCAAAATTTTATTTTTGGGGGATAACAGTATACATCGTTTATCGAAAAGCTGATTTTGCTTTCTCCTCCTTCTTCGAAAAAATAATGTAGATGTACTTTCGTCACGATCAAGGGAAATTGCAGCTCCTCCAACACAGAGTTCAATGTTACTTAAACTTTTCTTGGATTCACTTTGCGAGACCTTTAGATTCTGAACCCGTTTTGTCATCATTTTCTTTTTCGCTTCGATGCACCGGATTCCTATTATCATTATCGGTGCCTAGTAGGACTGGACATTATATCTGTAAAACACTCAGTAAATTACCAATTTTGTGATAGCGAATTATTTAATTATTTAATTTAATTAAGAATTTAACTTTTTATTTTTGTTTTTTTGGAAATTACAATATTACTGAGTTCCAATACGATTTCATGAAAAATATTTTTTTAATTTTCATTCACCATTGTGGCAAAAAGTTTTAAGTACTGTAACAACGGCTGATTCCAAGAAATCGACCACTAACGTCGCTTGATCCTTACGGCCCGGACGCGAATTTTAATAGTATTTACTTATATTTAGGTATTACCTTAAGTAGGTTTAGGCTTCGGAAGTGCCTAATATGAAAATTTAAGACAATTTAAGAACAAGAAAATTTTAAGAACCCAATCAAACCATAATTCTGAGAAATTATTTCTAATTGAAAACCGTTCAAGAGGCGCGCATTCAAATCCCGCTGCGTTAAAATTTTTTCGTTTTCTAAATGTCTTTTTCAATTTCCTTAGTGTGCGAATAACACTTTAGAAAATGTTAAAAAAATAAACATTTGTTATGGTTAACATAACATTGTTTACATTTATATGATTTATTTTTAATTTATAATGACTTTTTAAGATATATAACGTATTATATATAGATATATAAAACGGTTTATATGGATAGATAAATAGTAACTTTGTTCTAAGGCTAGGTGATAACCTAAGCGAGATTTTTAATTTCTTTCTCGTTATGGTTCGGTATCAAAGGCACTATAGCACAGTGCTTAGTATGGGTCAAGAAGGTCGTGCATTGAGACCCCACTTGAACATCTTTATGAGTGACTCCGCGGCTTCGCCCGCTTGAGCTATAGATGTTTCTTATTGTCGCTGGTTTTTTTGTAAAACAGTATTCCTTAAAAAAAACTAAACAATGGGAGAAAAAAGTAGCCTACGTTCATCCTAAGACCTTCAAGTATTTCTATATATTTCATCACAATTGGTTCAGCGGTTTGGCCGTAATGACATCACATACAGACAGGTGATTTAGATGTCCCGCAAACATACAACAAATGCGCGACTACGAAAGAAATATAATAACAAAGCTTGTTATTATGGAAAGTTTATTGTAACGAATTGAATGTGTTGAAGGAATCATTAGTGATGTACACGTATAAGCTTTGACGTACAAATATGACATTCGGCAAAGAGGTAGTTTATAGTTTGTATAAAACAATGGATTAACGAGGTGTAAGGGCTCTCACAAGTTATATAAAAGTCATTAATTTTTTGCTTAAACCGAAATTAGGTAGAGAATGGCTTATTACTACGAGGACAAAGTCCCAAGAAACAGCTAGTAGTTACAATTAATAATTAATTTTCTTTGTTTCACGCACCTTTCGCATATACTGATATATGCGTTAAGACCTCCCGTTTTCTTTTTTCTTCCGAGTATCGTACTAGAACGTTGGACAAAAAATATTTTTTAAAAAGCGTATAAATTTTTTAAAGTATTGCATCTTGCTTGCTGCATCTCTTGGAAACCATTCAAGCTATCTACATTTGGTGGTGTCGAAATTCTTATGCAACATACTTTTGTTTATCAACTCTGTCGAGAGATTTGTACTACTTTAGGTACCTTGCTTTTTAATAAATATTTCAACATTTTCATGAATATTGAATGTTGAAATTAACAAAATCAAAATAATATTACAAAAATATGAAAAATATTAGGTTTATATAGGACTTTCAAAAACGATTTTTTCGTCAGCCCAACCTTATTTTTTTTAAGCTATGGTATCTCGAGACAGACTAAAAAGTAACACATTGATGCACCACTAGTGATATACAATAGCATATCATATTTTTTATATAACGGGTCAACGATATGAACACAACATGTTACAAGAAACTCTTTGAAATAAACAAACTATAGTATATTTAGTAAGAATTAATTAAAGATTCTTCACATTATTCGTTTTTATGCTTCAGATAAAATAAATTATGTTTTTTTTACCTTCAAGTACGCAACAAGAACCTATTACAACATGTATTTCAGAAATATATTTTTTTAATGTAAATAGTTTTTTTATATATAAATATGTATTAACAAGAATAGAATCGAAACCCACAATCATTTTTTCTTCCAGGCATTCCTCAATTGACCCACTATGGCGTGAACTAGTAAAATATTACCTATGCCTATATTAACTGAATAAGTAAGTTTCCATACACATCACTATTGCATACTTTTTGCCTTTTACCAAGTAGCTCTAAACCGGTCCAACGGTCCAGCCGTTATAAGAAGATCCCACAAGCTCTCTGTCCGTTTGTTAATATCCTAAGATAAATCTTGTAAAGTGGATCTAAATAGACCATTTTATAATGGCCAGTTATATTTGCATGCAATATATTGAGTGCGGCAAGTGGCTTACAATGAGATACTTGCGACAACTCGGATAGGTGAGTCGTTTTTAGATAATAATAATTTTTCCTTATATCTTTCTGTTATAGTATCAGTTTTCAAGTGCAATTGATATGATATTTTAGAATGTGAAAGTCATGTACTTTATTATTTATTTAAATTTTATAAATTATATTAAAAAGGAGAGAGAACTCAGTGTAAAGACAACTCTGTTCTCCACTTTTAGAGATTGCGTGCCGAGTGGCGGTACTCACCGCCGCGCATCGTTGTACCAGAGCAGAGAAATGAAAATCATTTAAAAATTCGATCATTATTACAATATATTATTTATATGTGTTTTAAAGAATTCATTTATTAAGCCCTATTGTAAAATTATATGTATATATGCAGGTATATTATTTAAGTATTTTTGTCGCGTTAAGGTCAAATTGATTTTGTCTGATGACGTGTTGTTAATGCAGTGTGAGAGCGCAGTCAGTGATCTTTTATCTTTTAATAAAAATGAATACTAAATAGTATATCTATATACTGATTTGAGGTAAATAAATAAAAAACATGTTATTTAAAATATTTTTTAGTTTATTAAATCTTTAGCTGTGGTATATGTTATTGTTGTAGATAATATTACAATAATTCTAATTCAGTTTGTAGTTTATTACTTTTGAAGTTATCGTAAAGAAATTGACTAACAGTGAGACCTTCGTAAAACACTCGCATTTTTGACATATATTTTTATAAGAGTACAATAAATATATTTAAATTAATTATATTTGACATTTATTTGTAATCATTTTTATTTTTTTAAATCGTATTACAAAAATTACCGCAATTGACTGAGCACGTGATGGTTGTGGGTTCGATTCCCGATATATAAATATTATATTTTTATTTTACCGCTCTGGTGAACAAGACAAAACGGGGCGTTGAGTTCAATCAATACACAATATCTCGCTCGGAATGATTTGGACTGAAAGTGGAGAACGTAGTGTCTTGACGCAAGATTCTCACAGCATACCACATTGCGGCAGAAAGCGTAAAGTTGAAAAAATACCTAAAAAAAAGATTTAAAATATATTTTAAAAACGTATATAAATTTGAACCCAGCGGGATTTGAACCCGCGCCTCTAGAAAATCATTCAATGTAAACATTGTTTTGTTAAGTGTACAAGTACAGTCAACAAAAAATATATATAGTAATATAGTAATACAAACAAAGCATATATACTAATATGTTAATCAGATAATGCCTAATAAAGTATTATAATTTTCTGTATAAGTGCAATATTCTACCTACTGTTAGTTTGTAAATAAATAATCAAGAATTTATTATTATCTATTCTAGTAGTAAGCAAACATGTAAATATTTCTGAACGGTGTGGTGACTAGTTGTAGGTTCAAATACTTTTAAGGGATATATTTATGTCGTTGACTAGCTGACCCAAGTGACGTTGTCAAGTTACTGTGTAATTTATTATTTTTTGTATTTGTAAGAAACTTCTACAAAGTATTACGAAATTTACAAAAAAAGAGTTTATTAAGTTAGAAGAAAAAATAACATTTGGCGATAGTCGAGAACGGAACGGTGTGGTATATATTTTGATTTTACAGTAGCTCCTCTCCCAGTGTCTCTAAAGTTTTTCAAGATTGCTGGTTGAATTTCGCCGGCCAACGTGACTTAAGTATGCAAAAACGAATTAAAGAATATGGTTGACACCTAGTTTTTATATTAAATAGTTCCAATATTGACTTATTGGTTCTCGTGGCAGTCCACGCAATGCGAAACATCCTTCTCCAACACCCCACATCTCCAACGAATTGATCTTTTTAGCGTCTACTGCCCGGACTGTCGATGATTCCGAGCCATAGAGAGATATTGCTAAAATCGCACAAGCCTTTTTTTGGTGGTATACGAAATTCTACGAAATGCGGGTAATTTTTCTCATAGCAGATTTGGTTATTGAAGAGAATAGGAGATAAAATATATCCCTGTCTCCCTCTTTTTTCTGCCTTGAAGGGTCATGATATCGTCCTGATCTCGGTCCTGGTATCGTTAATTTTTATCATAGAGTAACCATCTTGGTACAGATTCGCAATTAGAAGTATCAGATGTGTAGGTACTTCCATTTCCCGTTGTATAGTCCACAAGCAGTCTCATTTACGCAATCAAATGCCTTAGAATATTCTCAATTATTAGTTTCAAGTTTACAATATTTTTGGGTGTTCCTCGTTCCTTTACGAAATCCGCTGCTCTTTTAATATCTACCATTGGAGAAACGACTGTAAGCGACTGTTCACAATATATATCGTATTATCTTGCTGGCATGAAATGTAAGTGCTATTGTACGATAATTGCTACATACTCTTGTCGAGACTTTCTTTTGTAGTGGAATTAATAGGGTTTCTTTTCAATCCGTTTTCCACTTATTTGTTTTCCATACCTGCTGGCATAGATGTAGTATTAATTCTACCCCTTGAACTATAATAATATGCTTGAGGTTTTCAGCGAAAGTGTTGTTTCTATCGGCTGACTTATTATTTTTTAGTATGCTTAACGCATTCGGAACGGTACGGAAAAATTAAAATATTTTCAATATGATCATTTCTGTGACTGGGAATCAAACCTACAGCCAATCGTGTTGACAGTCATACGCTCTCCCACTGCGCCACCATGGCCTCTGGACAAAGTAGCTGCTGTCACAATATGACGAAGATCAGCTTTTATATACAAATGTTATTACGAACAGCTTAGCTTATATGCAACGACTCCTCTGTGTGGGATTTGAACCCACATCACAAGGTGTCAATTGAGTTTGCTATTTTTATACTTACTGAGATCAATTGAATTGATAAGTACGTATTGTAGTGAATAAATAAATTACTGTATTCCTTTTCCTCATTGTATTATTGTATTCGCATGATTAAATCTAATAATGTAGACGTCATTATTGGTTATTACGTTTGAATAGCCCATGTATCAAGGTAGATGCCATCGCGGAGCAGCGTCCGACTGATAAATGCGATTGTTCGTGGGTTCATTTACCACATGGGACAATGGTTATGTTTAAATCATTCTCATTTCTTTCCTTTGGCAAAGCGCGGTGTTTAGTTCCGCCATACTACTTCTACACGCAACTTCTCGATTTTAGGCGTAAAGTGGACAAGGCGGTGGCGGCTTAACACTAGGTTCTCTCTGGCTACCCTGGTGTACGGGAAACAGTGTGAAACTGCAAGTTAATGGCACTATGAATGGACTGGTGTAAATAATAGTGGATTTATTAATTATTTTCCTTAATTATTACAGAACAGATAATCGAAATGTATAAGCTAGTACTTGCTGTGACTGCGGCCGTTTTTATTGGCGCCAACGCCCACCATGGACACACTCATGAGGTAAGATTTAATATAAAATGTTTTTTTTTACTAACATAATAGGTACGTATTTATACTATTATGTCTAGTTGTTATTTTGTCTAAGTCTAGATACAATGTAACTTAAATAGTTGATTTTGTGGAATGAGGATTTTACAATTTCAATTACAATTCCACAATTTAATTCTTGCCAATACCGAAATTTAAAGTCACTATAAAACAATGTTAATATGTAACTTATTACCCTGTAGACGAATGTTTAAAGGATAAATATGTGTAGAAGTAATATGATTTGAGTATAAACTCAAATCATATTCGTAGCTAACCTGCAGAATAAAGTGCAGGTTGTCTAGCATTGTATTAAATAATAAAATTGTAACTTTTATATTTGAAAAGACCAACTTTTGACTTTCTTAGTCAAAGAACTTGAACTTCTTAGCACCTTCCGAAACGTTGGTAGCTTTATGTTCATTCGACGATTCGAAAGTGCTTGTAAAGGTATAATAAAATATATTTTGAATATGAATTAAATATGTTACAAATAGATATTTATATTGTATAGGTACTATACAATATAAATTGCGCCTTAACCAAAATTGTTAAGCGTGATGTTTGTTTTGATGGGAAGAGTCATTAAGTCCACGCAAATTAAGTTACGGGTAGCCACTATCTTTTATACAGTCGAGAAATAAATGCTGGAATTCGCTTTATTCAATTCAATTATAGAGAATTAATTAAACCGGTAATTTTAACTTGTTCTAGTAGATGTATGACGGCGGTTGTTCAAAATATATTAATGTAACAAAATCAAGTGACCTAAATAGTTCAATATTTAGCAATGCATAAGCTACGCGATGTAAGCACACCATAATTTCCTATAATTATAGTAATTTTTTTTCAGCTTGACGCTTTTACCACTTAGCAGGGCTCTCCATTTTCCGACGGACATTGAGATATTATATGTTGAATGGCGGAACTCAACGTCACGCTTTGTTGTAGGTACTAGATAGGAGAAATGATAATAATTTAAATTAAATCAGTCCTCCATGGCAGTCGTGCAGTGGGTCATCTTCTTATAATAAATGCGATTGGTTGTGGGTTCGATTTGTACTATAGTATATTTATTACTCTTTACGCAGATACAGCATAGATGTCACGTGTCTGAATTTGATAATTATGTATACAATTTCCATTGTAAGTTAAATGTAACATTAAAAATAAAACTATTTCAATCAGATATGTATCGTTGAGGAAAGTCAACGTTTCCAATACGTTCTACAGTAGTCTGTGGTCACAGGTACTCTACACGTCTGGTTAACTTAACTTTGGCAGTCTTACGAAAGGTATTAGAAGACTAAGGATTTAAAATGGTGTAGAGAAAAGTTTCAGCATCAACAACAGTACTATGATAATAAATAAATAAGTTTATAATTTTGTAGCCCGTAGCCCCAAGAGAACCTGCGCCACTTCGTGCGATCGTGCGTCTGACGAGTCCAGATGGACATGAAGTCTATGGAAATATTACCTTCACTCAGCTAGATAATAAAGTGCGAGTGGAGGGTCAAGTGCACGGAATGGCTCCAGGAGAGTACGGCTTTCATGTTCACGAGAAGGGAGACATTACCGGGGGATGCTTGTCAACTGGACCACATTTCAACCCAGAAATGGTATTATATTTAAAATTAGAATTAAATTATATTAGTTGTACTAAAATCGTTAATATCTATATAGAAATAAATAAAGTTGGAATGTTCGTTGGTAACATTAAAATAACCAATTTTTACTAAATGCGTATGTATGCATTTACGATACGGTACATAGACCAAAATAACATCTTTTACAATTTTTATTTATTTCTCTGTTTGTTCCGGCTTATCTCTGGAACGGCTAAACGCTGAACGGCGGCAGTTTTGGCGGAACTTAACTAGATGATGTAATAAGGACTAACTTAGGCTACTTTTATTTTAGAACTCCACGTGGACGAAGTCGCGCGGACATCTAGTCTATTATATAATGAAACAATAATATTTCTTTTAAAACAGCTTTTTCCGTTATTAATGTATAATAATTTACCATTGAACTTATTAACAGAAAGACCACGGCCATCCTCTAGATGAAAACCGTCATGTAGGAGACCTTGGAAATATTGAATTCAACTCAGAACAAATGAGTCACATCGACTTTACGGACAAAGTCATAGCTTTGGAGGGTTCCCATAACATTTTGGGCAGAGCAGTAGTCCTTCACGCCATGGCAGACGACTTCGGCAGGACCAACCACCCCGACTCTAAGAAGACCGGAAACGCTGGAGGTCGCATCGCTTGTGGAGTTATTGGCATATTGTAATAATTTACTTTATATCGGGTTTTATGCATTATTAGGCAATTTTTTTCACTTACATGCTATTTGTTTGTTCTTAGGCTTTTGTTTTGAAAAACATTGGAAGTGCCGACCAGTTTCTTATTTCTTTCTAATACATAATATTATGTGTAAATCTAATTAGACGATCCCACTCAGTCAGTTTTTTTATCATTTTTAGAATATTACTTTTTTCTCCTTCTCTGCGACTCTCTATTATATGCTCACTATGTGCTCTGAGATTATAGTACAAGTTTTAGGTTTAGTTTGAAAACGTTTATAAACTTTTACTAATAATTCAATGTTTCCGATTCAAATTATTGTGATTTACTTTTAGAATGAAATAAAATATATTTTCTATTTCTTTTTACTTATTTTTTTCTACTTATTGTCCTAGACGAAAAATGATTTTATGGAAGCTTTCCATTATATTTTATTTAAATTAATTTATTTTGAATAAATTATTTATAAGTTTTAATTTAATTTGAGGCTATCACAGCGCAGCGTCTAACTCCAAACTCGATGGTTGTGGGTTTGATCTCCACTCGGTTAAATTATAATATTTGTTATTCTCATTTTTTAAATGATCCAATTTAGCTTTGATAAGGAAAGTGTGTTGATTTCCGCCACTCAAGACGCAATGCGTCGATTTTAGGCGGAAAACGGAGAACGGAGTGTCATGACACTAGGTTCTGTCTGCTTGACCTACTAAGCGGGATACAGCGTGAAGCTGCTTTAAATTCTTCTTGTCAGTATAATCTAAGATGTATGCGTGTTTCTTAACATATAGAAAATACATACATAAGTCAATAACACTTATTTTAAAACAATTATTATTCAACAATGTGGCTTTTATAAATGCTGTAATACATGATAGATATAAAATAAAATAAGCCAAATAAAAAAATACACCAAAACTACCACAAAAAATACTAACTGTGACAACAGACTACTGTAAAGTGTTTAAAATGTCGGGTTTTCTGAAATGTCGAAATACCAAATATATGCGATTAGTTTAGTTAAAATAGTTACATTTCAAAAGCTTAGTTGGACGAGCAGTGGAGAATAAAGGATGAGTTACGTTTACAAAGTATGGGAAATAAGATTTCGACGTATAATTTAATATTGAAAAACATGTTGAACAATCTTAAAAATATTTATTAAATAGCATTCTCTCTTGCCAAACGATTGTTCGTAGAATAATAAGATTATTCTACTTTTCTTTTTTTTTCTGGTAGCAGAAATTTGTAAAAATCTCTACAGACATGCTAACAGCAAATATAAGTTGTAATAAGCGTATAAGAATTTCGACGTAACCGGATGTCGAACGCATGGCATAGCGGTCAGAGCCCTTGAACGGTTCTCAAGAGGCGCGGGTTCAAATCCCCCTGCGTTCAAATTTTTATACGTTTTCTAAATATTCAATTTCCTATGTTTGTGAATAACACTTTAAAAGAATGTTATAAATATTTTTTATATTTTTCCTCAACTAAAATATAAGGAAAACAATACTACTATTGTAAATAGTTAAAAAAAAACCTATTGTGCAACAAAATAACGAGCAAATAAAGGTTCCGTTTCTACATAGCACCCTGCTAGTTGTCAGAGAGAAAATAGTGACACTCCGTTCTCCACAATCCCCAAATCGAGATATTGCAAGTTGAGTGGCGCTAATCAATTTATAATTACGACTTTATTATAAGTATTTATGGAAATTTGAAACTTTTTATAAAAGAAGAAATCATTATAATTATTTGCATTTTCTAGATGTTTTTTTAAAGCTTATTATGAATTTTAACTATAACATAATGTGTCCATATTTTAATACGCGAAAGACAAGTTTTGAAGGAGTATAAAGTTTGGTTAGCTTAATTTAACATGAATAATAGAGAGAAAGCTAATATTTTTCACTTTAATGCATGATACATATTTAAATGTTTAATAAACTAAATAATACTATTAATATTACACAAATAACAGTGCTTGACATAAACTGCTATTTAAAGTTTTATACAAGTTACTAACTTAATGCGCATTTCCTCTGGTATATATAAAATAAATAATATAAAAATATTCAATACATAATAAACTCTAAAAAGTCTTTCAATATTGTAATATATATTTTTTATTGATTATTACAGTTGAAAAATATGTAATAATTTTGTCAAAGAGTTCAATTGAAGCTAACGTGGCGCACAGTCTGATTATAAACGCGATTGGTTGAGGATTCGATTTCCACTTGGAAGAAAGATTATATTTAAATTATTTTTATTTTTCCGTTTTGGTACCTAAGATAAAGCGGGGTAGTGAGTCAGACACAATCAGTAAAATAAATAATTTCTCAAATAAATCGGTAAATAAATAATTTCCAGGAGCCCAGTGACAGGATGGGAGCGGAGTGAAGCCTCGAAGTATACAGTCACTACTGCAATGACGATCCTCCTGGTTGCAGTCACCTTCATATTACAGTAAAGAGAAGTTCTACAGAGAAAAAGGAGACCAGAGTAAAATATCATATTAAAAATATTTCTTGATTTTATTGACTTAATGTAATGTTAATATAGAAAGTTGTAAATATAAAGTAAAATTCTATTTTACAGATAAATGCTAATTTATATATTTTTTTGTATTAAGTAATCGTTTAAAGTTAAAAGCTAAGTAGCTATTTTGTTTAAAGCTAAGTAGCTATTTTGAAAACATGATATTTAAACGTCCAAACGTTACCTGTAATACACCAGGTACTACAGTAACTTGTGCTACTCCTCCTCCATGCTTTAATAGAAAATAGAAACTTCACAAAGTTTATTTTTAACTAGTATTTTAGAGTTTTACTTTTCAATTCATTAACTATATGAATATTTAAAAGCACCTTATACGAGTAGTAAGCGCGTTCTAATTTGAATGGACGGAAGCTAGCTACAATAGGCGTCGCAAGACTAATTTTTAGGAAGTGATTGGCGGCAGACGTGGTGAACGACGCGGGCGGGATAAAAGATAGTGGTTTCATTACGCATGCCTTGTGTCTCAGTCACTTGTCACCTCTCATTGGCTTCTTGATTGAACCTGTGCGAAATTTTTGAAAAGCCTAGACATACCCTGTCAACATAAAATGAGCTAAATGTATTGCGGATCTAATTTATGATTCTACATTCGTTATAGCTATAGGAGTACACGTATTACGTTATTATAAATTTGTCTGATAAGGTGGGTTTTCGAGATATTATTATCTAAACAATTTTTAATAAACTAATCACATTGTATTTGAATTTATAGATGAGGTTAGTCCTAGGTCATTTGAAATGATAATATTTAAAAGTCACAAACCAGAGAAACTAAAGAGTTTCTATAAATATAGAGCCAGAGAAACTAAAGAGTTTCTATAAGTTTCTTATAAATTGTACTTACAACGCACACATAATATGTTAAATCTATTTAAATATTAACACTAATGTATTATATTTTATTTAAAATAAACTTATTTGTAAATAAAATCCTGTTTGTTTTCTTAATACAATATAACAATATCGTATATTTGTTATATGTAATGAGGCTATCGTGGTGCAGTGGGACAGCGACTGCAAACGCTTTTGGTTGTCGGTTCAATCCCCACTCGGAGGAATGATTATTTTTAAATTAATTTCATGCCACCACTCTGGTACAAGACCAAATAAGGCGTTGAGTTCCGCCACTCAACACGCAACGTCTCGAAATTTGGGCGGAAAGTGGAGATATATTGATTGTAATAATTTTTCATTGTGCAGTAACATATATCTTTATTCTATATAAATTATGTCCTCTAGAAGTGGAAGGTTTAATATTTTTTAATTTTTTTTAAGTGTTATTTACACACTTAGTAAATTAAAAAACATTTTTAGAAAATATATAAGAAATTGAACGCAGCGGGATAGGAATCCGCGCCTAATGGATGGTTTCCAAGAGTCACTCACGGGTTCGAATTCCGCTGCGTTTAAATTTTTATAAAAAGGTTCACTATTAATGAACAAAGGCTTTTTTCTACCAGAAGCAAGATAAACAGTGCTTCATACAGTTACGATATTGGAGGCATACTGGTAGCAGTTCGCAGTAGTATATATTAGTAACGCGTACAGACATTTATTTTGTAGTTTACTTAATTTTATAGCAAATCGTAAATAGCATTAATACCAAAATTGAAATAAGAGAAATATGAAATATTATACGACATGTAATCTTTTCTTGAGTTATGGGAGTAAAACCTGTGTCACTTCCAGTATGTCGGTCGATAGTTAAAAAATGTTACATACAAATCATGAGAAGTTTCTGTAAACCATGTAAGTATATAGACAATATCACTAACCAATCAACATCTAGCTATTATAATTCAACTTTTCGCTTACTCTTTATGAGAGGAATTCAGTTCTCTGTCTAACACTCTCTCTTTTTCTCTCCTGTCTCCTTCTCTTCACAGTTAAAATAATAAATATTCAAATGTCTATAATATGAAAAAGTAAAATCATAATTTACTTTTTCATATCATAATTTAGATTTGAAGTAAATTCGAAACTGATATCTTAAAACTAATAACTTTAAAAATATATCAGGTGTCACACTCACACATTAAGTTTAAGAGATTTAAATTGTTTTGCTTTACATTTAACAGTTACTCTTAATATTATACAGTTGTATTTTTATTCTTGCACTAATAAAAAGTACTGCTTAGAATCTATGTTAAATTCCAGGCTAGACCAATATAGCATATATTAGTTAAATAAAAAAATTAAGTATAAAAGTAAATACTATGACATAATTTGTTTACAAATTAAATGTTAAAGGATATAAGTTTGGGAACTTATGGTCTAACCATAGATATCATATGATAGAATTCAAATAATTTTATGAAAAATAAGAAGATACATGATTTATTTTTTGAACATCAAATAATCTTATTTGCCACCGGTTCACTAAAGTTAATTCCACAGGCCTGAGAAGAACCGGCATAAGAAACTCAGCGGTACAACTTTTTTTTAAATCAAATATTTAGATATCTATTAGTGACAATGATACCTATGAAATAGACTGGAGCGAGTATTTCATTCCCAAGGCGTGCTATCATTTATAAAATCGTTAATTAGGTAATAACCTTTAACACACAAACGTCACAGCTTTAAAACTTTTTTAAATTGTGATATACCTATATATGTATACCTATTTAGTACTTATATTATTCAGAACCGAGTGAAGTTGCATCCGAGGAGCCCATTTGAATCTCACAAGATAGAATAGAATAGAATAGATAGAAGCCACCATTTAAATAACTGGGTCACAATGGTAGCAATGATATATTGATTTCTCCAAGCAACACTCGTATTATAAGTTTTTTGCAGCTTCACGCTTTTACCTGGAAAACGGGCTAGTCAGAGAGAGTCTTGGCACTCCCTTCTCAGCTTTCCATCCGAATTCGAGACATCGCGTCCTGAGGGGCGAAACTCAACGCCGCGCTTTGTTTTAGGTACTGGAACGGAGAAATGAAAATATTTTAAATATAAATTATTCCCCACATTTTAATTGAACTCACAGCCAATCACGCTTACAGTCAAAGGCTGTCATGCGCCACGATATCATCAGGTACAAAATAAGCTAGTAGGTATTAGTGCAGTAAGTGGCGTATTATTGATTATTTAGAACGTTACTTATTAAAAATAGCACCTGTTTTACTCTCATAGTTAAAATATAGTACAAAATTCATAAATATTACTAAAGCAATTTAGTTCTTAAAATATACCTTATAGGGCATAGTTTTCCATACGCGTATTATAACGACAATATATTGTAACGACTGTACATTGACCATAGCGTTCTATAGAATTAAACAGGCTTATTCAAAGCTATTCAGTTGATTCCATAGTTCGTTCAGAGTATCAACATGATTGTGAACTTCGCAGCGCTCAGCAAAAGTTGTGCGAAAACGTTGCTTTTGGTTCTAAACAGCTGCTGTATAGTAAGTCTACATACACTTTTATATGAAATGACACCGAATTTCCACCATTAGACTTTCTGCTCGCTTGGAAGAACTTATTATAATTGCATATGTGTAAAAACGTAGTTTTATTCGTTTTTAGATGTAATAACTAGTTGTCTGGGAGCCCCGCCCCGTTGATGTCTGATATATTTGTTATGTAAACTTCACGTGACTTTAACAATGTGTATACATCACTTTATATAAGTACAATGTATGTCAAAGACATGGGAGAGTTCGATAGTGTCTGATTGTAATCACGATTGGTTGACGATTTGAGTCCCATTCGGTGGAATTGTCATTATCAATGAATTTAATTACTGCGCCCTGGTTGAGCAAGACAAAGCACGGCATTGAGTTCCGCCACACGCAATGTCTCCATTACTGGCGGAAAATGGAGAAAGAGTGTCTTGACATTAGGTTCTCTCTGACTATCGTACTATGCGGGAAAAGGAGTGAAGCTGAGTTTTAAATTATGCACTCTTTCTCCATATCACCAATAGCATAATTTTCGTAAAGAGGGCTACAACTTCTTTTCTCTACACTTTAGTATAATGACGATGAGGATAATACCATATCTGTTTTGTTCAAGCGAGCAAAAGAATGACGCTTCTTAAGCTCTTTTATTACTAAAGACGCTGGGCAGGCTACCAATTTTGAGTAGACGTAAAACTCAAGGTTCTTGCTTTTTTTCACACTGCGATTTAGACCAATTACCTATTATTAGTAGAGAGGTGGTACTCAACACTTTGCCTTACCGCGGGTGCATAAAAATAAATGAAACATAATAATTTCTCTGAGTGAGAATCGTACCCACAATCTATCGTGATTTCAGTCAGACGCTGTCCCACTGCGCCTCGATGACTTGTGAAATAATCAAATAATTTCAGCTTCTAGCATTATGCACCCTTATCTTTGCGGTGGTGGACACAGGAATAGTCAAGACTTATGGGGAAGAGCGCGTGAGTGGAACTTTCATTGGGGATATAATTATCATCATAGCATGTTTGTTACTGATCGCAGTAGCCGCTTTTGGGTCCGCTGGGGCTATACGAGAAAATGCGAAAGTACTATACTTTGTAAGTTGTTTGTAATTTATCAAAGCATTACATTTGTTCAATATATTGAAAAGAATAAATAGGAAGTATTTTACCGGCTGTCCTCAACGGAACTGCCCTCCGAGCCGGTGGTAGCTTCCTGTTGGACTGGCAATACTGATTTTTTTTGTCATAAAAGTTGGCGATTCAGAAGCACTTGTCATTATTTTAGCTCAGTATATTTAAATATTAATTTCGATTTTAGTATAAAAATAACTCAAAAAGATTTTTTTAAAAAAAATTGTAATGTCGACTGTCCTTTCGAATGTAAATTGAAAGTATTTCCAATTGCATGATTATTTATATTGATAAGCAACTAAAAAAGAACTCGAAGGCGCTTGTAGTCAAGATTCTCAGTATGTTTATATTTAAATTGGTAACTTTCACAAGAAATAGTGCGTGCTGTATATTTTGCGGTTTCTTTAAAAATAAAATAATTTTTAATTTTACAATATAAGTTAAAATGTTATATATTCTCCTTTTCAGTACATAGCATTTCTTATGATAATGGTTGTGCTTCAAATGTTAATCGCCGTTTACGTAGCTTTACAACGCTACAGCTTACAGTTTAGAGTGACAGAGTGGCTGAGAGAGGATTTCTTCAAGAATACAACAGATGATGATTTTCTACATAATAAATTATGGGACGACCTCCAAGTCACGGTACTGTTATACGGCCTCCTTTAACAGTTTGTTTTTTTAGCTCTACGTCATATCACTAGCAAGGCAGTCAGACAGTATGGGGTGCCAAATACTACTGTGCCTGCATACCTCTTTTGCGTCCACTGTTATCAACCTCTTCATGCAGTCCGGGGAGTCCTCATGCTTTTTTCATGACCTTCCTTCAGTATCATACTGTGTCCTCGAAGGTCAAGCGTCACTCATCCTCTCGACGAGCCCAAACCACCTGAGCTCGTTCTTTTTCATTCTTACTATAACATCCTTACTTACACCTGCTGTTATGTGTAACTCTTTATGTCTATAGCAAAAATAATCTTTTTTTTTTAAAAAACTATTAAAATTGTTTATTATAAAAATCACAATAATTCATTGAATATAACAATAACCACGACAAAGCTTATATAATAAAATAAAGATATTAGATATAGAATTCTTCTATGGATATATCTCTAAAGCTACCAAAAAGTAACAAAACGCGTAGAATTAAAAAGGTTAAGGTCATGTTTAGGATATATTTCGCAAGTAATTTATTATATTATTTCAGTATGGATGCTGTGGTCTCAATGGACCAGAAGATTATATAGCAATGCAGAAATATATCAGCCTGTCTTGTTGTCCACGCGCTTATCGAGCTAGGACTGTATTCGCAAGACAGCAAATGTACCGTGCATGTATCGAGTTAGTATAAATTAAAATTGTATTAGAAGTAAAAAAATAAATGGTTCTTTTTCTTAATATTGAATACCTCAAAAAGTCCTGAGGCCATCGTGGCGCAGTAGGACAGTGTTAGACTGTGAACGCGATAGGTTGTAGGATCGATCGATCGATCGCACGTAATATCTTGGTTTCGGGCGGTTAGCACAGAACGGAGTGTCTTGACACTAAGTTAAAAAGTGTATAGCAGAAAAAAAAGAAATAAGTATAATTGGTATAATAGCTTACTCAGTACACTATCATTTTTATTAACATAAACAGGATACGAAATGAATCAAGAATCAATCAAATCAAAACATGAAAGGTATAAATACTTGAAATTTTTTAACGATATGTTTCATTTAAAATATTTTTCAAAAATATAAATTTTATTTCACACGACTTTATAACTTCAAACTAACTTTTTAGATCTTCGAGCTATTACACTGAGGGATGTGAGGATGAGATCCTTTACGCATTGAAGTCAGATGCTGATTGGCTAATTGGTGTAGCCGTGACGAGTTTTTGGTTTGAGGTAGAAAATTTGGTCTCAAAGGATTAATTATTTCATATTATTTCTTAATTAAAAATAATTTCCAAATGTTGTGATACGTTTAATATACCAAAGCGGGCACATCACTTCCAGAATAAGGGGATCTTAAAAATATTAGCTATTTGCAGCTTTTCTTTAAAAAAGCTTTAATCATTTCGAAGACCACACTTCTCTCTTCCTATAATTATTGCACAATAAAAAATACTTGTTCAAAGTCATTTAAATCAAAACTACACTTTTTTTAGAACAGACTTGAAGTTTCTGTAATTCCGAATAGTTGCACTCGAGTGTAACGAGGTGAGTAGTTAGGTTAAATTTCAATTGCTGCTACACAACTGTAGTCCGTACTTTTTAAAATATCTCTATTTTTTTATATATATAATAAACAGCTTTACACTTTCAGGCCGCAGGTATGCTGCTAGCCATGTGGGTGGCAAATAACGTAAGAAGTGAAATACAAAATTACAAGCAAACTATTCGATATTAATTTACTATAATGTAGACATCGCATTTTGTATAAGATTAAAATCAATAAACCAACAAGATATTACGCGAAAAAGATTTTAAAATAAAAAGAGTTTAGAACTTTATTAGTTTAATAAAGGTCTAAACTTTTTTACTGGGAACTCAATGCTTTACTATATTACGCTATAAAGTATAAATATCGTATTTATTATATAACAAAAGAAAGTTGACCTTATAACTTATATACGTATATTGTTTTAGCACTTGTACCAGTCTCGTTAATATTATATACATAGATACTAGATATATTTTATAAAAAAAGTATAAAACCATCCATGAGGCCTTCGTCGCGGAGTGGAGCAGCGGCAGACTATAAGCACGATTCGCGGTCGTGATTTCGATTCCTACTCGTGGAATTGATTATATACTCGATGTTGGAAGGAAAGTCAAAAACGGAGTATCAAAAAACTAGGTTATTTCTAACTACCCTCAACTTAAAAATTGTAAAGCTGAAAAAAAAAGTATAAAACTCATTAATGTCGAAAGCACGGGCGAAAGAATAAAGATCAACGTTTTATTACTTAATATGAATTCAAGCACAGGAAAGTAATTGAAAATGCGTCGTGGCACAGTGGTCTTACTATGGACGAGATGGTTGTGGATTGATTTCCACTCTGTGTAAAGTTTTCCTAAGACGACGCTGAATACCGCCATTCAACGCGCAATGTATCGAATTCTGGTGGTCTTGACATTAGGCTCTTATCTGTTTACTATACCATACGGGAAATAACGTAAAATGTGATACTAAAAAAAACTTATATTTAGTTCTTTATTAACTAATAATGATAAGATTATAAAGAATGATGGTATTATTATTTTTTTTTAGCTGCACGATTTTTGGGTAATCACAGAGAACCTAGTGTTTCTACACTCTATTCTCCACATTTGGCCAAAGATCGAGACATTGCGTGTTGAGTGGCGGAGCTCAATGCCGCGCGTTGTCTTCGGTACCAGAAGCGACGAAATTTAAACATTTTAAATATAATCAATCCCCCGAGACGAAATCCTTCGCACAATAAATTGCGATTACATTCGGGCGTTGTCCCACTGCGACAGGATGGCCTAAGATAGAATTCTATGACTTTCTTAAATATTAAGAAAAAAATATTATAATGTAAAAAAAATATTAAATTCTCAAGTCTTGTAAGTTAGTAAATGAATAGAATATTTAGTTTTTAATTTAGTGACTTCATTGCTTTGGTACCATATGTCTTGTATAGAAATGAGTTTTAATAAATATTTTAGATTTCAATGTTGTTTTAATGTATCAAGTTAATTATACTAATATAAGCAATAGAGCCATAGACGTGCACGTTGCCTTAGCAAGGTGTACGCCAGCTATATATAAAAGTATATGGACCAATTGTCGTGGAGATCTTGGGGAAGGCCTATCCAGCAGCGGGCGTCGATAGTCTGAAACTAACGAACGAAGTATTTCTAATGCATTTTTATGAAACTTTAATATATAGAATAGAATACATAATTGGACTTCTGAATAGTGTTAGACCGAAATAAAGGTTTCAGCCAAACCGAAATCGAACTTTCGGCTTTTATCTCAGTTTCAGACGAAGTCGAAACCAAAAAATGTCAAATTGAAATCTAGTATTTTTTATATAGAAAATTTGGAATAATTAACATTTTTTTATATATATACATTTTCATACTGTACTTAGTAACTATGTACAACTAATTATAGGAGAACACATCATTCACAAATTATAAGCGTATATATATATATATATATATACGCTTATAATTTGTGAATTATAAGCGTATATATAAATTGCAATATATATATATATATATATATATATATATATATATAACTCTTTATGCTAATTAATCTACAAATGAATTGTGAATTGGATAAATCAGCGTACTTAACATAATGTAAATACTTTTAAATGTAAAAAATACGAATAATTCGAGTGGAATTATCTATAATAATTTTTTTATTTAAGTGAGAACGCATTCGGGCGTAAATACCAAATTGTTCAGTCGTGTGTAGGTTACGCAGTCATTGCCACCAGTGGATCGGTAGGTTAAAATATATATATTTTTAATAATATATTTATTTTATTATTATTTACTGCTGGGGATGAAGCGTAAAACTCAATATATAAACTAATTACATATAATATTTCAATGGCAGGACAAGAATCCAAGCCAATCGAAGATGACGAATGTCCCCAATATATGCGCTGTCTGAAGTGATGCTTACCTACTGGAGAAGTGTTGGTAAAGAACTGAATGCTCTGTATCCAGTCCTTGATCAACTCATCTCGTACCATTAGTTAATGAGATATTATTGAAAGGTTTTCATTATTAAGCCGTTGTCGGAAAGAACTCCACATCATGTTAGTCGCATCGATATTCCACATTGCTGAAATCTCTTTCACCAAGTCCTCATATTTGGTTAATTTCTTTTCAGCGAGTTCGATGTGTCAGCGCTATATAATATATCTTCTTAGTACATACTTTCAAGACGTGAATTTTTTTCCTTAGTAGTTTAATTTTTATTTCTATGGTTATAAGATAGTATTTGAAATCAATTTGCTAGTGTATTATTTTGGCTACTCGATTTATCTATGCAAGTAGTTACGATCGAATCAAGATGAAAACAACCAGAGATGATACAGATGTCGAGTCCCCAGGACGATGACGCGTTTGATACATGTCGATTGTGCTATTTTTCATTGATATGCCTCTGGTAGTTTTCTTAATAGTTTTGTCCATGATTACACAGACAATACCTTCTAGTTTCTCCAAAAGGTTTCCCAGACTGAAGTCAAAGTAAAGAGGAAGACGTGTCTATACTCGGACCGTTAAGATCCTGTGGAATTATTCATGCAGCACTTTCAACTTTGTAACGAGGTAGCAAGTACTAAAACAGAAGTAAGAATCAGAAGTATGAGGTACATTAAGCGTACTCCAGTTCTTTGGCCAAAGACCCACACACAGTCTCATTGTAGATGTACATGGGTAGTGCTTTTAGCATGTCAGTAGTTTATAATAATCTTATCATTAATATATAATTTTCAAGATTCTTTACGGTATCTCGGGATCGGATCCAGGACCAACAAGCTCAATCGAAATTGGTTGAGCGACGTCTAATAATTCACGAGTTATACGTTTTGACGCGGTCGAAAGGAACACTTTTAGTCGAAACCGAAACTGTGGCCGAAACTAAATTTTTAGGCCCAAATTAGCCGAAACCGACACTTCGGTCGGTAAATATTGTTAAATTATGATAAAAATATTGTGTAAATTGATAAAATATAATATGTTTAAATAGTGGTAGAACACTTTGCTTTCAATTTTTGAACCCATTACCGAACTAAAAGAGAATTACAATCTAAATTAAATAGTTTATACTGCATATAACAAATTGCAATAAATAACGTCGTCAGGATATTAGAATTTAATTATCACATTAATGAATTTTTTCATACATTTAGGATAAGGAATCTGACGGTTCTTAGACGGTTACCAGGAGAAGGGGCGCAGATTTGAGTGACTACTTTTAACTTTTTATATATTTTATTTTTGTATTAAACATATTTAGCCCGAGAGACAGCTATTTGGCCCACTTATGTTAAACTTCTAAAATCTTCTAAGATATTCATATTAATATCGTTTTATAAAGAACTCTATTGATTATTTTTAATAAATTACATTAAATACATAACGACACAATAATGTTTCTAATTGTGAATAAAATATACGAATATATACGAAAATATACACGAATATAACAATTATAATAATATATTTTGGAATAAGTAAAAGATAAAAATGTTTACTGTAATGACCATGTTTAAGAAATAAGCGTATATCATCATCATCATCTATCATTGCAAACGTTTTGTACACATTTTTAAGATACACAATTCTATAATATAATATTTGGTTCCATACTTCCCATAGTATATCTCGTTTAATAGTAAATAAAGGAATTCGTTAGAATTTTGAGTCAGTTTCAATGCCAACATGTAAATGGAAGTAATCCATACTAATATTGCGAATGCAAAAGCAACTGTATCTGTCTGTCTGTATGTGGCGTCATTACCGCCGCCAAAAACATATATATATGAAACAGTATATAGGACACGCGGGCGAAGCCGCGGGTGGGTCGCAGCTTACAATTACAGTGCAGCTAGAATACGTTTCTACTTGGATACATAACTGATGGAAACTATTGATTTCTATGTCACAAAACGTAAAATGCATCGTCCGTACATCAACATAAAATATATAATAAAACGGACTAGGATACTAGAATAATTAATTTAATATACAATAATGAGCCGTAAAGCCATCATATAAGCGTCACATCCGTTCGATAGGATCAAAACAAAGGAGCTTACAGTTTATGGGGAAAGCTACACCTGTTTTCCCACGCTCTAGATTTTCTTAATATTAAAAATTCAAGAGTAAAACGTCAGTATTGACGTTGATGCAATAGACTCGGTATGAGTCCAAGAATATAAAGCACGCGGTAGTATTGGGCACGAGAGAATAAATCTCATTATAATGAACTAAAAGAACTATCGTCAGTTTATTTGTAGTACGTATTTCGAAGGCTGTATTCGTAGGAACTTTTCAAATTTGCTTAGATAGAGAGAGTTAGCGAGTGCCTCCACTGTCCAAATTTATATATTACCACTCAGTAATGTACATTTTAAAGGAACCCACCCTTTAAGCCTACACTTGGATCGCTAGTCAGAAGAACTGCCCCGAGCTCTTCTTTCTGCGACACTATGGGCCTGAAATCCGCACAAGGATTCAATTCCATAGAATCCATAGAATTTATTAAAAGAAGCTTAAAATTTATACTATTATTTTGATTAAAATATCCTGACAATTTGAAATAAAGATTACGATGTGTATTTTTCTTTTTAATTTTCTTAACAGAGAACAGTGATAGTTTAGTTGTCCCACTTTTAGTAATCTATGAAGAAGTCTTCATAGATTACTAAAACTTACTCATTTTTTTTGTAAAATAATTGTTCTTTGAAGCATCTATACTTGAAAGCTATAAAAAAAATATTTGTATTGATTTCTTATACTTTTTAAAGAAATAAGTCCTTAAATTCATAAGAAAAGCTTATTACTTATCAATATGTAACAAGACGTAGTAAATAAAGTTAGAATCTAGTATATAAATATTAGCTCAACAGAAGAAAATTAACTTGACTTTACTTTACTTAAATAATTAACAAAAGACTAAAATTAAAATCAAAATTATAACAGTTTAGCAGTCATTCAATAATGGCGTAATTTCCCATTACAAACAGTAATACATGCAAAGTTTAAAAATACTTTAAAAAAACCATATAAAAAGGCATTGAACACGCTTCGCTTATCACTCAATCGTTACTCTAATGTTCGAAGCTAGCCCTTAAATGCAATGATCGATACACTCATTCACCCTCCTAACACCGCTGAAGGCGGACATCATAAAGTTCATTAAATTGTAGAAAATAAACTTTAGGCTTCTCATGAAATCCTTTAACTTCTAGATAATAAATTTCAATTACAATATCCAGGATGAAACCCAGAAGTATTAGGTGTATGAAGTTCTTTATAGCTCTCTTCAATATTATTTTTATTGTAAGTTCTGTTATGATATTGTTCGCACATTTTTAAGTTTGCAAAAAACGGGCTTTTCACGTTCTGCAAATTTTTTTTTTAATAATAAAGCTTTTAGAATAGATTTTTTTCAGCTACACGCTTTTTCTAGCATTCGCATTCAGAGAAAACCTAATGTCGAGACACTTGGTTCTCCGATTTTCACCCGAAATCGAGACATTGCATGTTGCGTGGCGAAGCTCAACACCGCGCTTTGTCTTAGGTACTAAAGTGGAAAAATAAATACATTTTAAATATAATCATTCCCCGGGTGGGAATTAAACCCACAACCATTCGCGTTGTCAGTCACCAGCATTTCCACTGCACCACGATGGCCGATTATAATATTTACGTGCATATATATATATATTATTTCATTTATCTTTTGCTTGCTTATTTACGTCGTTTGAGCGTTTCTGTGTAAATGCATATTATAGATGTCTAAGATTTTAGTAGAAAATATTGTAAGTAAGAAAGTAAAAATAAATTCCATAAAATTATAGTAACACGTCTTTTTAACCGGTGAAAAAACGAAGGAGATTTTCAATTCGACATGTATATTTGTTATTTTTTGCGATATCTCATAATTTTTTGCAGAGTTTACCAATTTTGATCGTTCTTTTTTTAATAGATAAGGTATACTCTGAAGTTCGTTGCACAATTATTAATTATTATTAAATATTGTGAATGAAAACTCAAAACTCTAAACTCTAAGTGTAGGAAAATAAGGGATGATTGCAAATTCACTTACTGACTTCACAGAAGTATAGTCAGTAATTTTTTTTTGTTAAATAGTTTCTATCTCATCATTCTATACTTTCGCACTACTAAGCGACATACAACGTAGCATTAGTTAGTTAGTTAGTAAGTAAAGGAACGTTGAACAAACAAAATATTATAAAACCAAGTAAAATTTCAAATTGGGGTCATAATATACGCGTATATACTAATTGGGAAACAAAAAAAACCCTTTCATATCGTGAATACAATGAAACGGTTGTTAGTAACTACTAGTACTAATGCACGCGACGAACTAAGTTGCAATTAAAAGCTTAGTAAAAAGCATTTTTTAAACTTAAAAGTTTATTTATTAATACAATATGTTGATTCGTAGCGCAATGGCGGTCTGACTATAACCACTATTGGTCGTAACTTCATTACCACTAGGAGGAATAATTATAATCAAATAATTTTTATTTCGTCTTCCTGGCAGCGCCGAGTTCCGCCATTCATCACGTATTGTCTCAATGTGGGAAGGAAAGTGGAGAACGGAGTGTCTTGACACTAGGTTCTCTCTGATTCACCTCCTATTTGGTAAAAAAGTAAAGAATGTTTCTGTTTCGTTTAAGCTAAAAAGTACTATAAAAATATATAAAACGTATAAAAGTCAACTTTATTAAAAACGCTATAATGACTTAGCTTTTCTTAATCGTCGTACATCTACTACATTTTGAGAGAAAAACTGAGAATCTATTCCCAAATGGTTAATTACTAACAGGCATTATCTTGCCTATACAACAAATTAAAATACTTTAATTCTATCATACCAGGGTGGAAAAATTAAATAAAAATAATTTACAATATATTTTCTTCCCTCTCTGGTAAGGCAAAGTGGGAATCCCCGAAAAGGAATCTAACCCACAAGCTAAGGCGTTTACAGTCCGACGCTGCCCCACTGCGCCTGCACTGGCTTCTCTAAACAATATAAAAAAAAAATTATGTTTTTCAGCTTTTCGGTTTAGTTCTCATGGCGATCTGCGTAATTAACATGCGCGAGCGCAAAGCTCAAGCGGAACAATCAGCTTTGTCTCGAGGTGTTCTATCTTTTCTACTAACCGTGGGCCTTGCGTTGGTAGTGACTGCTATATTGGGATGTATTGGTGCTTTGCGAGAGAATATTAAAATACTATATGTGGTGAGTTTGTTTTAATATCTTTTATAACATATTCGGTTGTAATCACGTTTGGTTGTGGGTTCGATTCCCACCCGGCGGAATGATCATAATTTCAATATTTTAATTTCTCCGCTCTGAACAAGATGCAGCCCAGCGTTGGGATGGGCCACTCAACACACAATATTATAAATTCGGGCGGACAGTGAAGAACAGAGTGTCTTGACATTAGGTCTCTGACTTCTCTGCTATACGGTTATATGCCTGAAGCTGAAAAGCTTTGTGGGTCTCAGGGTCCCCTAGACCAGACTAGAATGACACACCTAAGGAATTATAGATACTCAAGAAAACTCTCTTTCAAATATTTTATTAAGATTTTAATATAGATTTTTTGTTGTATATGCAATTAGCATCCTACTAGGATAAAAATCGCTGCGAAAACAAAGAAATGGCTTCTAGCGAAATATATTGTACCACATGTACAGTATTGAACATGTAACAAATTAAATATATATATATATATATTATAAACTATATTTCTATATACTCATATTTTGTTATTGTTTTTTATTACTTTCACTACCGACCTATGATCCGTACCTTTTGTTATTTGGTACATTATTTATTTAGCATTTCAACCTTTCAAGTTATGAGTGACCTGTGCCTTCAACAGCCTATAGTTATTAGTTAAGTTAGTTGCAATATAAAAAAAATCCATAAAGCGAAATAAAAGCTAAAGTATATGAAAATTACATTACCGTGATTGACGCGTTTTTTTCTAATGAATACAGACAGTATAGTTTATATCATAAATGTATAATATATAGCACATTCATAGGTTTGAAAGGGATACATAATTATGTAAAATAGGAAAGTAGTTAATTTTTGATCGTTCGTCTTTTCTTTCATCGTTCTTTCCGTCTTAATTCAAGACATTGCGTTAGTGGCGGACGTCAATGCCGCGTGTCATGTTCACGAGAACAGATGAATTATATTAATTGAATTATGATTATTCCTCAAAATGCGAATTGAACCCACAACCAATTGATTGATTGACTGCCGTCAGACGCTGTCCCAATGCGCCACCGTGGCGCAAATTGGCGTGGCGTTGAAATTCCTCATTTAATATTAGTGTCTTTGTAGCTATATGTTTGTGATAGCTGACAGTGGAAAGGATCGATATCGACATAATAATAGAGGCATCATTACTTATTTATTAGCACTTACAAGTCCGATCGAGTTTCAGCAACAAGCTTAAAGGAAAATAAGTTACATTATTTATTAATTATAATTAGTATTACCTACCGCGTATCTAATAAGATTTAGGATTTATAAGTTATTAAATCTATTCGTGTTTTAAGGAAGCAGGATTTTAATTTATAGTTTTTTAGTAAAGCACTAGATACAATGGCGATCAATCAATTTTTTACCTCATTTTTAAATTTTCTATTCTCTATTCAGAGAACCTCTTGACAGTAGTATTTTTTTTTAGCTTCAAGCTTTATCCCTAAACTAATCTAGTCAGAAGAAATGGAGCACTAAACGCTTAGTCAGAAGAAATGGAGCACTAAACGCATATGTCGCCTCGTCCATTGTTATCCCCCATATCTATCTTACTGATAGCATTTGCTTTATAATATGTATGTTTCATACCATTATTTCATCACTCATCCCCTCGACGTGCCCAAACCACCTATATATATACTATAATATCCTTACTTAGTTTGCGTCTGTCCTCGCAAAATCAGACCTTCATTAAAAAAAAACATCCTTACTTACGCATACCATTCTGTTTATCTCGTGATTGGAATCGATCAGCTAAGCTGACTCTGCATATTCTACGAAGAGATCATATCTTCTTTTGACATATCCACGTTTCCCTGCTGCATACCGACGCGGTACCAGCATATGTACAGCTATACAAGCTGCTATATGCTGTAGTCTCTTTTGTTGAACAACAGAGCTGAATTTTTTTACTTTTATCTGGTCATACTAAGGTTGCAATTGAGCCTAAAATTATAGCAGCAAGAGGCAATACTAACCCTTCAATGTTTCAGATGTTAGAAATTGTTTGAAAAGTTGTTTGTATTGAGTATATCGTTTGTGTCCATGTTTGTTTTTACTTTTGTGATTTTTTTTTTACTTTTGTGATTTTATATATAAATAAATTATAATAAATTTGAAATTCAATATTGTTGAAAGTAAGGCAGTGTCAAGATACTCCTCAGTCACTCACACAGTTCTCTAAATTTCTACCCGAAATCCAAAAACTAATATACTATATTGTATTGTTAATTTACATATTTTTACCAGTTAATATAAAATTTTATTTTAATTAAATTAAATGGAGAGAGGAGTTCGGATAGTGGAGTAATTCGCAATTTAACGACGGTCCTTAAGCGTACACTTGTGCCGCAAGCCCCAGGTACTGCTCCGAGCTCTTCTCCATGAAACGCGGCACAGTGGATCAATAGAAT
This sequence comes from Podotricha telesiphe, assembly GCA_038994665.1. Lineage (NCBI taxonomy): Eukaryota > Metazoa > Arthropoda > Insecta > Lepidoptera > Nymphalidae > Podotricha > Podotricha telesiphe. Next base: position 234,173 of record JAOYRR010000162.1, on the reverse strand, counting down.
GCTGAAGGAATTCTGTTCATATATTTTAGCATGCATGCTTCCTAATATTTCTGGTATCGGTGGAAGTTATGGTGGGTGTGGGGGGAGCGGTACTCAGCGCGTGTGTCGGCGGTGGTAGCGAACTTCGAATGCAATTTTATAAAAACACCACTGTTGAAGACGACGGTACTAATGTAAAGACGTTTTGGGATAATTTACAATCTGAGGTAAGAATTAGAGCTTAACTACTTTTTAACGAAAATTTTACTCATGGAGAGAGGTATAGGATTTTTTTAGAATTGTAAAATTTTTACAAAAATAATATTTATCAAGAATTTATTTTTCAGCTTCTCGTTTTTTTCTCATAGCACGGTAGGCAAAAGAAAATATAGCGTCTAGACACTCAGTGCTCCAATTTACGTTTAAATAAGGGATATTGCGTGTTGAGTGGTGGAACTTAACGCAGGGCTTTGTTTAGTCACCAGTAATTTAAATATAATCATTCACCCTAGTGGGAACCCACCCCACAACCACCGTGTATCAGACGCTGTCGCACTACACCACGATAGTTATTTTAATGATATTTTTTCAACATTTAGATAATATAATAAACATTACATATACACATATGCATGTGTTTGATATACATTTTGCATTAAGTGACACATTAGGCACACCACACAAACATTGGAAATGCATGTTTTACAAAAATTTCAAACGATAGAATTATATCTAAGAGAAATCTAAAAACGCATTAAAACATGTGAGGCTTGACTTGCAACCGATCTTTTGGATACAACATTCTAAAAAGTAAGAAAATAATTATAATCAATGCATTTTACGGAGTAAATAATAGTTATCTACCAAAATATAGTTTTACAGCTGGTAAATAAACCACATGTCTCATGTCAAAGTAGAACAAGAAAAACGAAAATATTCCTCCGTAGGTAATTGGAATTCATTATCATCATGTAAAAGTATCAAAGTTAGGACCCCTACGATGGGCAGGACATGTGAACGAAATGAGTGCGCCTAGAATACATTTGTCCTTATTGGATGGTATGCCGCATGGAATTTCCTTCCATGATTTCTTAATCAAGGCAAACCAAGATGGCTGGGAGGAGTTAAACAAGACTCTGGATGTACAAATAAATGAAAGAAGAAAGCCAGGAATAGGGCAGAAAGAAGAAATATTCTGGACCAGGCCCAACCCACTCGCGACTGTAGTGCCTTTGATGATGATAATTATGTTAAACATCGTGTTTATACAATATGTCCCAACTGTTTTACAATATTCAGAAAGTGGGGGAAACACTAGGCTCTCTATAACCTTGCTGTTCGATAAATATCGTAAAGCTGAAAAGATATATTCTGAATTAAAGGGCACGATGGTGCATAAGAACAGCAGTCTGGTTAGTCTTGGCTTAGGAAGTGTATGTCTTTATATAAATATATCATAGCGTGTGTAAAATGTATCTTATTAATTGTTCATATTTCTAATGCCACGATATCCGCATTTATATTCCGGCTATCGTGGGGCTCTAAATACACTGGGATTTCTCTGACTACCCTAATAATTGGGAAAAGCGTGAAACTTTGAAAATAAGAATTTGAATCTAATTTAATATTTACAGAATCATTGCTGTGGTATAGATGGCCCACAGGATTATGCAATTTTAGACCGCGACGTACCTGCGTCTTGCTGCGCTCGCGCCCATCCTCTAAGGGAGGGCGGCGCCCGACGTCACTTGCACTCGACTTGTCTAAATAATAAATCTTACTATACGAGAGGATGTGAGGAGGTCCTAAGGCAAAAGAAAAGCTTAAAAGGAAAGATTTTTATAACAATTGGAGTGTTGTTTATTTTGTTAGAGGTAAAAAGCCAATGTTCTAAATTCAAATTCTGTTATATTGACTTAACTGATTACTGATTCTAAATTATTATGAATAAAGGTTTTTTAAAAAAAGATATTAATCAAAAAATTACGATATTTTTAATTATTTTTATTTCTCCGCTCTTGTAAGACAGACAAAGCGTGGCGTTGAGGTTCCCGTCACTCAACACACAATGTTTCGAATTTGAGCGGAAAGCGAGGACCGAACTTCTCGACACTGGGTGCTAAAGAATACTCGGGTAAACCGCTTAAAACTGGAAAAAAATGATTCATCATTTCGTTTTCCACTTTTATCCATGCTGTAGCCTTAGTCTAACTATACAAAATCTAAAAATAATTAAATGCCCTGTTCTAGACATAATCATGACTGCGGCTTCACCTGCTTAAACTACATGACAAAATTTTATCGTTATTTGCCTGCCTGCTTTTTCACTTAAATAACAAACTGCTTAAATTTATAATTTAAATGGCTGTAACATTTTTGTTTATGAACCGACTGAAATGTAATAAATACTAAACGTTATGCAAACTTACCACATTACAATAGTCATGTACAGACAACGATCCCTTAGATTTTTATTATATGTATAGATTTAGCATTGTTCACTAAATTATTTTCAAAATTAAGTCAATTTTCGATAATTTTCAGATTATCTGCATTATCTTGGCAATATGGATGGCCAGATCGGTTAGAAACGAACGCCGCAAGTTGCAACAAAATCTACAAGCACATTTTGAGTCATAAGACGGATTATATTTAAGTGACATAATAATTATTATATACATACAACAATTCTCACCTAATGTGTTCAGAGTTATGCCTGCAATTAAATCGCACGACACGTTTTACCCCATTTTATTTCTCTAGTGACTCATTTCTCAGTTTTTTTTTATATAAACTAGGCAAGTTGTTTTTTTTATATTACCCATAAACTGTATATAAAGTTTTGCCTTTTCTGTCTATTATAATATGAACCTAATAATAAGTATACATATTTAAAGAAATAATAGCAGCGATCTGTGATAAAACGTAGTATCAAAATTTTCCTGATGTCAGGTCGAATTCTTCTAGTAAGAATCATTTTATTACACAAGATTTATTAAGCTTGAATGCACTAAATAATTTTATAACAAGCTACCTTTTTTAGGATATCTCTCTGTCAAATTTTGTACCAGAAAAATTAAGTACGTTCATATAAACTTGCGAGAGCCCTTAAAGCCGGCTGTGTCGGATATTCCAGTCTCAGGATGTCTGCTAACTATGAACTACCTCCCTGACAAGTTTCATTTTTGCGATAAATGTGCATTTGCTCTTACAAATATAAAGTAAAAGGAAATATAAAAATTGATCACATTTTTATATTTACTTTACAGTGTTTAAAATTACTACACCTCTTTGTATATAAAATGTTAAAATATTTTAAAATAGAAACCAAGTTGAACACAATTAGGAAATTGAAAAACATGTTTTTAGAAAACGTACAAAAATTTGAACGCTGCGGGATTCGAACCTGCGCCTCTTGGAAACCGGCAAAGTGCTCTGACTAGCAGTCAGCCATGAGTTCTAAATTGGGCTACAAACGGGAAAAAAAATATTATAAAATTGATTTGATTGATTGATTACAATTAAAATAATGCAATATTAATAAATTAATTGAATATTACACTCTTGTGTTTGACATATATGTACTTTTGTATACGGTGACGTACAAGTTGTCTCAATTTAGTTGTTCTTATAATAAATGCGCGTGAAATTCTAAAATAAAAGTATCCTAAGTTATTCCTTATATTAAATCAGCTATCTGCCGTTGAAATTCCTGTGAAAAACGGTCCAGCCATTCTAGCTGATATTAGTAGACAGATTAGCCGGAACAAACATACAGACAAACAGACAGAGAGGCAAAAAAAAATTGTAAAACCTGTTATTTTGGTATATGTACCATGTAAAAAGTAAAAAGCGATTATTTTAATATTACAATCAAGCACTCAACTTTAATTTATTTGTTATATTTCTAATCGATTGATATAATAGACTATTCATAAATATAAAATTATTTAAGATAAAATTTCAACTTTTTTGTGTTCTACTAGATTTTAATCATAAATATATAGTGACATGTAGTTTTAATGATATTAGTTGGCCATTTCTATATTATACTAATAATAACAATAGCATATTATTAACAAAATTGATTATTATCTCTAAAAGGTCTCTACGTGTTGAACCGGTCCCCGCTAGAATTCCAGAGGACCGGGATCTTTTATATTAGAGAATTGTCAATGAGATATGTTCATAATAGCGGGGTTCATAATAGGGTTCACTATTTATGTAATGTGTTTGACATACACGTTTATATAAAATGACACACACGTTGCTATGGCAACGCTTTGTTTACGCGTCAACGTGACATCTAGGTAGAGTTGTTATTCTTCCTGTAAAGTTATGTGAGTCGTGACGTCAGACCCTAGGCATCGTCAGTACCTCGGAATGACGTATCCGTCGTTAATCATTGCTTTTTTTTCCTCTTGAGTAAAATAATATATAGATTAGATAATTAATATACAATATTAATAGACGATATTAAACTTGTTTGTTTGTCCTTTTTTATCACTATCTTACAATGTATAGAACTCAACACGTTTTTTTAATTATTTAAATAGAGTATGTTAGCAAGCATATATTGTTAATTTAATTGCATATTTCTAAAAAACTCCCCTAATAAGTATATACTTATTGCTGTCAATTATACAATAAAATAAGTAGAAATATTAGAAGATTATAAGATAAATATAAAATACACAGTTTTACAACTTTCTTATGATCACAGCCTAGTAATAATCAAATTACTAATTAATTTGAAGCTAGACTCAGTTTTTATTTAGGTATGAGAAAAGCACATGGAAAAAAAAACACTGATTAGACTATCCTTTACAGCATCATTTTCATTTTAATATTTTCCCTAGTCTAATCATAAGTTTTAATCTGCGACTTTCATTTTATTTTGACAATTTAATAGGCTATTTGTAAATTAAATAACAAATGTATATTAAAAAATATAGTAAATATTTTATTAACACATTTTCATTAAGTAACTTTTTTATTAATTAAAGCTAGGCTTATGAATCATAGAGAGCTTAGTGTCTCTATACTGATTTTGTGTATAAGGTTGCCTTAAAGGCAATGAATAAGCTTAGTAATGGCGACATCTGCTAAGCTGAAAAAAAAATTGTGTGTTTTTAGTATAACAAGTGTTAAAATATTTTAAATTGACAGGATGTTCTTGTATTTAAGTTACAGCTGTGGCTTAAAAGCCAGAGGGACCAATGTAATATAGTCCTTGAAAATGGTCAAAAGGGTTATTTGTAGTGAAATTATTAAAAATATATTTTTTTGTATGTAATATTTTAATATGCACCAGATACGTGTGTTTACATATTTGTGCACTTGAATATACAGCGTGTTCATAAAGTTTTAATCTTATTTCTAAAGATGTTAAATGTTAACATTGGAACAATATCATAAATATAATTCTGTAGTATTTTATATTTGTTTTCGCATATTTTGATGCTTTAAAGTGTTATTCGCGAATATAGGGTAATCTAAATATTGATAATTGATATATAATAGACTAGAGGCCCTCGTGGCGTCATGGGACACTGTCTGACTGTAATTGGTTGTGGCTTTGATTCCCACTCAGTGGAATGATTATGTAAAAAAAAAGTAATTATACTTATTTTAAATATTTTAAAATGATATTCACACACTTAAAAGGTATGAAGTATCAAAAACGCAGCGGGATTTGAATCCGCGCCTCTTGAAAATCATTTAAGGCTCTGGCGCTCTTTTTATACGTTTTCTAAAAATAAAGTTTTCATTATACTTACTCGTATGAACTTATAATTGCGCCTTGAATTTACATTCTTCATTGTAACAATACATTAATAAAAAACATAAAGAAAATGTCCCCACTGGTGAACGAGCGAAAGTGCAGCGTTTACTTCCGCCACTCATCGCGGAATGTGAAAGGAACTCAAATTAGGAATCAAAATGGGGAGGAGTGTCTTGACACTAGGTTCTTTCTGAGTAAGCTGCTATGCGGGATAAAGTGTGAAGCTGACAAAAAAATGTAATAAAATAAACTCCAATGGAATTTCTTCGAATTCTAATACTAACGTAGTAGAATTCGAATCACCTACTTCGTACTGTATAACCAACTCTCGCCTTAAAAGCTATACACGTTCTTGTCTCCTCACAATAAGAATCCTCTTTAACTGTTGCTTTTAATATATCTGTAGAATATTTCTTCAAATGTTACATGTAGTTCTCATACATTCTGTACGAAATTACAAAATAGATTTAAATTTAGTGTGAGAAATACTCTTCTTTATGTTTCGTTTAGACATGTATGTGTAATATACAGTTATACAGTAAAGTTTATGTAATAATATACAGTAAAGTTTATGTGTAATTTTAATAAACTTTAGAAATGTTTGAAGTTAGTTTAAAGTTTGTTAAGTTAGTTAAGTATTTCTATGTATAAATTATATTGATATTTCACTTAATTTTGTGTGTATTTTATTAAGGTACACAAAGTTTTTCGCACCGTCCCTCCGGTCTGGTGACAAGACAAAGCTCAGCGTTAAATTCTGCCACTGAAAACGCAATATTACGACTTTGGGTGGAAAGTGGAGAGCACTAGATTCTCTCTGCCCACCCTGATATGCGGAAAAAGGTTAGAGCTTATTGAAGGTAAAATTACTGTAAATAGTGAAGAATTTTTTTTGTCTAAGTATAAGACCTATTTCACAAAATAAAACACACTGTATAACACTGATAGTTTATTTAAGGAGACATTAACATTATAATTTCACACAAATAAAATTATTCTAAGGAAAAGGAAGAATTTCATTTTTTTTCTTAATTTAGACGGAATGAGTTATAACCTTATTATTATTATTTGTATATGAATTATATTAATTTAAAAAAATAGACATTGTTATAGTACAATTTGCAATAATTAAATTTTCTTGTTTTTTTTTAATATGACGTATGTAATTTATGAAACAAATAAGTCAATGATAAAATATATTCAGCTAACTATTTAGATATCAATTATTAATTTGTCTACAAGACTGCAATAGCATTACTCAATAAGTTTGAATAAAAACTATTTTAAAAGTTTTTTTTTATAGTACTATTACACAAATTCTAACACGAATAATCTATTTGCAATGATTGTTATTTCCCAAAGTATAAATTAAGGTTCAAAGGGTAAATGCAGCTAGCATTCTTACCACAATTCTACGATATATGTCGGAATAGATTGTTTATTATTATTTTGTTATTCAATAGTAACAGTTGTAACTACTAGAAACTACTTGCATGTACTCAATAGAAAAGTTTAGGTTCATTTGCAGTGGAATAGAGTCGACATACATAAGTTAATGTAATACCGAACTACGTTAAATCCTACGATTTTGGAAATAAAACTTAATATTTACCAACTTTAATGGCAAAAGTCCGAACTGTTTTAACATTTACCATGTCTTTAGAAGTAAAACCTAAGTTTTACCGAAGTATAAGTTCGAAATCAATAATGATCACAGTACAGTTCGGACTTTTGTTTGAACCATAAAGTAGGTAAAACTTAACATTTACTGGGAATTCTTCGAATTTACCGTATTTCGGGGTTTAACAGTGGCATTTATAACATATCTAACTTACAACTAAGCTTACTCAAAGCGCATACTGTAAATTACTTAATTGACTAGTAAATGCTTAAAAATAATATCAGCACAGCTCTATATCCGCAAATTAAGATAAAATAGACAAACATTTTCAATTAGTGCAGTGACACTTTATAATTATTAGAAAAATAGATTTTTTATACTTAATCTAGTAAATCACGAGAACATCCCTAGTATGTAGGTATAATAAAAGCCTCTACAGATTTGTTTCTAATAAATTATTGATTAACTCCACACAATTTGAGTATAATTAAAAAAAATATATTTTGGTTATAATATTTATAATTACCACTTCGAATTCAATGCAATTATTTAAAAAAAAATGCATTTAATAAATAGCCTTAACTACAAGGCTGTATGTTATTATACATTGTTGTTTGTGTAACGAGACGAAAAAGAAACGTACCTGATACATTTTTAAAATCACGATTTTTTTTAAATTTATTATGATACAAATATAATGTAAATAATTACCACAGTTTTATTTTATACTTAACATCTCTGTAATAGTATATTTATTTCTATAGTAAAAATAAATTTGGAAATTCGTTATTGAGAAGCTTTCTAGTATTTTATTAAGGTATCGGTAGCGGATATTAAAAGCTTACATCAAAACTAATGAACTAAGTCTAGCTACAAATTATTTATTAAAATCTACTGTAATTAACTATAGGAGTAAACCAATCGATGACTTGTTAACTGATATATTAAAATAATATAGTTATAAATAAGAGAGAATAGTGTTTCTATTAAAAAAAATCCTTATTAATAAGCTACTGCTCAATTTTGTAGTGCAAAAAGCGTAAGTATGTAAATATCGGTATATTTTTTCATAGAATATTATCTATGCACATGATTCTCTTTCTCTTTATAATCCAATTTTATTCCAGTTTCACGCGTTTTTCCGCATACCAGGATAGTTACAGAAAACCTAGTGTCAAAACACTCCGTTCTCATTGCATCAAACATTGCAAACAAACAAACAACATCAAACATTGTGTGTTCAAAGGTGGACCTCAACGCCGAGCTTTGTCTTGTCACCAGACCGGAGAAAAGTAAATATTTTAAATATAATCATTCTCCCGAGTGGGAATCGAACCCACAACCATCGCCAAGATAGCTCATTATTTCTAATAATGAATGTTTTGAATATGTATGAAATTACAGAAAAAATATTTCCTGGAATTGAAAATATTTAGATATTCAAATGGAATTGCTTGTCATTGATTGCTGCTACAACATGTTTAATTAAAATGGCGGAAAACGTAGTGTTTTAACATTAGCTTTCTCCGTTTACATAAATAAAACTCTTTAAGCCACGATTGGTAACACCTTAACAAAGGTAACTATGTAACGTTGCGTGTCAAAATGTTTACCTTAATTGTGCAAGTGATTTAAGCGGTCTCTCGGCCCTTGTCCTGGGACTTGATGGAGTGAGCGAGCCAGAGAGCTAGCACGATGCCAGCCACCTAAAATATATATATATATATAACTTAGATTTAAATTTGAAGATATTGTCAGTTTAAATTATTATATAGATGTTTTGATACGATATTTCTAAAACAAGTAGAAAAGATTTTTATTACTTATTCTCTACAATATTTGTATATAATCTATAAAGTAAAACTCTTCAGTTACTGAGTGACTATTGGAAAACGCACATCCAAAACTACTGTACGTAGAATGTTAAAATTTTACATACAGGCTGTCTAGGGAGTGTAATGGAGCCTTAAGAGAGAATTTCTCAAAACCATGTCACCCCATTACCATGAAAACGTAAAAAATATCCACGAATGGCGTTTCATTTCAACCATTCGAAGCATTTATAGTTTTTGAGAGGTACAGTTTATTTGTATAAATTTTTGTACTTCGTCAACATTATCAACTTTCCTTCAATAATAATTAAAAAGTTACTATAATCTTTATTTTCAGCTTGCTTTTCCAGGACAACAGAGTAGTCAGATAGAACCTAGAGTCAAGAAATTCGGTTCTCCACTTTCCGCCTAATTTTGAGACATTGCGTATTGAGTGGCAATTCTCAACGTCGCGCCGTCTTGTTAACCAGACCGGAGAAATGAAAATAATTCAACTGTGATCGTTCCTGTGAGTGAGAATCTAACCCACGACCAATCGCGATTACTGTCAGATACCGACCCACTTCTTGCTTTACGCTTTATTTATATCAGTCTTAATTTTATAAAAAACCTTTCTTTTGCACTATCACATTATATAGGACGCAATTACACTTTTATCATTACCCACACTAATTTATAAATACATTTATTCTATAATATACCAGCAAAATCGAATGTTTTACGAGCACATTTTCTGAACTATTGGATGGATTTGAATTAAACATTTCTTGTTGTATAGCTCTTAAGTGTGAGCAGGATTTTGGATATATATATGGTTTCATAAATTGGACCACCTGATAAAGAACTATCCTTATTTTTTTATATATATATATATATATATATATATATATATTTTTGTTTGTAAAAATATTAACTATAATGATAAAGAACTATAATATAACTAAAATAATAGACCAGCTAAACTATAAGATAAAAGGAAATTGCGCCAAAACAAAAGTTGTTTAAAGTGATCCATTTATCAACACAAAAATACTTACGGGAAGCTACTACTCCAATAATAAATTCAAAATAATTTCCAACTTACTTCGAAAAAGCAGAATAGAATGCCACACACGATGACCGTCATGCCCGCACTGTGCACTGTACTAAGGACTTTATCCTCACATCCATCAGTGTAATATTTTGTCAGGGAGATACAATCTGATCGTTTGATCTCATCAGTCCGGTCCGAGTCATCTGGAGGGCAGCAGCTGAGGGAAGGATTTAGACGAGGCTCCCCACTCACGTAGTTATCGGGGCCGGTGACACCACAGCATTCCAACTAGAAATTGAGCCGATATTATCATATTCATTACACAAGGAATGCCTTTTAAGAAGACTATGAGGATGGAGATGTAACAAAGTTGGCATAGTTAAAGGAGCTTTAAATAAATGCATACAGAAAGCCAGATATTTTTTACAATAATACAATGATGATATATTAAATTAATGAAATAAATACTACTTTGCTTACATAATGATATTACATCATGTGAAAATTTATATGAACAATGATTTTTAAATGTGACTAATTATATATGTTATATGCACTGTAACTGAACACCATTATGAGAGCCTAAACAGGGTTTGAAGTTTTTTTTCCAATGTATGTCTACAATATATCATATTATAATTACGTAACGTGATCGTATAAATTTCTTAGCAAATATATTATGTCACTTGTATTTAGTTAATTTTAAATTTTTCCTAACTTTTTAATAGCTTGTCACCTACTACTACATTGTATTAGTACTTAGCAGATACTATAGTTATATATACAATATATAGGTATATAGCATTGTAATGCTTGGTTTGACTTCATTAAAATTTATTGACTTTGCTTTGATCCAAATCCCAAAGTAAAGTAATCAACAATAACGTTTCAAAAAAATTTGTTTCTGAACTGTACCAATTCCATGACCTTCTAGCACTTGTCGAAAATAAAAAAGTACTTAAGAATACAACTAAAGAAAAAACATTACTAACGCTACTTTGAATGCGGTCCCAGAACTCCCTATAAGTGGAATCCTCCTCCCGAGTTGATTTATTCTTGAGGAACGAAGCTCGAAGTTGAGTTTTCATGGTACCCTCAATCTGAGGACGGAGGGCAGCAGCCGCTATGCCGACGGAGAGTTCTAGCAAGATGATCAGGATCAAACAGCCGGCGAACTGTAAAACATTTAGTAGAATCACAGAAGAAATTCCTACAAGTAATCAAGTATGAAGCTGAAAAAAACTAAAAAACTCTATATAAATAAGTATACTGATTTATCCATTATATTACTAGAATGCTGATACTTATCCACTTTCCGCCCGAAATCAAATTATTGCGTGTTGGGCGGCGAAACTTAACGTGACTCAAACAAACTCAGCGCTTTGTCTAAAGAGCGGAGAAATGAAAATATTTTAAATATAATCAATTCCCACAAATGGGAATCGAATCTACAATGAATCGCCTTTATAGTCAGACATTATCGCCACGGTGGTCTCGTAATTATTTTATATTTTTTTAATTCTTCAGTAACTTAAATATTCTATGTATTCAGAACTTACAATATACAATAGCTTTGGGCTTTCCTTCCAAGCTCCGAAACATCCGAAAGCAGCCACAATAATGATCAAAACTCCCACCAGAATGAGTATTATATCAGTTTCGTGGCCAGTTGTCTCCATACCAGCAAAACCCTTGATCATTCCTATGTCCACACATGCTGCTGATATGATTATGATGCCTAGAATCTGAAACAAGTTTCATAAAATTTTAAATACTTTTCACTATCTCCTCTTAGGTTTGTTCTCCAATATTTTTCAGACTTTACTTAATTTTTGTCGAAATTTATTCCACTAATAATTGTGAAGATATTTAACACATATGTTATACTATTTCCTGTCAAATAACTGTTAATTTCTGATCTTTGGAAAACCACCTTTTGTAAAGATTTTTTTATAAATTTGTAATTAATAGCATATTTAGTTTAAATAAATACTACCACTATATAGCACCAACAACAAGAGAACCTTATAGAAATGAGGAATATTAACATATATACATTGAAATTTGGTACATATTTAGTACTAGCTGTGCCCGCGACTTCGTCCGCGTGGAATTCTAAAAAAGAAGCCTAAGTTACTCCTTAGTACATCAGCCAGTGAAAATCCCGTCAAAATAGATCCAGTGGTTCAGAGATAAGCCGGAACAAACAGACTGACAGATGAAAATTGCAAATATGTACCGTGTACACATACATATGCATATAATAAAAAGCAATTGTTTTCTTTTTACATAAATATACATTTTATTTATTATTTATAGACGCACGTATCTAATATGTGTCTCTTTGTTATTCTTCAATTTGTACGAAATTTATATAAAACTACAATATTCTCATTAGTTTATTGTATACTATTTTTTATATATGGTATTTTGGTATATAAGGTTTTTGTTAACGATATTATATTTCTTAATACTTTAATACATATTATTTGCATGCAAGAAACTTTGCACGCATCCATTAAGGTCACATAAAACCCATTTATCCGACCTACGCTTGAGATTTTGCTTTCCAAATCAATTTATCTAATCGAATCAAAAAGCTCTTGTTGGTTGAAGTTGGTGTTAAATAAATAAAAAATATATTGTGTTCAATCAAAATCTACAAGTGTATAGTTATATACTTTCTGACAGTTTACTTTGTTATCCATTTAACACATATTTAGTTTTTTTTTTTGGATTCAGTCTTTTATCACAATAAAAAGTTGCAAAGTTCACTCTGTTAAGACACTATCAAGTCCCGAGTGTCAAGACAGTCCAGTCTCCACTTTCCGAATTTCAGACATTGTGGGTTGAGTGGTGGAACTGAACGCAGACGTTGTCTCACTGCGCTACGAGGGCTTATAATAGTACTAAAACAATATTGAAAAATTAAATGAAATTTCCAACTATCGAATTAAAAAAGAGCTATCTGTACTGAGTAATGGCAGTGTGAAATAATATTATATATACAAAGTTAAAAGAGAATGGAATTCTTTTTGAGCTTTAAGCATACTTGAATGTACTTGCAGTACAGACGAGCGTCACCTTCAAAATAGTTCCAAGATCCGATTACGATGTTACGTTTGACTTTCACAATAGATGATTGCGCAATGTTTTTGTAGTTCTTAACTCAAGATTGCATAGAATACAGTTTAGTTAGATATTCATGTTTTTGGGTCCTATAATGTAAATGTCCAGTAAATACATACTAATATTATAAATGCGAAATTAATTCTATCTGTCTGTCTGTCTCTGACGTCTTCATGACCAAACCGCTGAACTGATTGTAATAAAATTTTATATAGGTACTTGAGAGTCTTGGGATGAACATAGGTTACTTTTTCCCATGAATTTCATTGTTACAGGTAAAGACCGCCGCAAATATGAAACAGCTGAAAGCCACGAGCGGGTCGCTTGTTCTATATATATTTAATATTTCTATGAAAATCTTACAACGCTATTTTAACCTAATTTTTTACGAGTACTTATGATTTGTTTGAAAATTTGCACACGCGTCCTGATCTGATTGTAATACAATATTTTTATTGTATTATTTATTATTGTATTATTTCAATTCACTAAAACTAACTTAAAACTGACTAAAAAATACAATGAATTTCTTAATATTTTTTAATTTAAAAGGCATACAACAGTTTTATTCAAATCCGTCTAGTAACTACGAAGATGTGCGCGTACAAACAGACAGACAGACAAAAATTAAAAAAACATAGATTCGTGTTCTTTTACTGTTTTAACATCCCCATAAAATGTTTTTTCATAAATATATTCGATGTACAGATACTACTTTTTACTCTTTTATGATACCATAGAAGATAAATGTCACTTGTAACGATTACAAAATAATTACAATAAATTACTGACAAAACCTTTATCTTCTCGTTTTAGAAGTTAATTATCAAATCAATCACGTTATCAAATCTATAAAATGCAAAATTTAAACCTTGATTTGAAAATTAAAAATTAAACCACAAACAAACCATTGTCCTAATTACTTTTCAGCCCATCCTATCAGTGTTTACGAGTCACGCCATCAACTTGCAATGGTACAAAATAGGTCAGTTTCATCACTGAATGCTCTAAATCATTTTTATTATAGCTATTATATATAAGGCACATGTTTTCAAAATTATTTTTAAGTAACCAAATTACTAAGTAGAATTGAAATTGAATTGAATTGAAACTTTTATACGCCATAATAGAACAACAAGGGTTATATATTAGTATCAATGCAAAACAATTGGCCAAAATAGGCCGTCGTGGCGCAGTGTGAGAGTATACACGATGGTTGTGGGTTCGATTTCCACTCGGAGAAATGATTATATTTCAATAAATTTTACTTCTCTACTCTGGGGACATGACAAAGCGGAAGTTTCACCACTTAGTACACCATGTCTCAGAATCGGGCGGAAAGTGGAGAACAGAGTGTCTTAACAATAGATTCTCTGTCCACAAAAATCGTGGAGTGTAAAAAAAAGAAAAAGTGTCGTATGGTAGTCAAGAAAGTGTCGTGTGGTAAGTATGAAGCTCGTAATTTTAAAAAAAAACAATTTTATGAGTTACTTAAGTGTATCCAAACACTGCATTAATGGTTACGAGCCACGCCATTAGCCATTAGAGGTCACTTAAATAGGTCACTTTCAACACTGAAAGAATTATTGTTATGGTACTACAGACTGACTGACGTAATACTTATATAGAAAACGCTTATTATGTCACAAGTACACTTACCCACTTAATAATTTTAAATAATTGATGAAAAAGTTACCTACACCGAATTGTAGCACATGTGGTGCTGTATAAGATGAAAAACATATTTTGCGAAACTCTTTGGTTGATAGATTTATTTAAAATATTAAAGATGTTGGTAGATATTTTATGGCATTCTAATCCTGTTACAAACAATGTTACATTAGTTTTCTGGCTGATGAACTGGGTTCTGGGTCTATGTAGATAGAATATAAGTTCATTTATGATACGATCTGGCATAATCTTCATAGATTATATCCCGCCACTTCATTTGAGTGGACTGCAAAAAGAAAAGGCCCGTTTTTGTTAGTTCCCGTAGAAATCCCGAAAAATCCTCTTAGAGTGTTCGATTACACTATCAAGAAACCTACATAACAAATTTCAGCTTTCTATGCCCATTAGTTAAGGCTGTATGTTGTTGTATGTTTGTATTATAGACATAAAGATAAAAAATAATTTTATTACTATAGCACATAAACTTAATAAGCAAGCTTTTTTTTAATATTAAATAGAATTATACAAAAATACAACAGTTTTTGTATTTAAATTTTCTTAAAGAAACCAATGCTAATAATTTAAACAAAGATGAACTTTGTGTAAGGTTTCTTCAGATCATTAGTCGTCGTAATGAGAACCAAATAGAGAATTTTTAATACTAATTAAATATAATATAAATTGTTTAATAGGTTCTTCTGATAACTTTCATAGTTATTATAAAACGCAGCTCACGGCTTTTCCGTAAGCAGAGAGAACCTTATTTCTGCCTTAATTCGCAGCGTGTTGACTGGCGGAACTCAACACCGCGCTTTGTCTTACTATAGCGGTAAACCTAATATAATTTAAATATAATCTCTCCTCCAAGTGAGATTTGATTTTGGTATTAAGGCTATTACAGTCACACCTGTACCTATATAGAAATTCATTTAATATTTTATTTATAGTATTTATGTGATTGTGACTCAACAAATAAAAATGTTAAAAACGCTGAGAATACAAACTAATGCATTAGCGACTAAACTCAAAATAACATTAGCATGTGAATAGATTGACCAATAGAAAATGCTGTGGGTGAGGCACGTGGGCCAGCATGCACTCTCAGGGTCAAATTACATATACCATAAGAAAAATACATTAAATCTTCATTTGAACTAAATTAATATGAAAATATGATCTCCCCCAAATCTGTAAATATATCTCATAGAAGCGAAGTGTAAAATTTTTACAGAGATAGCCGGTGTCAAAAATAAATATAAAAAAATGTAGGTCCAAGGCG
Source organism: Podotricha telesiphe (assembly GCA_038994665.1). Lineage (NCBI taxonomy): Eukaryota > Metazoa > Arthropoda > Insecta > Lepidoptera > Nymphalidae > Podotricha > Podotricha telesiphe. The sequence continues at coordinate 217,844 of JAOYRR010000162.1, read as the reverse complement.
ACTTGGACGATAATATAATTAAGATTCCGTTTAGTTTTACGTTAAAATTGTGTTGCATCAATTAATATGTATTTTTATAGTGGTTTTGTTAGATTATTAAATTATTATATTTATAAATAACTAGTTTACAAATAAACTATAACAAAGTGGGAACTGATATCTCAATATTTCTTTTGAAATTTCCAAGGCACAATGGAACTGTCGTATGTCACAAAATATTATATTTTCAGTACTTAATATTTTGTATAAAAGTACTAGAACAATTAAATATTATTGTATCGTATTGTTATAAGATATAGCTTTCTAAAAGATTGATTACAGGAGTCCAGCCAGTAGAGGCTTAGGTAAATCTTAAATTTACACATGTCTCAAATATTTTGCAAGGAGACTAAGTGATGTCTCCGACAGACACTTACACATACAAACATTATATATAGTCAAATATACCTCCTCAATAGCTCTGAAACGGCAACTATACGAGATATATTTTCATAAGTAATTAATTTACTTATGGACACAACTGTCATCATTTGCGCCAATTATCCAATGTTATCATCTGCTTGAATCGTACGGATCTAAAGTCAAAAATAACTCTAGTAATGCGAGTCTTCGTAAACTCTTTAATTGATGCAATTTACGTCTAAAGTGGGAATGATTTCATGGCTAGGTCCGTTCTTAGAGGACAGGGCGTACGTTAATTGACCTTTTTCATATTTATTGCTGTAACAATTTTCGTGTTTATTGATATATTTACTAGCAATTTCAATTTCACTTTAATATATAAAGTGAAATTTCAAAATCACAAACATGGCTGTACGAATTTTTCAAATATTAATAAGCTTTAATGGTTCATTGATGAGTAAATTAAGACAACCTAAAAGTTTTATTATTTTGTATTATGCTGCATATGAGATAATGTTTCATAATTGAACGAAATCCTAGATATAGTACTGTACAAATTCTGTACCGACTTTGTTTATTACTGCCTTTTTACTTTTTTAGAGATTGAGGCTATCGTGGCGCAATGGGACAGAGACTGGGTGTATACGTGATTGTTTTTAGGTTCGATGAACACTAGAAAAAATTGTCATCATTTAATTATTTTCATTTCTCCTCTCTGGTAACAAGACGAGGCGCGGCGTTGAGTTCCGCCACTAAATACCTAATGTCTCGGATTCGGGAGGAAAGTGGAAAACTGAGTTTCCCAACACTAGGTTCTCTTTACCTACCCTGGAACATGGGACAAAGCGGGATGCTGAATAAAGAAGAACGAAGAAAGAACCTTATAATACAGGCACAACGTCGAATCAAATCCATATGAACTACTTCATAAGGATTTTTTTTATAAAAGCTATGTAAATACTTGTATTTAAAAATGGATATTTTTATGTTAGTTTCACAGTTGTAACAATGTTAGCCAAGTTTTAATGACTAAATAATAATATACTTATTACTATGACGCGGATATGACCTACTTCTTCCGGTTTTGTATACATATATGAAAAAAAATCTATATCAATAGATGTATCGGCTAATATGGTGTGAGTGTTGAAGATTGACTTTTTTATTTCCATTCTCTCCATTCTCCACTTTTAGGACAAAATCTACCGTGACGCTTTGTCTCTTTGTTTGTATTTAAAATATAATTGACTTTCGAAACGTGACACAAAAGGCTTCAAAGGTTTTACTAGGCTTACTTCATGAATGCATATATATATTTATGTGGCATTTACAAGCTTGGCAAGGCTTGGCAAGTAAACCTGTACACGTGTTTGGCGTGGCTTGCGAGCTTGTTGCCGACCCGCGTGCCGCAAGTGTCTATTTTAAACACAAATCTAAGGAAGCTTGCAAGCACTTGCGAGCTTGTGGATGCTTATCAGGCCTTGCTAAACATAAATGCATGTAAATGCACCATAAGAAAGTCCCGCTGAGTTCCTGGCATCGGGTTTTCGCATTCTGAGGCGTCAACTTCAGTGAACTGGATGTAAACTGTTTGACATTCAAAAAATAAAACATGTGGGTACATCTTAGTTTGAATGAATATTTGAGATGAACTTTGACTATACACAGTAAAGTAAGTAAGTATTTATAGGCACACATGAATAGCAAAATGGAAATATTCTTAACATTTTTATCGTAAAACTATTTAGAAATGCTTTGCAACTTTGGTACCAGCTACCATTTGTACGACACCAATTATTTAAATTGGAACATGCTTCATTAACGTCCAGTGTATTATTCATACAAATCGATTGACACAAGATAGCGCGTTTTCTAATGCATATCACAGTAGTAGTACATACTTGATAAAATTATTTTATATTCAAATATTATATTTACTAATATACTCAGACCATTCTGATACCTAACACGCAATGTCTCGAAGTAGGTCAGAAAGCGGAGAAAAAAGTAGAAATAGAAAAAAAAATGCTAAGGTAGTATTTGGCCATCTTCTGATGATTATGGGTTCGATTCCTACTAGTCGTAGAAAGTTGTGCGTTGAGATCGGCCACTCAACAGGCAATGTCTCAGATTTCGGGGGGAAGTCGAGAACGGGGTGTATTGACTCTAGTTTCTCAAGTACTCTGTTACACGGGAAAAAGCGTGAATCTGAAGTGTAAATTCATGTAGTAGTATTAAACGTGTCGCGTATACGAATCCTACGTGAGACGAATGAATTTGAATGAAAAAATATCCTATTATATTACAAGGCGGAAGTTCAAAACATCGAAACCATAGTCATTATGTGTAAAACAGCAGGTAGGTCATCGATTTGTCATTAAATTGAACGTTTAGAAAACATTTCAAGCTATTGACAGCTTTTTAATAATGTACGCCTCACCTTTTCCATCGAATATATACTTTATGTAAGACAGTAATATAGAGCATTGCATTTGCTTGACACATTATGAAGTGAATGTGAAACAAATATTAGGTACAAGCAAAACCTAATACTTGCATATATTAAAGTAATTTCTTATCATAGCGGAAAAATGTAAATAAATCAAATAAAATTAAATATTACCTCGAATAAAATTCGATCCCAAATCTATCGTGTATACACTATATACACTATATGTATGGATTTTAAACATTTGATTTAATAAATAGTATTCTATGAATATTTTTAACATTTTTTAATCACACACATGAAATTGTTTAACATATTTTTAGAAAACGTAACTCTGTAGAGAGATTTTTACAAAGTTCTGCTAACGAATGATTATTCAGAGATACTAAAAACAAAAATAAGTTGTAATAAACGTATAAGAATTTCGACGCAGCTGGATGTAGAACGCATGGCTTAGCGGTCAGAGCACTTGGACGCTTTCCAAGAGGCTCGGGTTCGAATCCCGCTGCGTTTTTTACGTTTTCTAAAAATATGTTTTTCGTTTACTATGATTTAAATATATAAATAAAACCCATAATATTCCTCTGTTGGCCAAACACTTGCACTCAAGAAACTTTAAGCTGACTAGAGTAAACGTTGCTTAATCATTCCAAGAAAAGATTACACAATAATAGCATTGTAACGCCTACTCTTAAAATAATCTAGTCAATTCTTACATATGCAGCATCCCATATTAGCATATGATATAACATAAACCGTGTGTCATTTGCCATTGTTTAAGTCCAGAAGAAGATTATTGTGAAACCGTTACGAATGTCTTGGATGGGAGTAGAAATATAATAAATGTAGTGTTAAAACACTCCTTTTTTATCTTCCAGTTTTAATTAAAGATTTAGAAGCAGGTAATATGTTCTAGTTATATTATTAGAGAATTATAATTACTTAAAATTAATTAATCTATTAGAAATAACTCATTTTGAATAGGTAAGTAGGTTTTTTTAATTATAAAAAAGGCGTTTTTCGCTAAGCTTCACGCTTTTATAGGCAAACATAACCTAGTCTCCACTTTTTGCCCTTATTCGACACATTGCGTGTTGAGTGCGAGACCGCATCGACTTTTTTTTTTTTTGCCAGAGTAGTAAATTCAATTTAATATAAGTATTATCATCCCCACCGAATGTTCTCGAACCAAACACAAACGTGTATACAATCAGACGTTGTCCCACTGCGCAACTTTGGACTCTTTTAATTAATCATTTTTAAAATCGATTTTCAAAAATGAACTCTTGTATATTTTAGGATGAAATATAATTGTTGCTCTAAGTTGTAACTTAGTACTCAAAACTGGACCAACCTTCACGCAACGTTTATGTCGTCCTCACTCCAAACACAAATTCACGCATAGAATTATATAACAATAAAATGCATTTGTAATTGTTCTCTCTTATATAATTATAACAATAGATGATTACATAATACTGAACTAATGACTACTAAATACGGATACGATACGATTATAATCGATTCGAATACTCGATTTTTATTGATTATGTACTTTTTTTCTAATTTGGTTCGCAGTGATATACGTTCGTCATTAATATTGTGCTAAAATAAAGAGCTTTTTAACATTTTAATATTTTATGTTATAGATATAATTATTATCAAAAATATGCTTCTAGTTTATATTATATTATTTTTCTTTACTTTAGCTCGGTTTGTATTAATTGCATTTGAACACGAATTTGTTGTTATTAGCTAAACAATATATATTTTTTCACATAATATTTCGCGCAAGAATTAGACCACAATAAACTATTAACAAATACTATATAATATAATAACACTTTATTGCACAAAAAATTAAAATTTAGACTTAATAATATATTTAAACTTAAAGGTGCAAAAAGTTTTATACTTACTTAAATATAATAAATTCCCATTAGCAGACAAATATACTATATAAATGTTAAACATGAAAATTATGCGGAATGTAGTATGAAATTTTTAAAAGTAAGTTTATATGGACAACGAGTGCAGAAAGCTTACAATAATGCGTACATTAAATTAATAAAATTTTAAATTACACACACTATGTGTTTGACATACACTTTTGTATTAAGCGACATGCACGTTACTAAGGCAATGAGTATTTTACACGTTAACGTAGACTTGTATTTTGCAAAATAAATCAGTAAATCGATAAAAAAATATATTTTCTTAAAGACAGTATATGTATATATATATATTAGATCCTATCTTCGTAAGTTAGTGGCAGAATATATTAGCGGTTTGATTGTGCCCTCGCGTGACTCAATAGAAGTCACGCCTACTAAGTCGGTGCTTTATTTCCTCTAAAGAAAGATTCTAGTATTTCACCTTTTTAATTAAAATAATTAATGGCCATTGTCAAGTTATATTAGCTGTTAAATTTGGTAAAAATGTTCTTTTAAGCCATATATTTTTTGTATTATTCATAATATTTTACTGTACTATTATAATAATTATTTTTTCAGCGTCACGCCTTTTCCCGCATAGCAGGGAATTCGGAGAGAACCTAGTGGCATGACACTCCATTTTCGGCGGGACACAAAGCCGTGTTTTGTCTTATTAATACCACTACTTGATATATAATCAATCTCCGAGTGGAAATCGACTGCTATGAGGGATAAAGCGTGAAATATATATATATATATTTAATAATTGATATTGAAATAATTTGAATGCATTATAGATATTTTAATGATAAGTACTGTCTAATTAATAACTAATTGAAGGACTATATTACTATATAAACATATGACGTACATTTATTTGTATGTCTATTTGTCATGGGAGTACGTCATCTCTGATGATGCATGACGCATACCATTGATTGTAAGCTGATGGTTCAGTGCTATATACAGGTTCTTTTTTCACATACATTGTTGAAGGTATTCTATTATTATAATTCTAAACTAGTATTTTTGTGTGGTTTTTTGGCTTTAAGGCTTTGGATTCTTAAAGTTTGTATTTAATTTACTTCTACATAGAATACCTGGAAAAGCCGCAATGGTTTTGGGCCTAAATTCAATTTGAAGGAATATGTACAATATCATACCTGTTATAGCTATTTTCTGATTTTGTTTCAAATGTGTTTAAACTCTCACAAAAAAATAGTGAGTTTAAAAGCGGTTAATATGTTCTAGTAGTGTATTAATAGAGAATCAATAAGAAATGAACAGGTGTTTTTAAATGGGTAAGCAGGTTTTTTTAACCACTGCTTATAAAAAAAATAATATTTTAAACATAGCAGAATTAACGTCTTTCGCTGAACTTCTCGCTTTTTTAATGACTTTCTGTTCTCCACTTTTCGCCCTTGTCCGGCACATTGCGTGTTGAGTAAGATGGAACGCAACAACTATTGTTTTTACTTTATATTTTAACTGTTAACTAAATATAAAAATAAATCAAGAAAATTTAATAAGAAGAGCAAGGATTTTCTCATTATCCTGATCATCCTGGCATGGGCATTACGTTCATGATATAAAAAGGCAGTGTGCAAATTTCCTAGCCAAACCGATGGTAAGAAGTGGGACTCAATAACATTACAAGATTTTGATACAATTTTTTTTGCACTTCACGCTTTATCCCACATAGCAGGATAATCAGAGAGAACCTAGTATCAAGACACTCCATTCTCCACTTTCCACTCCATGTAGCGTGTTGAGTGGCGGATCTCAACACTCGATTTTTCTTAGGTAGCAGAGCGGTGGAATGAAAGTTTTAAATATAATCATTACCCTAATAGGAACTGACACCTCGAACTCGTGGTCACAGGTAGGTTGGGAGACTGTCTACCAACAATAAACGCGATTAATCCGGTTAAAAATAGTTTCATTACAATATTTCATTGAATTTTGTAATCACAATACTAAGAACATTTCCTACTTCATCCATTATCGATAATATGTATATATATACCTTTAGTTATTATTTTTAAACTCTGACTTCACAGTGTAATAAAAAAAAACATTCCATTGACCTAATAACCGGAAGACCCTTTTAACGTTAATCATACAAATGCACAATTTCTAAACGCGACATAAAATTGGATATAATTGATGAAACTTTTCTCTTTTAGGCCACATTTTGCGGAGTACGCAGAATAGTGACCTGTGGTCTCCGATACCTGTCCATTTTTGAAATGAAACTATTTCTACTATTTAGAAAACCCGACGTTTTGAAAACTTTACATTAGTCCGTGGTCACAGGAAGACAGGTAGGCCGGTTAAAATTGGTTTATTTCAAAATTTGTATAAATAACGAAACACTAAAACTTATTACAATGTTTGGTGGCAGAAACAAACACCGCCCTATGCCCACTCCCTATATCTCCAGACCAAAAAAAAACAATTGTATAAAATTTATAATATACATTTTGTAGTATTCTAAAGAAAGAATCGCTAAAATGATTTCGTATTGGAGTCAAAATATCGGTAATCTCGAGCAGGCCCCAAATGTACCACGAGAGTATCTCCTTTCATTTATATCGTTATAATTTTATAAAGGCCAACGTGGCGCAGTGGATACGCGTATGACAGCAAACGCGATCGACGCGAATTCTAGAATAATTAAATTATTTTTATTTCTCCTCTCTGGTAATAAGACATAACACAGTGTTGAGTTTCCCTACTCACCACGCACTGTCTCGAATTCGAGCTTAAAGCGGTGCACAAAAAGTTTCAACACTAGGTTCTCTGAGACTATCTCGCTATGCGGGACAAAGCGTGAAGCTGCTGAAAATATATATAGAAGTTAGACGTGCCTTTAATAATAATGTTCTCTCTCTCTCTATTTCTTTCAATTAAACTACTTTAACGGAATTAATGACATATACTTCGTTAACTCTAGTGTTATGTCATTGTATTAAAAAAATCATAGTGATGTCACATGTAAGTTTTTCATAAAAACCCGAAACATTGACACATATTCTACGTGATGTAAGTATCATATTTTATTACACTTTGACGATTTCGGAATTTTATTGTAAGGAAATTCTGTATACATATTATTTATTATATACTTTATTGAAAGAGAACATTTGCATTAATGGTATACCATGGATATGACAATACTCTCAAGTTACATTACTAAAAAATTAACTATAAGTGTTCATAAATCGTGTGTTTTTAGTAACTTAATTTTTATAACAAGTATGGAAGCAATCTGGATACATGGTAAGATTTTTTTAACTATTTGTAACTAATAAACTATTTTACTTGGCTACATTTTGGCATTAAATTCATATAACAGATAAAGGTAATAGGTAAATTCAAAGAAGTTACGGTTATAAATATTTTAATATATTCTTAAAGATATCCTATTCTTGTAAGTAATATAAAATAATAAATGTACCATAAAGATGTATTTGTGTAAGTAGAAACAAAATGTAGTATATATTAAATTGTAGTATATGGGTCATAGAAGACACCTTATAAGTTCATAATTAAAATTATTAAAGTCGGTCAAGCCGTTTAGAGAAGAGAGCACTATGAGGACACGCATACAAGAATCAATACATATAAATAAAAAAATAATGAATTAAGAGTACGATCAAAATGAAGACTTTTCATTTATCTGTTTTATTGTTGAAAGTTAGTTAAAACTTGACACTTGAAAAAGCCAAGTTATATAGTCCTAGCTTAACGTACATTGACAATACTGACATTTTTAGATTAATTCCAGATTCGAAAGTGCTTGTAAAAGCCTATGTGATAAGTAATATTTTGTTTGTATATAGAATAATGAGCTTACACTTTTTCCGCATAGCCGGGTGGACAGAGAAAACCTAACGTCAAGACATTCCGTTTGGCAATTTCTGCTATTAGTGGAGTGTGGTGGAATGACAATAGTTTCCACTGGTTTCGAACCCACAACGAAAGAACGACGGAAATTGTATTTAACCAGGCAAAGTCAGAGCATATAATTTGTGTTTTATTTATAAGAATGTAAATTTTCACATCCCTAACCATATATCGATAGGAAGGCATTATTTATTACTAAACTAGATTTATTTCTTGATTACCACAAATAGTCAGAGTAAGGCCTACAGCTAGTTCTAATAGGACGACGTAAAGGACGAATGTGTTTTATTGTTAATCGCTTAAGTGTATAAGCAATGTTTGCTGCTATTATTGGTACGTATTTCTTATTTTATTGATAGACACTAATAAATCACTCTATTCTCCGCCTGTCACCTTAAAGGACACTAGATTTAGGGCTAGTGATGCGAAAATATATTTTATGAATTCAAATCCCACACCCATTGTGGCAATATAGTACGTCCCCACTATGTATAATGATGCCAATTTAATTATATAATGTATAATGATGGCAATAGTAATAGTATTGCCAGATATATTTACGTATTGTATATATAAAGGTGTAATAAATTTCAATATTAATATCGAAATAACGAACGTGATGTAATTATCTAGAGATTACATTGTACATGTAAGAAGTTATCAATAATATTATAGTTATGTTATTGTGTTTGCATCTATTAAAAAGGCTTATAAAATTTAATTATTGTATTTCTTTTGTATTTTTCGAAATAGGCATAGATTATTGGCCGTTATGCCTATAACGGCCCATAATGGCATCTTTCAGATAGATTCCGCTTTCTCTAAGATATTCTAATATAGATATGAAATGGTATTTTATAACAGACAAGTAAACATATAATCGTATATGTAGGTTGCATCGGTACTGTAAGTAAATATTCTTAGAGCCTCCAACTAGTCACTTTAACTAATAATTCAAATAATTTTAATTTGAGCTAACAATTCTTTTCTACATCCTTTTAACTTAAAATTTTGTGCAACACTAATTGTATATTACTAGTTATATTGATAACTAAGTAAATTTATAAAAAAACAATAAAAATTTGAACATAAATACAAATTAAATATCACGGGCAGCTCGCTCTAGTGACAAAAATAACCGACCTACTTACTAGCTATTAACTATGCGTCATTTCTGAAAACTAATAAAATATTGTTTTTTGTGATACTTATAAGTTTTACTTTTTATTTTAAAAGATTTTTTTATAATAATATAATATCCACTCACCATAAACAAAGCGTTGAAAACAACAAGTAAATATTTAATACAATTCATGCCGCAACCCTCCATTTTGAATTTAAATCCGCCAAACACTAAACAATTTATAAAAACGCGGGAAACACTATTTTCTATTTTTTTAAATACGTTCGCGCGCTAACGTGTCCAAGAGACTTATGATTCGGCCAGAGCTGGCGACGAAATGTAATAATTGTTGGGCTGTTCGGTATTTAGTAGTGGTATATCGCGTGCAAGGGTTGAAATCACCCCAAATTATCTTGAACTCTGATCTTTACGACGTAAAACGTAGATAGAGATCTGGAGAATTGGGCGGCTATGGGTTATTGATCTAGCAACATGTGATTAAAGGTAAAAATTGTGATTTATTAAATTTACTATATAGATTAAATATTTGGTTGAGTTGCTTTTATTCTGTTTTTATTTTATTGTTTATTAAGTTTAATTAAAATTAGAATTGAAATAGCAATCATAATACATATTTTAATAATAAATATTTCAATTTATTGTTTTATTGTTTGTGGCAACGCCTTTCTAAGGGTGCTTTAAAAACATTAGTCTAGACTAGTTTGGGTAATTACAATCAAATTATTAAATTATTGACAATATTCAACTAGTATAAATTTATTTTTCTAAGCATAGTCTGAAGAGGAAATCAAGCGACAAATTTATTCCATGACGGGATAAAAATACATTAAGACCTTGAACTAAATTTATTTTGTTACGGAGCACATGTTATTAAAAAGGACGTTAAGTCAAAATTTCCGTTGAGATTTGTAACTCATTTAATTATATTAATATTCAAAATACAATTTATTACATAGAAAAGTTTTAAGACAAAACAAATACAGTGTTTAGTTATTCCGGTTTGATATTGCGCCCATTGTGTGTTAAGTGGCAAAGCCAAACGCTGTGTTTTATGATATAAATGCGCGGAAATTTAAATAATATAAAAATAATAATTTTCATGAAAACAAAATGCATATTTTACTACATACAAATGTTAGTCAAATGTCTAATATTGCTTAGCCTTCTATGTTCACGCAGGTTAGTATCATTCTGACTCACGTATTTACGTCGTTCCGGAACAAACTACATTACGACTTACACTTGAACTATTAAGTCATATTTATTAGTAATTTAAAAAATAGCAGAAAATTGCTTAAAATAAAAAAATCAAAACATTTTAAAATAATATCCTCTCTTATTCTAATAAGAATATCGGTTTGTTATGAAAAGATTGATTTGATTGATGATATCGGATCCAGGACACGTTTTGTACATCTTTAACGTTTTAAATGACAACATAAAGGGCGACGTTTACGCCTCGATACACCTCCGTACACTCAACTCGCAATGTCTCGGATTCAAGCGTAATGTTCAGAATGTCTTGAAATTAGCTTTTCCTTGCCAACTCTGCTATGCGAAAAAAACCTGAAGTTTAAAAAAACTTTTAAATACTGTAAGAAGGAAATCTTAATGAAAATAGATTTTTGGAGTTTGGGCGCAGCGAGACAGTGTCGGACTGTAATCGCGATTGGTGGTTTGAAACTCGGTAAAACGACCACAATGTAATTAAAAAAAACATATTTCAGAAAAAGTATAAAATTAGAACACAGCGGGATTTCAACCCGCGCCTCTTATAAACCGTTCAACCGCTCTGACCGCTAAGCCATGCGTTCCAGCTGCGGCGAAGTTAATTTGATGTTAGCAGATTTTTCAAATCTCTGCTACCCAAAGATTATTCTTTGAATAATAATTTGGCAAGATAGCATATTTATTAAATATTTTTATCATTTTAATGTGTTATACACAAACTAAGGAAATTAAAAACATTGATATTTTAGGAAACGTATAAAAATTTGAATGCCGCGGGATTCAAACCTCATGGAAACCGTCTAAGCGGTCTTGCCGCTAAGCCAGTTCCAAATCCAGCCGCGTCAAAATTCTAAAATATGTTTTTCAATTTCCTAAGTGTGTGATTTTCAAATGTTAAAAACACAATGTATTTATTTTTATTTCTCCGCTCTGATGAACAACACAAGGCACGGCATTGAGGTCCGCCACTCAACACGCCATGTTTCGATTGTGGGCGGAAAGTGGACAAAGGAGTGTGCTGAGATTGGGTTCTCTCTGAGCTCTGTCCAGCTAAAAAAATCTTTCCGTCCTTATCTCACTCTTGTTCCATAAATCTAGTTTAAGGGACAAAGCCTGGGCCTCCTGGTAGTATTAGATGTTTAGTTTACGTTTTAAAACTAAGAATATGTAAACATAGCATTCTACAAACAAATTGTAATCAGTTGGATGCTGATGCATAATGTATATAAACGCGAGGCCCCTTCCGGTGGCTATTGTGTCCTTATAAATATTACTTTTAATGTTGAATAGAAGTATTTATATATGTTCTAGATAATTGTATATTAATTATTTTAGAATTTGTCTTACTTTAAAAAATATGATGTAATACGTACAGTAAAAGTGGTCGATCCATTATTTATTATCGCATAGTTAAAGTTTATACTGAGTAATGTAGAAATCAAATATTTTTCATAAACGTTTCAAACGTTTGCAAAGAAAAAACTTTAAAAAATAACAATATTCAATAGGTACTTCTTTATAAGATCTCCATAATCAATTAGCAATCTCTTCGAATACATATAACAAAAATGGAATTGATCGCTGTCTGTACATGGAACACATGTGAATTTTTTATTAGTACTTAGATAATAAAATTCAAACACTATCTTTTAATTATCTTTTCTATCTATACACCTGTTTGTCTGTGCGTATGTGCACGCTAATCTCAGAAACGGCATATCCGATTTAAATGCAGTTGACTATTGTATTGTGGTAAGCTTTACATACTAGAAACGAAATAGTTTAGTCGTGTACTTTACGCAGGCGAAGCCGCGAACTGTTCGCTAGTATATAATATAAGTAATAAGCATAGAATAAGTTAAAAATACTTATCTATGTTCTGACTTGAAATTCATAAACATATGCATCAAATTCTGTTTTTTTAATGTACCCATCAAATTTATCTTTTATAATTTTAAATTCATTTAAAGTTTCCATTTGTTCATCATTGAACTTGACTTGACATCAAAAAAACTGAATTTGTTATAGAAATTGAAATTAAATTGGATTTGGAAATCTATATTACGCAATCTATATTTATAACTATATAAGGATTCTTTTGCTTAGGGTTTTCAAACTTAAAATGTTAAAGGAAATTCCCAGCAGTACGACAAATTACCATGACAACCATTTCTACCACATTAGAGTTTCCTAACCCCGGGTTCAATACTCAATAACACATGCTTTCTAAGCACTTTCGTTCAACGACTCTGTAAAAAAATTCTAGAGTTATTTTTTACTGACTTCTCTAATAGTATTTGACCTTAGGTGTATATAATATGTTCTTATCACAGGTCACTGTACAGGCAGCTTTGGATTTCAGAATTAAAATCTTCAAGGCCAATGTTAGTATTTAACTTTTTGTGGTATTTTTTTACTTATTATCTTAATACTATAGCGACAGCGTTTGACTGCAAGTGCGTTGGGTGTGGCTTTGATTCTCATTCAGAGGAATGATTATATATGGGAATATCAAATTATTTTCATTTCTCCGCTCTACTACCTAAGACAAAGCGCAGCGTTGAGTGTCGCACTCAACACGCAATTTTGGGCAAAAATTGAAGAATGTCTTGACACTTTTTTTCTTTTATCTCTGTCTACTCAGTGGGAAGAAGCGAGAAAAAAACCACAAAATACAAATGCACCAAAAATAACCGCATCAAAAATCTAAAATATAAATGAAAAATCTAAAATATAAATGAAAAATCTAAAATATAAATGAAAAATCCTAAAATATAAATGAAAAATCTAAAATATAAATGAAAAATCTAAAATTAAAATAAAAAATATCTTACTAAACTACTATACTTCCTTGTCTTATCATTCACGTATTATATGTTTTTAAAAGAATTATAATGGTGACTTGTGTGCTAAGTGCTTAATCTTATTTTAAACAAATTTAATAGAATTTATTACAAAGCTTAAATTATTAAAATAAAGTTAATATATTAAAATATACTTAAACACTTTCAAAATAATTACAGTCAGCGCAACATATAACATGTTATTGAGCGAATTCTTCAATTAGTGCATCGATGCACAGACCGCGGCCCGCCGGTTGAATACTGGTGTCCCGCCAACAGCAAAAATAATACTTTCGTACATTGGAAAAATATTGAATTCTATTCCAGAATAAGAACAAAACAAATTTGTTCGAAAAGTAATTTAAATCTCGCGCGCGTAAGCAGGTGTAACAGCGTTGCAGTGCCACGCTTCAAATTAATAAATTATTTTTCAATTTTAATAAGTTATTATCAATTCTTTATTGTCTTTAATTACCATCAGTTCATGTTCATGTTCATCATTTGCCCGAGTGGCCTAGTCTTTCTAAGTCCTTCCATATACCAATGTTAACATTGAAATTTGGACCCAAAATTATAATAACTTCCATTAAAGTTGTAATTTTCTGGCCTGTAAGATTTTCAGACTATTGTATTTATTTTTTCAACTTAAAGCTTTTCTCTTGGCAGACTGAAAGGACGTAGACGCACTCCTTTCTCCGCATTTAAATTTGAGACATTGGCATAAAGCGGAGTGCTAAGTAAGGCCCCAACCCACTTTATCTTACCGGAGAGAAACACAATTTAAATATAACCGTAACCGTATTTCCCAGTAAGAATCGAATCCGTTACCATCGTGATTACAGTCAGTCAGATCAATATTCAACAAATTTTATTTGTTTAAGTAAACTGCCCATCATACTTTATAACTTTTACCGATGCGACATTTACTTTTTTCTTATAGTTTACCTATCGTTGTCCTTCAAACAGATTTACTAGATCGTTTATTTTTATGTATGACAATGGAATTGTTAATGGGACCATATATTTTAGCTAGGCTGTTATTATTTTTTATGGAAACAGGTCCATCACGATGCATAATTTAACTCATTTTTTATACTAAACTATAACAAATGAGTAACACAGCAGCTATAAAAAAGCTGATCTATAAAAATTATACATCAGATCTTGTATAATGTATTTCCGTTCTAGGCTGAAAACCTATACAACAAAACGGTTACTACAAAGATTTGCACGTATAGCTGTCTGTCTATCTATTTGTCTGTGACAAATATCTATTTGATAGACAGACAGACAAAATTTTAATAAATCATAGATTTATCTTTTATTGTTGTTTTTTCATTTTCCTAAATAGTTTTTTCGTAAAATATATATACAATATACAGACAGAACATTTTCACTATTTTATTATAATATAGATTTTATATTATGTTGACATAATACAAAGGTGTTGCTAGTCTTTTCTCAAACGCTAGTAAGCTATCCATATAATGGACAATGGCTATAGTCACATGGAGATCTGGAAACGTAAGAGAATTACATAAAGAGGTCAATATCTATTTTTTGACTAAATAGATAAAACTCTTTTTTCTTTAATTTATGGCTTGTGAAAAAGATTTTATTTTTATAGGTTTTTAAATATAAAAAATATTAAAAGATCTCTAGTTTTCGCCAGTTTTACATATTTTAAAATGAAATTAATTTTAGCTGGACTAATCGCGTATATGATTAGTATTAAAAAAAAATTATTTTCTAAATTGTCCAGTCACTCCAGTTAGTGATGTAGTTGAAGTACTTGTACTTACAAATGTCTCCGATCTTCGATCGATCTTTCAACTAAAATTCATATTTAAATACATTATTATTATTAAATACGTAATCTACAAAAATACGCAGTCCTTTTAAAACGTACATTATAGAAGAATCTAATTAGAAAATCAACATATAAAATAAATAAACATATAAGTCATAAAAAAATCTTAATAGACCAATAGAAGACCTACCTAGTTGCGTGGTAAACGCATATGTATTATACTTAATTCAAAATAAGCTAATCTAAAGTTGTTTTTTTTTTTTGTTTAATTTAAATTATAAAAAGTGATTGTTTACTTAATTCATAAAAATCTATATTTAACATTTTTCCTAACCCTGAAATTTGGAATCATTTTATTAACGACTGGAAAACGCCAAGAGGAATTGCTGGTTACATTTTTTTCTCTTATTCGTTACCTCTTGTATAACGAGGCACGTGGGGGCGCAGTTAACATAGCTTTATAGCTTTAACATAGCTTTAACGTATCCTCTTAGCTTTTCAGCTTTTATTCTGCATAGCACGGTGGGAAGATAGAACCTAGTGTCATGATACTCCGTTTCCAGCTATCTGCCTAAATTTGAGATATTGCATATAGAGTGGCGGAATTCTATAATCAATTTACTTGTTAAGATAAGTACTTAGAACTTTATTATCTGTAACTTGGAAAACTTACATTACATAACTTAAAGCAAGTAAATCTAGTGGACTGAATTAAAGAAAATTTTTCTTTAATTCAGTCCACTGTGGCCATTAACACGGTCTATTTCGATGGACGAGCCGATAGCCTTCTTTGATTATAGGCTTTATAAATGGTAGGAACAGTGTGATTTAAAGTTTTTTTTTATTTCGTAAAATATGTGACTCATGTATTTTTTAGTAGCTCTACCTCATTTTTGCGCATACTATGATAGGTATAGCGTACTTAGTGCCAAAACACTCCAAATCCAGACAATGTAAGATTGCGTGTTGAGTGGCGAAATTCAATGCCAATTTGTTATACCAGAGTGTAGAAATGATAACTATTAAGTGATATGTCACAGAATTTGAATTAAATTAAAATTAAGCTGAACTCGTCTAGTGGTAAGGTTTAGTTTTGGTATTGTATTTTGGTAAATTTCTGTTAATATTTAGTGTTAATTGTGTTTCAATCAATGTATAAATAAAAAAGTTATTACAATTTTTATTGTAATTTAAGTGAGAACACGGGCGGGCGAAAAACTAAATAGTTGGTTATAGTCGTGTTGTTTACCCAGACGAAGCCGCGAGCAGATCGCTAGTGTTTAATATAAATCCAGAATATATATGTAACACGAACTCATTTTCTATAATGATGACGTTTTCAGCTTAAAATACTAAGAAACTCTTGAGCTTCAGTTAAAAAAAAAAGGTTATAAATATATATATATATATATATAGTATTTGATACTTTAGATATATTGTTTCGTACTTTACGGTATTTCCGGAATTATTGATATATAAAGCTCCTCACACCGTCTTTCAGTAAGGCTAAATCATAACAGGTATTCAATGCCAAGTAGTACAGACGACAGTCAAATTATGTCTCTAATATATATATAAAACATTTAATATAGACAAAGCTATAAAATTATATCATATAAAAATAAAATAATAATTCTTAAAACCCTTTTTTTAACTAACGTTAGTTATGCCAGATTTCATACTCCAAGAAAACCAATATATTTTATATTCATACATATGGTAAATAAAAAACGTACATTAAATAAAATACCACAAACTACATACCCTGCCATGCGTTTGATATATACTTTTCTATTAAGTGTTTGTCAAACACACAATGGTGCTTTTCGTATTTTACGCATCAACAGGTATACTAGTCTGAATAAAATATAATTATTTATGAAAAACAATAACGTCTATATAATAGAAATTCGAGAGTTACTTTACTCGTAACCAGTTTAAATACTTCCTTTAATAAATACTGGCAATAAATTAAGTTCTTAACAATCTGAAGCCTAAATATATTTCTGATCGAGTAATTTCCGAAAGGCACAGGTTTGAATCACACAAATTTCAAATCTTTTAAAATTTTCTGAAAATATTTTTCTTATACTAATTATGTGAATAACACTTTTAAAATATTGACAATATTTATTTCTGCTGACTCTACTATGCGTTATATGGTAGCTGTTACTATGGCAACCATTTAGCAAACACTACGCACAATAGCCAACCATTAAACAAGGTCAAGAAAATTTGCAATTGTTCATAGCGTATTCATTTTACAAGAAATAGAAAGAACGCTTTATACATAAAGTAAATATAATAATAGATTTAGTGTATTATAGGAGTAAAAATGAATTATTGGAATATTCTTAGTAATTGTTGTATTAGTGTAAGGTATGAATTTTTTTTTGGAAACGTATTGATATTCGAACGAAGCGGGACTCGAATCCGCGTCGCTTAGAACTATTATAAGCGTTCTGATCGTTTTCTAATATTATTTTTCATATATAAATAACACACATGTCTTGGATCTGGGCGAAAAGTGAGTGTCTTGAAACTATGGTAATAATGTTTACTTATAAAGACCATCGTACTACAGTTATTTTCATTTCTCCGCTCTGGTGACAAGACAAAGCGAGACGTAGAGTTCCTCCAGTCAATACGCAATGTTTCTTGTGTCTGGACACTAGATTCTCTCTCCCTAACCTGACATGCGGGAAAAAGCGTGAAGCTGAAAAAAAACAAAAGATAAACAAATTTTATCAAAAATAGCAACATAGGTTGCTCTTTCTTTCTTTTTTTTTTCTTACCAAAATATTTATAAAATCTTTTAAACATTTAAGTGTTATTCCCACACTTAGGAAATTGAAAATCATATTTAGATTACGTATAAAAATCCAGCTGCGTTCAAATTTCTATCTCTATTCTCTTCTCTTCTATCTGTCTTATTTATAAAATGTAATTTTTATAAAATTTTACTATAGTTCAGAACATATATGAAAAATAAAGTGATGTCACGAAATTTCCACCCAAATTAGTCAAGATATATACCGAGATAAGATAAATCTGAGCGAGATCTTCCGTTTTACAGCCAACAAATCTTTATTGTTCCTATCATTTATGTTATTTAGAGAAGTCACGTTTATATGTACATATACATATATAAGACACGCTAATAAATTACGTATTATTGAGGCGTTATTATCATACGAGTAACTGTTGAAGAGATGCCGAAGCGAAATGAAGTTTATGTAGCGCTTTGTTATAACTTAAATAAATTTATTTTTAATTTTTACATCTATTACATTAGTGATTTTATGATATATATATATTTTAATTAATATGGTGTTCTATAATTTTGTGAAAGTGAGTCAAGTGCAGTGGAGTCGACGTTTCATCATATATTCTATATATATTGGTAGGTAATCAAATAAGAATACTAAGAATAATAAGGTACTCGTATATTTTGGTGCAAAAAATAAATAATTCTCTATATGAACGTCTCTAGTCAAATCATAATTTTAAATTTTTTTTATATGGTTAAGTTATTTAAATATTAGTTAACAGCGGTGGATCTTATTGTTCAATTATTTAAATAAGCTAAATATATTAAGTTAACAAATATATTAAGTTAACAAATTTCTAAATTATACGGATAATTTAGAAAAATACATATTTATCAGTTCGTTACTTACTGACCAGGAAATAGGTTTAGAGTTAATTTGTATGCGGTTTATAGAAGTAGACGCGAGAGGTAAACTAGCGATTATTTCTATAATATACTAAAAAATCTCAGCCTGACTAATAGGATCTTTTCAAATTTGGTTGGGCAAAGAGTTGAGTATAGCTCTAGAGGAGCTAGCGTTAATGCATTCTAGAAAGGCCTACACTTGGGTCGCAAGTCCCAGGCACAGCTCCGAGCTCGTCTTTCTGTAATGCGATGGGCACGGTGAATCCATGGAAAACTGAGGAGTTCTTCTTCTTCTACTATTTCTCTCCCTGCACCTGACAGGACAGGTACTAAGAGTCAAACACTACGTAACAATAATATTTTATTTCACCTTCACTATATAGAGGTTATACTAGAAATGTATTATTTTACGCAATTACACTCTCTAAGTTCACTCTTCACTCACTCTTTAAGTTAATTATTTTAAGCTTGAAATTTATTTTTTTTATTTTTATTCATCCTTTTGAAAAGAATACAAGTCCTAATCCCTTACTCATTACAAAGTCAAAGTCAAATAATTTTATTTAAAATATGCAGTTACATGATTCATTTTTTGAACGTCAAAAAATTTACCACCGATTCACAACAGATCTGAGAAGAACAGGCGCAAGAAACTCAGCGGGACTTCTATTTCTTTTTTTTTTCAAACTAATAATTTACAGATTTATTAGTAACAATGATACCTTTGAAAGAAACTGAAGCGAACATTTCATTTCCAAGGCGTGTTATCATTTATAAAATCGATTTATAATATTAATAAGGATAATTTCGGATATTTTCTTGGATCCTATTGTAAAAGCGTACACATGGTCCCGTTAAAGAATTATACATCTTCTCTCTCATTCTTTTATCGATCATTCTTTCGACATTTTCAATACTTATATTTATATAATTATTTATTGTTAACCATATTACTTAACAAAAGGTCTGTATGACAGTTATTGTGGGTTCACGAGATTGAACCTTTGTCGAATACTAAATTGTTTCAATTTCCCTGCTCTGGTAAGACAATGTATACCTCATAAGTTTTTATAGTAACAGTGACATATATTAATGGTAGTTCACGATATCTTAGCTAATATAATAATCATATTAATAAAAACGAACATAAAACAAAATGAATATAAAAATATTAAAAACATAACATATTTAACATTATTAAAAATTGGATGAAAGTTACATGTCTTATATATATATATATATATATATATGCGAGAATATCTCATGGATATAAATATCTCTTAAGGGTTTGTTTCTACACAGCTCTCAACATAAGAGCTGTGTAGAAAACGAATGCTTATACCACAGAGCTGCAGTATGCGATATCAAAAACACATTTTCAAATCTTGCTTCCTTCAAGATTTTAAGAAGAACTAGCTGTTGCCCGTGGCTTAGGTTAGCTTAGAGGTTTTAAAATAATGTACGTCCCTAATTAAGAATATTAGGTATGTTATGTTAGGACCTCTTTGTGTACCACATTCGTGGTTCGTCTTTCGCCCGCTTGAACGACCAGACTGTTCACAGAGCTCACTCTCGAACTGGCTGCGTAGAAATACACAGAACTATTGAAAATTATCACAAATTCTGAAATAGGAGTAGAATTAAATATTCAAGAAATAATAAAAAGCCTAAAAATAATATTTCGAGATTTTATTTAAGCGTAGAATCTTCATAAGCACTAAATGAAATTTCATGTTTCTAATAAAATCAAAAATAACTTTCTAATAAATTATTTCACCCCGCTTAGGACTTCTATACAAACTTCCAACATCTACTGCTCTCTTTTAGTGGTTGAATTTCCAAAATTCAAGACTACTCTACAAAATAACCCCACTGTTCAAAGATCATGGGTGTAATTAGACAATAGTTTACGCTAGACGGTAATGGAACGTCAGCTAGTGAATCAGGACAACTTATGTTATAAGTTCGAAAATTTTGAAAATATATTGCTTAATTACGTTTTAACATAAAAAATTACGTACTTCCACACATCTTTTTACCCCTATTTCAACCACTTAGGGGCTGAATTTCCTAAAAAAAAAAAATATTTGACGTAAGACGATACATAATATAAAAATAATTTATTAAACTTGTTGAAGATCAAAACGGAACGCACAGAGAAATATTACATAGAACAACACTAAATTATTTAATTTTAAAAACTTCAACAAGTATTAAAATATAGGTATAAATGATATCTTGAAGCGAATTCCTGATTAAGTAATAAAGTACCACAAAAATACGTTTATAGCCTATTATGTTCGATCATCCAAGCATTTGCGTCCATGGTCTATTGTACTATTGGCTATATATATGGAAGCAGTGGTGCAATGCTGTTCATTCGGTCTAAAATGGGAAACACGGCGGGAGTGGGTTCGTTATTTTGTTTATTTAAATCTTATTTTTGTCATGTACATTAGAAATGTTAATTACAAAAGTCCATCTTAGGACTAATCTTTAATATAAGTGTAAATACAGTTTTTGATTTAGAAAAGAACGGAGTGCCTTTACACTAAGTTTTTTGTTACTTCCCCGCTATGCAGGAACAATGCGTTATGCTGAAAATAATAGCCGGAATAATCGCGTATAATTTGGGTATTCGAGAATACATTTTAGAACTCGACGTTTCGAACACTTTACAGTAGTCCGTGGGCACAGGTAGACTGAGGTGGCATTTGTCTGTCATTTGAAACAATGATTATATCAAACTACCGCGTACTGCTCTGGATTCTTGCAAAATGAGCTGACTGTATCTTGCCCTCTGGTGTAATGGGATTGAGACTTCAAAGTTTTCAGTATTGGGTTCTAGGTGGTAGAAAGTTTCCAACCGTCTTCTCTATCAAAATTAGGGTGTTTTTGTATTTCAATATCTTCGCGGATCATCCTTGGGATATATCTGTTTTCCCTAGCGAGAATATGAGGTTTATTAAACCTGATGTAATGGTTGAGTATATCCATTGTATGCTCTCACACAGCTGACTTCGATACACACCCATTCTTGACATCTGAGATGTGTTCCTTCACCCTTATACCGATGCTCCTCTTTGTTTGACCAATGTACGATAAGCCACAGTCACAATCTAGTTTGTATATAACAGTACACTGCAAAGGAATGTTACTTTTCACTGGTCTCAAGAACTGGCTCATTTTTTTGTTAGGTTAAATATAGTATTTACTGAAGCTTTTCTTAAGATATTGCCAATCCTGTCCGTAACTCCCTTCACATATGGTAGTAGCACTGGTGGGGAACGGGCAGCTTGTTCAAATGAAGAGCATTCTTCACCTGTCGAAGCTCGTCCCCTTGGTGTTCAGCGTCGCAGAGGTGGTGGGCTCTCTGTAACAAAGATTTGCCAACGGTAGAGAACTGTGTAGAGTGGTGATGGGATTCACCATTGAGATATCTGTTGGTGTGAGTGGGTTTCCTATATACTGTGTGGCCTATTGTGCCATATGGATTTTTTTATAACTAAAACATCAAGATAAGCTAAAGAATGATTTGCCTGTAATTCTATTTTAAATTACATGTTTTTATTAATAGAATTGAGGTGGTTTAGGAATATATAAATATTGTCCGTAGGTAAAATTGTGAAAGTATCATCTACGTAGCGCTATATCTATATCCTAGGAATACATGGTGCAGTGCTAAGAGCCAACTCCTCAAATTCCTCCATATATCTGCTATTACTAGGACACAGGCGAACCCATAGCAATGCTATCTATTTGTAAATAGAATACTTGATTAAACACTAGATATCCAGATGTTAGGCATCTCACTGTGAGTCTTTGCGAAGACAAAAATTGTTTAAAGCGTTTTTGTTTATGTTCCTTTAGAGAAGACATACTCGTAGTCTCGCATTATGTATTGTGTGTTTTTATTATATTAAGATATTTGATTGAAATTTGTCCTCCAATAAATTTAACAGTAACGAGTCGTTATAGAGATCATGTGTAGATAATATTTAAACAACAATAATTGTTAAAATAGGTAAAATATTTTTTTTTAAAATCCGTACTTCCCTTACTTGATACTTGATTTTGATTTTTTTATACACATTAGTATTTTTAACATTTTCTAAAGTGTTATTCACACACTTAGAAAATGGAGAAACAGTTCTAGAAAACATATAATATTTTTAACGCACCGGTATTCGAACTCTTGAAAACCGACCAAGCTGAGACCGCTAAGCCACGCGTTCTATATACAGCTGTTTCGAAATTTTTATACGCTTATTACAATTTATTTTTGTTATTGTTTTCTAGTTTTCCATATCTTTAACATATAACAGGGCTCGGAGAGACATATAGTGTTTAGACTCGCCGTTCTTATTATATATTTTTGTTTCAGCAAAAGATACAGCTGCGGAACCGCAGGCCTCAAAAGATGAAACTGTCAATGATCTATGTGAATTTAATTCTGAGGCGGATAAGAAGAAATCATGTTGTTTCAGATTTATCAAAGTGATATATGTAGCGATATGTGTACTCAATATTGTAAGTAATTCATGGATATTATATATTTACTAGCGACCCGCGCGCGGCTTCGCCCGCGTAAGCTAAGCGACTAAGGTAAATGTCCCATATTTCCCCAAGTTGCGGTTCTTATGACTTTAAACTTTTTTAAATAAACAATGATATAATGACATGATATGAACTTGAAATGTTATGTACGAAGAGTTTTGATATTTTGCCAGTAATTCAACGAATTAAATGTTTACAGTTTTATTATTAAATAAAACATATATTTAGAAAACGTATAAAAATTGGAACGCAGCGGGATTTGAAACCGTGACTCTTGAACACCGTTCAAGCGCTCTGACCTCTAAATATATGTTTCACTAAAGATATTTTTAATTAATAAGAATAATATAACAAAAATATTTATTGCAGCTTCTAAGCGTGGCTGTGATGGCAGTGACTGTATCAGCAGCTATAGCCATGAGGATCTTCTCCACGGAACAGTCCGGGAAGATGGTGGCGATGATAATCCTAGCTGTCCTAGCTGCTATTACATTGTCCATCACTATATATGCCATGGTAGCTATTTTGAGGAACCGGAAGAAGCCTGTACATACGGTGGGTTATATGAGTAAATTAAACTAATATTGTTAGACTGTCGATGCCATTTTGGCGCAGTGTGATGATTGTGGGTTTAATTCCCACTCGTGGGAATTATTATATTTAAATTATTTTAATTTCTCAGCTCTTGTAACTAAGACAAATTGTGGAATATTTTTTTTTCGTACTGCAATCTTTCGCCATTTCGGAACATTCAGCGGTAGGTATGTCATATATAAAGGAATCTTTAGCTCTTACAAGAGCTTAGCTCGGCCTCCCCCAAAACCTGGTGACGCTGTAGAGGCTAATATTACCAACAGCAATCGAAAATAAAAAAAATATTACCAGAGCATGACTTGGGGAATCTTAGGCTAAAGCCGGTGCTCGCATTGTATATTATCCATTAGTCAATATTACGCCAAACAAAAATACTAAATCTTTTGTAGCTGTTAGTAAGTTTATTTAAAAATTGGGCGCTTATCTTATTTTTACTAAAAATCTTAGTAATTAATACATACCTAACCTTGCCTTAACATATTCAAGTTCACTGAAACACCGACGTGGGTAAAGTGTTGGCATATCACGCGACCGATAGCATGTTCCTAAATTGCTCCTTGTAAATTTTTAACCACCCTCTAGATTTATCGAAAACGTTATAAATATAGAGAAAAGCATAATATTTTCTTTATATTATAAGAGAAAAGCATAATAGCTTTTTCCTACATAGCAGAGAAGGCAGAGATAACCTATCTAGTGTCTAAATACTCCGTTATCCATTTTCCCCCTAAAATCGGGAGTTTTTCGTTTTCATTGCCGGTGTCATGGAAAATTGAAAAGGTTATCCTTACCTACACAGTTATGCCTGGAAAAGCAATTAAATTAAAAATATATATTTAATTCGTTAAATGTAGCTTATATTGGATATTAAAAAAAATTCGTGCGCGTGTAATTTTAAAATAAAAGTAGCCTAAGTTAATTCTTATTACATCAGCTAATAATCGATCCAGTCGTTCCAGAGATTAGCCGTAACAAACCGACAGACAGACAGATGAAAATTGTAAATAAATGTTATTTTGTTATATGCACCGCTTATATGTATACAAAAACATTTTTAGAAAACGTGTAAAATTTGAAGCCTCGGCTCTTGGAAATTATCTAAGCGCTCTGACCGCTAAAAATGTTTTTCAATTACGTAAGTGTAGGAATTACACTTTAAAGTATTAAAAATATACATATGCATTATGTGAAAAACGATTATTTTAATATTACAAACAGACACTCCAATTATATTAATTTGTATAGATATACATGTTACAGATATTTACATAAATATATATTGAGCGTATCTAATGTTACGGTAAGAGAATGTTTCCATTAAGAGCAATCTCTTACCGTATAAACAATGAATTGAACGTGATTATTTTTTTATTTTGTATTTGACTCAACACAGCGGTTGTGAGTTCGAACCCCGGTCAAATCGGACAAAGACCGCGTTGCTTTTGATATCTCAAAACGCAATATCTCTAAAACGCCAAGGAAGTGTATAATTATAGAAATAAAACTATTTTAATTTTAATTTTCAGGGTTCAGTGGCACTTCTCATCCTGGCAATATTACAGGCTATAATACTTATTGTAGCTATACGAAATACTATGGAGGATGAAACTAAACTCAGCCGATCGCTCTCAGAGTCCTTCCAGTTGTCCCGTAGTAATGATCCACGACATGTCAAACTATGGGCAGCTCTACAATATGATGTATGGAACTCTAATTTATATATAAACTATCTTAATAATTCAATTCAATTCCATTTATTTTTAAGTAGAATTGAAATTCGAGCTTTGTCTTACTAGAGCAGGAATTACTTACTACTATAACTTAGATATAAAAATCAAAATTTTCGCAGGGACTGAGTACCCTTTTTCCTCACCCACCCGGTGTCGTTGTCAAGACCAACAGGGTCAAGAGTATTAAATACGTGTTAAAACAAAATTCTACGTTTGTATCATAAATTTTCTCGGCCTATACTATTTATTGTGGAAGATGCATAATTCTAAAATAATATAATTTCCCTGTGGGACACAACAAAATGTTGTTAATCGATAACATAAAGTACATGTAAATAAACTATTAAAATATTTTTTAAATATTATTTTTAAATTGTCAATGTATGTACTTCTAAAGTTTTTAGAATAGTAATTATAATCTCATTTGTTAATATTTACAGCTACACTGTTGTGGTGTATACGGCCCTCCCGACTATAGCAATCCAAATATACCAATCGCTTTCGCCCCTGACGTGCCCATATCTTGCTGCCCATCTTGCGACCTGGACAGGTCAGAAATAGTGCAAGAAAGAGAGAGGCAAAGCTGTAAAGCAAGGAAAGAGTATTATGACCTTGGTTGTAGAGACTCGGTGATCGATATCCATAGGCAAACTACTAGCTCGGTTATCGCAGTAATTACAGTGTCAATTCTTGTTGAGGTACTTATATTACTTGCATAACTATAGTATAGAAAAATACTTATTTTTGACGCATTGCAGGATACACAGGGAGAACTTAGCTAATCTTAGCAGTTACCACGGCGGGGAAATGAAAATAATTTAAATATTGTCATTCCCCCGAGTAGAGATCGAACTCACGACCGTCGCGTTTACTGTCAAATGCTGTCCCGCTACACCACGACGGTCTTCTTGTATAATATATTATACAATATGACCATATCTAGTATTATAATAATAGATCTAAAAATAAATAAGCTAATATTTTGTTTCAGCTTTTAATATCAGCGCTTGGTTTAATTATAATAGTGCAATGTAAAAAGCGGGAAAACGCCACCTCTCATCCACCTGAAGAGATTGTTATAAGAACCAAATCTGATTCTAAGGCGTCTATTAAATAATAACTTGAAAATCCTTTACCAAAGATATAAAAAATTAAGTATATTTTACAAATACTTTACAATATATTTAGAATATATCAAAATTTTGAAAAAAAAACTTTGATCTTAGGGTATGAGAGTTGTGGGTTCAAATCTTGGATGACATGTTTTAGAGAATATTGTTATAAATTTAATATTGTCACCGGTTATTTAATATTGACTTTCACTTATCACATAACAGTGTTGCCTTAGCAACGTGTACATAATTTACACAAAAGTGTATGTCAAATAAATGGTAGAGCTTGCAATATTTTTTGTAAATGGTATGTATTATCATAAAATATAGCATTTGGAATATGCCGAAATTTTGGGTCAAGACAAGAGAAATAAAAATTTTCCATTGTATAAGCTTAATGACAATATTTATTATTTTATTATTATATAATTTTATTAATGTATAGCTATTTACCGATACTAAATTTAAGTTGCAGAAGTATCTGTTTCAAGAGACTTATGCCAAACCTGGTTTATTTTTCTTAAAGTTATATTTGATAACGGTTTTTATATATCGGATATATTTTTATATACTTGTTTCATCTGATAACCAATGTAAGTTAGAGAGTTTTACAGTTGTATATAATAACAGGTTATTTATTTGTTTATCCATTTTCTTATTTAATTAGAACATTGTAGGTATCTATTACCTGTATCTTGCCAAGCAAAAGCTATTTAATTAATGAATATATATAAATGTCAACTATGATTTATTAAGCGAGAACCCACAACTACTCTTAATGTAATATAGACACGCCACTATGCTAGAATAGTAAAAGATTTTTTTGAAAAATATGTTTTTAATTTATGTTCTTTGAGTTATATAATTTTGGTAAAGCAACTTTTTTCTACAGATCTCAAAGTGACGAAGACATACACAATTAAATAATTTAATTGTTATTGTTTAATATAATATTAATTTAAGCATAACTTGTAAAAATCGTTATTTTTAAGTAAACGACTATGAGACAATGTTGCTTTTTATTTATTGTCAAGTGCAACGCCATCTATCAGTAGCTTTAAGAACTATTTCAAAGAAGCTCTGTGGTAGCAACTCGACGAATGTGTTTGTTACAGCATATTTTGGATATGTGATTACGCTAATAGATGGCGCTGTAATGTTATTTTTTCCAAAGAGACTATTATGACTCGGAGTAATGATTATATGTAAATAATTATCATTATTCTGCTCTAGTAGTACATAAGACAAAGCGCGGCGTTGAGTTACGCCACTCAATATGCTCTCGATGTTAGATGGAAGGATAAGCTCTAGGTTCGCACTAGGTTCTCTCTGACTGCCCTGAAATCAGTAAACTATAATTATCGTTAAAAATAAAAGATATATTTTCATAAAACATAAAATTTAGTAACAATATAGTTGTAAAAGAAACATTATTCGTTCAGTTATTATTTAGTAAAATACCATACAGTAAATGTTTTATTTTAGTTATTGAAATATGAAAAACAATGAATTTACATTTTATTATCTTTATTGAATTTAATATGTTAGCAGTAGCATCGATGGTTCAGTGGTAGAATGCTCGCCTGCCACGCGGGCGGCCCGGGTTCGATTCCCGGTCGATGCAATATATATTTTATATTTATTTTAATTATATTATATATACTTATTACAGGACTAGCATTATTATCTATTTTATTAAGTTGTTTTCTTTGTGAGATTGTAATAATCACGCAGAACTTTTAATAGATACTTTAAATTAAGTTTCCTTACCTACATATTAATAGATAAGTTAAAAACTATGGACAAAGCTTATGCGAACTGGTGAATATGAAATTTGACGAAGTCAAAGTTTACTTTTAAGTTAAATAGTACATTTAAAAAATACATAAAATTAGTAAAATAAATTTGACACACTCTAC
Organism: Podotricha telesiphe; assembly: GCA_038994665.1. NCBI lineage: Eukaryota > Metazoa > Arthropoda > Insecta > Lepidoptera > Nymphalidae > Podotricha > Podotricha telesiphe. The sequence continues at coordinate 188,535 of JAOYRR010000162.1, read as the reverse complement.
AATGTGTTTGACATACACTATTGTACAAAGTGCCATAAATTTTCCTAACAAATCACTATGCTCTCTGTTTTGTGTTTTTTTATACACATTCCATGTCGTTTTTTCTCATTGAAAAGAACATAAATTTACCCTCAGAACTATCGTTTGTCTCACAAATGCCAACTGCACTATAACGTCATCTACCTTTAGTATAGCAGGGTCGTCAGAGAGAACCTAGTGTCAAGCCACTCCGTTCTCCACTTTCATACTGTAAAATAAAAAGTATTAAAAGGTTTCTTCAGATATTTATATAACCTTATCTATATCTACAAAAAAAAATTGGAGTTCCTGTTTGCAAAATTAACTGCATTATTTTCTATGCAAATAATGCAAATCAGTATGTATGTTAATATGTACATGGTACAATAATTTTTTTTCAATAATATATATATTTTTTAATTTTTGTCTGTATGTCTCTTTGTTCCGGCTAATCTCTGGAACGGCTGAACCGATTTGGACGGAACTTTCACTGGCAAATAGCTAATGTAATAAGGAGTAACGTAGGCTCTCTTTTATTTTAAGAATTCCATGCGGACGAAGTCGTGGGCGCATTTACTTACATAAATGTGCAATCATATTTTATAACTTTTTCGAAATTCGAACAAAGTAGGCACTATAGAAATGAATATGTACTTTTAAAAATGACTCGTAAACTCGAGGCAATTAAAAAAGTTATTAACTTAACTAAGAAATACGGACATAAAATTGTAATTAGGCATAATTAGTTTCTCAGCGTTCATTATGTGACACAAAAAAAAACACTATATTTTGGTAATTTGTAAGTTTTTAAACAGTATTATGTATTTTTGTTTTAAAATATCCTTAGTAATTTTAGTGAATTTTGCTGAAATAACACGTGCGAGTAAGTTTGAATTCTGACACATATGTACTATTGTATTGTATTGTTTATATATAATATTGTATTGTATTGTTTATTATATAATAAAGTTGTATTAATATGATAATTCCTCGAGGCCATCAAGCAAAAAGCGTGAGGCTGCTTGCTTTACAAAAATAAACACAATTTACTCAAAATTTATTTATTATATTTCTATACATTTTAGTACTACCAAATTATTGTGTCGAAACCTTTAACAACAGCGATTGTAACTTAACGCCGCGGAAAGTGTATTCTTATTACAAGCCAGGCTCTCGTTGTGAAGTGGAGACGTGGAGAGGATGCCCGACTTTAAACAAGTTCCAAACACAAGAAGAGTGCTCAAATATCTGTATATATTTTGAATCATATATGGAAGATGCTATGGCAACCGGAGGAGCTGTTAACGGTTAGTATTTACGTACTGAAAACTTAATTATTTTTGACTATGATAAAGATCTCTGTAGGCAAACGCAGGCAATAAATAAAAAAATATATATATTATTAATAAGTTTATTTTAAAGAGTTTTGCTTTAGATTTTTTACATATCCTCCCCTTCTTAAGTATAATAGAAAAAAGAATCTTGTGATTGATTTTTTTCTAAAGACAGAACTATATGCACATTAAAAATTATAAATAAGTATTATTACCAAGAGCTCGATCAACTTAGAGCCCACGTCAGATTAGCTTAACCTTATTAATTTTAATTTAATGTTTTTTTAGATATATGCTTATACGAACCCATCCACGTCAACCATTGCAACGATAATATTACTAAAGTTTTTGTATACAATACTATTCTAAAAAGTTGTATTCCCATAACGTGGGGTGGATGTCCTCGTCCAAGAAATGTTTTCGAGGACGAAATAACATGTCTAGTAGTTTGTTCTCAAATAACAGGACATGAAATAAAAAAGAACCAATTTGATCAGTTTGTTAACAATTTCCTGGATAATATATCTGAATATGTAAAAAAAATTACCAACAGAACAATGCAAATTACTGATAAATATTTAACAAGCGAAGAAGTAACAGAAAACGAAAATAGATTTATTGATATGCACACAACGGATATAAATGGTGAGTTTGAACATAAAACAGTTTTAAAAGGCATAAAGAAAAACAAAACTATGTTCACTGAAATGGTGGATACAAGTTTAAACCCAAGCACCCAACTTCCAAGCATATCAACATCCAAAAACTCTAGTACATTTGAAAAAGAGCTCAAAGGTACTGATAGGCCAACGCTTGTAATTAAAACCACGCCAGAAGAATATAAAAGGGAGACTACTGACCAAGATCTACCTTCCGAAACTATTAAAACTCAAACTACACCAGATACTACTAGTAGTACTACTAGTGAATCTACTAGTAGTTTTACTAGTGAAACTACAATAAAAATGACTACAACTAAAGCAGTGGAAATAACGGAATTGGAACCATCTATTTCTACTACAGAAAAATCTGAACCAACAACGCTGACTGACAGAACGACAGTGAGAACAACTAGACTTCGAGGAACTGCAAAGGAGGTCGTCTTGCCACAGGATTTATAAATATATGTATATGAAAAATAAAATACATTATACAAACCATGATGTAATACATATTTTGTTTCGGTTCCTTTTCTTTATCTCCATAGATATCATTAAAATATTCCTCATTTAAACAGGCTTTATTACACGCATTTTCGTATTGTCAACTAACATGTAAACGTCAGTATTATCAGAGCCATAAGAATTTACTATCGGCTCAGAAGGCAGTTTTGGTAACAAGAATAAAGACTTGCTCTTTTTAAATATAATCTTGTTATAAGTTCATCCTTACTATACTTATATTATAAATACTAAAGTAACTATGTCTGTCGGTCTGTGACAGGCAAACCGCTGATCCCATTGTGATGAAATCTTATATAGGGATACTTGACAGATACAATATTCTTAAACAGAATAATATACTTTCCTGAAACATATATTGATTTAAAATTGGTCTACTTGCAGATACGAAATTAATATTACAAAACTGGTACAGGTGTACTTACCCCATATTGGCTTCGAACTCGCAACTTCTTTTTTGCCTATCCCATAAACTACAAGTAGTTCGGAAAGATAAAAAAGGGGAATTCCAGACTTACTAGTTAATTCACCATATAAAAACGTTAGTGAGTTGCAAAGTAAAGAAAGCGTGACTCGTATTCATGCAACAGCCACGTCGGTCTGGCGGATATGTAGCGCAGACTAGATCTAACTTAGCGTGTATTTGTGTACATTGTTGAGAGCACTCTGACTGAAAACGTGATTGATTGTAGGTTCGATTCCCAGTCAGGGGTATCCCCAATCCCACATGATTATATTAATAAAAAAATAATTTCTCCGCTCTGGTACCTAAGACAAAACGCGACGTTGAGTTCCACCATACGCGCAATATCTCTGAATCGTTCGAGAAATGTAGATCGGAGTGTTTTGACACAAGATTCTCTCAGACTAAAAATATATCCCACCCAAGTTACATTCACACTTATCACACAAATGTTTTCGGATCTGCTTAGACGTCTAAAGGGATATGCAATATTTTTTTTTATTAGTAACCCCGTAGACGCAACTACGCGTTGCCTTGGCGACGTAAATGTAGCTTTACATAAAATTTCTTTACATACACTATGTAATGTGGGTACTATATATTTATTATTTAGAAATATTTGTAATGCAGTTAAATCTTTATATTTTGAATTCGGGGGATTTATTTTACATATAAACAATTTTCTTTTACGTATTAATATACTTTATAAATTAATTTAGTACCTAATTTGCTGATTTTGAAAGATGAGTTGATATAAAAATCTTTCATGAGTTATACAATAATGTAAGTTTGTTGCGACACTGCAGCTTGCACTGTAACTAAACCTTTGGCACGACATTTGCGGGTTGTTGCAACCGTTATGTTTCCTTATTGAATATATAATTTACAACTTCTACACGTTAGTTAGGATTTAATAGTAAATTATAACCGCAACTTATGCATTATGACGGTCGTAAAGTAAGTAAGTTAAAGTAAATATTGACTGTAGTTTTATAAAGTAAAGTAAATGATAAAAAGTAATTACAAAATGTTACGTGAGCCTTGAATCACATAAGAATCCTATATCGTAAATTTTATCTGAATCAGAAGCTCTTGTACTCTAAATGTACGATATAGTAATATTAATACGCGAAGAAAATACCTTTTTAAGAAATTTTTCCCTTTTGACGCGTAAACAACACGCCTTAGCAATTATATGTCAACACCTATGCACTTTTATTATTTGATATATTTGCCCAGCAATTCATTCTCTCTCTCACACACACACACACGCACACACACACACACTCACACACGCACTCACACACACACACACACACACACACACACACACGCACACACATTGGCACTCTATTCTCTCTCTTCAGTATCACTACATTGAAGAACGCAGTATCTAGCGCAGAACACAGTAGAAAACAGTAAACAATGTTAAAAAGTAACCTTAAAAAAAATAAACACGCTTTTCTCCTTTATGTCCAATAAAATAAACCAATTTATCTATTTATCTGTCGCCTTAAATAAGCATATCCTAAATTTCCTTAATGGATACAGCCGGTACTATTACATCGCACTTGACCGGTTTTATTAAATAACATCCCCCTGACTCGATGAACCCTTTCAAGGTCAGGTCTTTCTACCCTTTTCAAATAGGGTATGATTGTTTACTTTGAAACTTGTAATTGAGTTTTATAATGTAATAGTATTCGTGTAATGATATTATGAATTATGATACAATAGTTTAGAGAATGAAATTGGTATTTATAAATTATTATAATTTAATTAAATAAATTGAAGCCAAAACGCGACGTTGAGTTCAGCCGTTTAAAACACAATGTATCGAATTCGGGCGGAAAGTGGTGAACGGAGTGTCTTGACACTAGGTTCTCTTTGATTACCCTACTATGCGGGAAAAAGCGTTAATGCTGAAAAAAATTAGATAAACAATAGTTTCTGAATAATTTTAACATTTTTTTAAAAATGTTATTCACACACTTAGGTAATTGAAAAAAAATACATTGAACACATGGCTTAGCGGACAGAGCGATTGAACGGTTCTCAAGAGGCGCGGGTTCCAATCCCGCCGCGTTTGTATACGTTTTCTAAATATATGTAGTTTTTCAATAGCTAGTCTATAGCAAAAATTACTTTTAAGAACTACCGCCAAAATGTTCGTTCGACAAAGTGCGGCGATGGATTTCGCTAGACGTACATTTTAAAATATTAAAATTGTTATGCCTTAAAATATTCTTTGTTCCTAGGTTTTAAGCGCAAAATAAATAATAAACACGATTGGTTGTGGGTTCGATTCCTACTCAGCAGAATGATTAATTTTTAAATATTTTCATGTATCCACTTTGGTACCTAAGACACAGCGCGGGTTTGAGCTCACACGCAATGTATTGATTTTAGTTGAAAAGAGGAGAGCGGAGTTTCTGGACACTAGAGTCTCTGTGACTACAATGCTATGCGGGGACAAGTGTGAAGCTGCTTTTAAACATAAAATTACATTTTGTTTAAGCTCTGAAAAATATAGCAATTGATGATGAATGAATAAGATTGATAAAAAAAATTTAAGAAATGGTCAGCTGTTCAAAATGTAAAATTAAATATAAAAATAAAAAATATAATTATTGGATAAGTTATTAAAAATAAAAAACGTTTATGCATCGGCCGGGAATCGAACCCGGGCCGCCCGCGTGGCAGGCGAGCATTCTACCACTGAACCACCGATGCTTGTTAATATGAGTTACAATTTGCAAATATTACTTATGAAATAAGATATAAATTTAGTAATGGCTATTGAATTTCCTTAACTAATTTAGTGAAAATGACTGATGATAGTCTACGAGACAAGCTGAACATCAGTCTATATATTAATTCTATGTACAATTGTTGGTTTGTCTAATTACATATGTATGCATATACGTTTATGATTTTCTATTTAGCAAATGCTCATTGTCGCAAAATCGTGGCACTGTGGGGCACCGTCTGGCTATAAGCGCAATGGTCGTTGCTTCGATTCCTGCTCTTATATTATTTTTATTTCTCCGCTCTGGTACCTACGACAATGCGCAATGTCGAGTTCCGCCACTTAACTCTATTTCGAGCGGAAATTCTTAGAACAGAGTGTCTTGACACTAGGTTCTCTCTGACTGTCCTGGCATGCGGGAAACAGCGTGAAGCTAAAAAACAAGTTTGGAATAGCCAGTAGACCGAGTGCGATTAATCTGAAGAATAAATCCACCTTGTTGCGAATATTTGGTCAGTATGTTATTAATTTTCATTATACAAGTAATAAATATATTAGTCGACACGTGAATACAAGTTTGCGTTTAAAATAACAGAGGCTTTTGTTTTAACGAAATTACTTATAAACTTCTATATGATATGACCTATTTAATACAATACTGGCAGAGGTGTACTCAACATTGAAAAATATTGTAAAGACAAATAACAGTCAAAACAAGGCGCTAGAAATACATTAAATTAATAAAAATAGGTTTGAGATACATTTCTGTATAAAGTGGTATATACGTTGCTATGGCAACACGTATTTTGAGCATACTTATATCGCCCACGCAATTGTTATACATTATACCCAAGATATAATGTTATAAGCACATTATAGTTGAATAAACAATCCGAGCCGGTTCTAGTGGTCGTCCATTTATTAAAATTTTGAAATTGACTTCAGAATTTCACACGTAGGCCAAAACAATGGTAGAAAATGGCCGTTTAAACTATTATTTGAACAGTTGCCATAATTTACAGTTTCAGACTAAAATGGCCTATCTTTACATTTAAAAATTTTCAACGTAATTACACCATAGCTAGGACTGTATACACGATGATTGTGGGTTAGATTTTCATTTGAAGTACCTAAATGTATCCTAATAATTAATATTTTTAAGGTGGTCGTTACCATGGCATCGCAATAAGACAGGGTCTGACAGTAAACACAAATGGTTCATATCCAACTTAGGGAAATGTATTTTTAAAACATTTTTTCGAAAACGTATTAAAATATGAACGTAGCGGGATACGAACGCCTCTCACACACCTCTTGAAAACCAGTCGTCCAAAATTATTATACGTTGTCTAAAATGTTTTTAATGTGTGTGAATAACACTTTAAAATATGTTTTTTTTATTTCCCTACATTTATTTTAATTATTCAAGAAATACATCGACTTTGGGCGAAAAGTGGGAAACGGAGTATCCTGACACAACCTTTAGTGTCTTAACCACTCTGAAGTGTAACGGAGAGTGAAAAGAAAAAATCTTTACTTATGTCACTTCCTTCAAAGATATTATTTCTCTATATAGACTTTATTACGAACTGGTCGGAAACAAAACTTACAATGCTTGTTGACGCAGATGCATTATGGAATTTAGTTTGTTCCAAGAGAGGTCGTTAACTGTAAAAACTAAAGACCATTAAAAATTCAAATAGCGTATCTTGTTTACATAACCCTTTTACATAAATAAAAGGTAATTTTAATATATTGAAAATTATAAGGCAGTAGCAGGCCAACTATGCGCAGTGGGACAGCGTCTGACCGTAAGCGCGTTTGGTTGTGGGGTTCAATTCCCTTTCGAGGGATTAATTAATAATAATATGAATAAATTAAAACATATTTTCATTTCTACGATTTGGTACTTAAGACAAAGCGCAGCCTTAAATTCTGCCAATCAAACATACAAATGTCTCGATTTTGTGCGAAAAGTGGAGAACGGACTGTCTTGACAATATTTTTCACTCTGAATTTGAATTTCTTTTTTTTTTCTCTTATTTTTTTTGCTATAAGAGATAAAACGTGTAGCTGAAAATAAATAAATAAGGCAATAGTTATTTTAGGAATTGGTACATATTTAGTTCACACAATAGGAATACACCATACGGATGTAATAGGTCCGATTTGTAAAATATTTCCTTTAACTTATTGTCCGTTCTTGAATTTTTGGCAATATACATTGCGTGTTAAGTATCAGATGTTCAGCAGATTTTAACGATGCGCTTTATCTTACCTGAGCAGTGAAAAGAAAATAATTTTGGATATAACAATTATTCTCCCACTGAGCTACAATAGCGTCATTGTATTTACATTGTAATAGGTAATATTTCTTATTTAACTTTATTTGTTTTTGTCTAGAAAATAAAAAAAATATCATGTCTGGTTGATCTAGGACAATTGTTTTTGCCCACAATCTAGAGACGGGGCAGTGTGTGTTAAGTTTTGTTCATACCAACCATAGAACCAACCAACAATAGTTCATAGAAACCAAGGTACCAAACAGACAAAAAAATTTCAGAACTTTTGATATATAGATACCGAATTCGGTTACCACTTGAAAATCCATTATTATATTAGTAAAGTCTATAATCATGCATATTTTAATATTAGTTAGGTTTCCCCTGAACGCTACCATTTCAGGGCCTTCAAACGTCGAGTGTTCTCAGTCAGTCAGTCAGACCTTCACCAACAGGTTCACAACTCCTCTGTTGTTGTAAATATCCATGGGCGAAGGTAACCACTTACCATCAAGGTGATGCTTTTGCTGGTTTGCCTCCTGTTATCAATAAAAAAAAACAAAACTCACATGTTCACATTTATATTTTTAATGGAATGTCAATTCACGTACAATTTAGAATTAGGTCCAAAAATAATTTATGCGTGTTAATAAAAGTTTTAAATTCTTCCGCTATAATATATGCTATCATATTTATAATAATAACGGCTTATTTAGCTTTATATTTCGTTAAAGAATTCGTTATTATCAATATTATTATGGGATATATGGGATGCCGTCGTGGCGTAGTTAAGAAACCTGATTAAATATGATTGGTTGGTTGTGGGTTCGATTTCCAGTGTTTTTATTTTAATTTTTCTAGTCTAGTTAGCCTAAAGAGTATAAAACACTAGTAAGAAATTTTATTTTATAACACTTTACAGTAGTCCGTGATCGCAGGTAGACTACCGGTGACCACCTACTATTGTAAAGTGTTCGAAACGTCGGGTTTTCTAAAATGTATTTTAGAATACTAATAATTTACGCGATTACTCCGGTCAAAAATAGTATCACTCAAAATGGGTTAAAATCGGGAAGACCAAAGATATTATTAAGAAATTAGTAATATTAATAAATAATTATTATAGTGGTACAGTCAGTGTCTGGACATGCGATGATTGTAGGTCCTTGAAAAAGGTTTTCTAGGAGGCAGAGATATGAGACCTTCGCTCAGTCCGAGCTACACTTAATAGTTCGGGCGCTTGATGCCCTAAAAAAAACTATTATTTTTAGTATTAGTACAGTTATTAATATTTCTCCAGTTAGTATAACGAAGAGTGATGCTGGGATCCACCACTTAACACGAAGTATCTCTATAAAGCATATCTGAGAATACTGGTGGCCCGCCGACAGCAAAAATAATACACTCTCGTACATTCGTTTTTACGTGTTCTACGTGTTGCTACAAGTAAATTTGAGCCAAATATAAAAAAGATTGTGAGCACTATGCAGTGCCAAGCTTCAAATTAATAAATTCTTTATCAATTTTAATAAATTATTATCAATTCTTTATTGTGTTAAATTACCTATACATCTGGCGGCCCGCCCGCCATCAGTTCATGATTTGCCCGAGTGGCCCCTAGTCTTAAAAAGTCTGTGCAACTCTTTATAGCAAAAGCATTAAAAAGGGGGAAAAGAATGTTTTCACTTACTGTCTATATTATTATGTAAAATCTTCCGTGACTTCTGAGTGTTCCAACTGATTGATTGATAGAAAACGGACAGCGGAAACTACTGGCCGTAGAAGGCTGAAGAATGGTATGAGGCTGCTGAGAGAGTTTTGTAGTTCACGCAAACGAAGTCGCCAGTTATAATTCGTTAATAAAATATTTTAAAGTTTGCATACTGATACCATATTAGATAATATCCGATCAAAGTGTTTTGCTAATACATTTTTTTTACAGTTATTAAAGAATAAATTTACTACAGTAATACGTTACTAAATGAATTAATTTGTAATAGAATTTTAATAAGGCGCTATGAGTTCATTCGAATAGTCTAGGATCGTTGTTTATAAAAGTAAACTAGTATTCGGCGCTAAATTCGTTGGCAGAGACTTTGTGATGCCTTAGCTTATCCTTATTATATATTTTTTATTTTAATATTTCATTGTGTCTGTTTAACATAAAATTTTATCCTATTTTAACTCCCGTTGACATTTCGGAAGATATTCTCATTGACCGTTCATTTTAGCCATATTACACGTTGGCCGAAATCTAACGCTGTGCTTTGTCTTAATACAAAGTGGGATTTGACCCACAATCATCGTATTGAGCATGTATCAACTTTGTACTATAATATTATTGCTTATTGATATTAGAAATGTGACCAAAAATTAGATTTTTAAAATAATGAATTATTAATATAATGGAGAACGGAGTGCCCTAAGTTTAAAGCTTTAAAAGCGTAAAGCAAAAATAAATAATTGTGTTCTTTATTCAGTATTGAATTAAAAAAAACTTTTTACTGAAACATCTTTGTATTTTAAAATTATAAACAGCTTATGCCCTTGATTTTATGCCTAATTTAGTTCTAAAGGTCACCAATAGATGGTGTTTACAAGAATCAATGACGATAGCATTGTATAAACGAACAGCTGACTTTTCGTCACATTTTTGAAGCTAAAACAAGTATTAAATATATTTTATATTAAATGTATAACTAATATATATATATTTCTAGAGTTATATAGGGGGCTATCTATGATTTATTAATTTCGTATATTTTGTTTTAAGAGAAAATCTTTTTAAGATAATGTAATCTTAGTAAAATGTTATATTAAAATAAAACTTAGCTAATTTTACGAAGTACTGTATATCATATACATACATATTGCATACATTTAGTTTTGCACAATCTATGTATAGACTAGTCGACCAACTTGTCTAAAGACACAGCTGTTTGAAAACATACAAATTCAGTATTATCGTGACTCTGTCGTAGAGAGGACGCGTGTTACAAACTTAAAAACAATCCGATCGATATTTCGATCGATTTATTTACATTAATTTATAATTTTAGTTATTTAATATAAAAAATATTATGTAAAACAGTGATTTGGTTCAAATTGTGTAAAACGAAGTTACAAGTGTCTAGGTCAGTAGATTTAGGGATGACCTATCTAGTATAAAGTGTAGTGCAATAATTTATTGTGATTTGAAAGTTAATATAATACCTAAGTGTTGTGTGGGTTGGTGTTTTGAAATGCTATTTCTTGATATTGGAAACTGATTTCGTAATCAAAATGTTTGGAGTGCTGATGAAGCGGTGGAAACCTAAAAGGTATTTTCAACGTAAAATTAGATATAATAATAATAACTTGGTTTTTATAATGCTTTTACATTTTCCTGCTAGGTTTAAAATATATAAAAAAGGGATTTAATGTAATACTGTTTCCTACCTGTACCTTGTCATCCGGTTATAATACAAATATTTCACAAGTAGTTCTACTTACTGCTGTTTAAAAAAAAAAATTTTATTACAGTTAAAAAATTGTATTATTTTTCTGTAATAATTCTGTAATATTATATATAAAAAAATATATATACTAACACAAAAATTAAAGGGTAAAATAAGCTACATATAGATTAAAAACTAGATTAAATCAAATAAAAAAAAAACTCTTTGTAATCTCTATATATGTATTAAATTTTCTAAAATTAATTGAAGAGTAAAATACATTGTATTTTTATTTACCTAGAGCAAAAAGATACCAAAAAAGTATTACAGTTGCATAATTGTACCGGAAATATTGTTTTTTACTTAACGCTTCTTTATCTAGGGAACCTAGTGCTAAGTTTCTCCGATTTCCACTTTCTGCCTGAATTGAGCCATTGTGTGCTGAGTGGCGGAACACAACGCCGTGCGTTGTCTTAATAGAGCGGAGAAATGAAATTTTAAATATAACCATTTCTCCGACCCACAACCAATTCCGTTTACAGTCGAGACGATGGTGAACTACGCCAGGACGACGTAATTTTTTTTTAGTATGTATAAATAAATACATACTAAAAAAGAAGAAGACGTCATCGTGTTTATAAAAACGTGTTTAAAAATGATTATGAAATAATATTATAACTACTAACAACTGTAACTTTGTTACAGTTTTACTTAGTATAATATTATAAGCGTTTTAAAGTTTCCTTTTGATTTCTAGCTTATAAGTCACTACATTCTGTCTTGTATGGCGCAATCCTATCATAACGAAAGGTAATTTAAGGTAGGGGCAGAGTAGTGGGTTTCGGTAGGGTATAACGATTATTCTTAAGAATGATCGATAGAAAAATAAAAAATGGATACTAAAAAAAACTATACCTTTATATACCTCTACATAAATAAATATTGGCAGATTCTTATTTTTGTTTATGTAATACTACCTTCTTATTAAGGAGAAGGTGTCAAAAAGTGCCAACAATCGACTTACATAGGTAATAATTGAATGGCCTACGATTTTTGTATGTTTATTTGCATTGAGCTCAAGCGAGATATGAACCTGCATTCAACGTCAATTGCATCTTTCAAAAGACGACCAATAAGGATCTTAGTGAATACCATTTGTAACATCCACTGCACTGGAATTTTAGGCAGAAGTCTACAAAATATAAAAAATGGTTTAATATAAAAAAAGTCAAATTAGAAGAAACTATGAACACCTGCCGAATGGCAGATGCTATGCACCTGGCTGGTATATTTCTACAAATGCATACCTTTTTAGAATTCTAGGACAAAAAAATATAATACATTAAAATTATTGAACGTCTTAATTGCATATAGTTGTTGTCTGTCTGTTTGCGACAAGTGTTACAGCCTACAGTAATTTACAGTTATAATAATTTTAAATAGAACATCTAAAAATATTGTATTACAACAAGAGATATCAAGGAATGGTTTGGGTCCGATCACCACTCGAGGGAATGATTATATTTAAATTAAAAGTGAAAAGTAGAAACGTGGACAACTTTGATCTCTATCTAACCTGCAATGGAGCAAAAGTAAACAAGAAATAATAATATATATATATATATTTATTTTTTATTTATTTCTTACGTAAAACAAATGCATTACATAATTAAAATACATAGAACACTTTTACGAAAACAAAGCCAAGTTTTCCCCTTACACACTGATTATAGGTACAAAGCTATACATTATTAAGATATTTCCAGTTATAAGGAAAGATCTTATTTTAACAGAACGAAGAACAAGATCTCTCCGTTCTCCACATTTCAATGTTTTTGTAAAGAATAAATACTAATTTAACGACGATTTTGGCTGTCATTTACAAATTTGCCTGTACCTTTGCCTTTCAAATAGTAAATACCTTAATGTTTTCAAGTGCTTACTTGAACAATTTGCATTAGTCATACGCTACTAATATAATAAATATATTTTATATTATATATGTATATTAGTGCACATATTTGCATTGGATGTGCTTTTTCTCGCATAGCAGTGTAGGCAGAAAGAATCTAGTGTCAAGACACTCCGTTCTCCACTTTAAGTCTGAAATTAAGGCCAACATCTCGCAATGGGATAGCGTCTAACTGTAAACATGTTTGATTGTGGGTTCCATTCCCACTGGGGGGGACGATTGTATTTAAATATTTTCATTTCTCCGCTCTCATACCTGAGACTAAACGTGACGATGAGTTTCGCCACTCAACACGGAATGTCTCGATTTCGGATGAAAAGGGAAGAATGGGATATGTCGCAGATTATAAAATGAATTAAGCACATGTACAATATTAGGTTATTGGTATTTCGATAAATTATATAGATTTTTTTTTATTTTGTAGAAAAGGAGAAGAGCACTCCACTTGCCTATTTGTGTTTTGGTACTGAAATTTAATATTACATTGTTATTTAACTCGAGTTAATAAATTAGTTTCTAAAGATACAAGCTGAAATACATTTAAATGGTATTTTTCCCGTTATCCCAGTCATCGTGGTCGAGATATGTGATATGATTTTTCGCCCGAATTCGACAAATTGCGTGTTGAGAGGTGTAACTCAACGCCGCGCTTTGGCTTAGGTACCAGTGCGGAGTTAAAATATTTAAAATACAATCATTCACAACCATCGCGTTTACAGTTAGACGATGTGTAAGTATGATTTTGTTATAAAATTTATAACTAAAAACCACAAATTTAACTTATTTAAAACCTGCCTTATAACTCATATTATATGACTATCGTTAGACGGATATACATGTCACTTAGTACGGCCCATTAATTATCTTTTTTTTAGGCAGCTTTACAATTATTTCCGTATAGTAGGGTAGTTGAAGAGAACCTAGTGACAAGACACGTTGCGTAGAGACGTTTCCGCTCTGTGCTCCCATGATATAAATGCGTTCTCTACCGCATTTATCATGGGTAGTGTTCTGGAGAACTGTTTGACTTGATTCGTGCCGCTGAGTTTTCCAACCGCACAGTACGTAACTGACTGAAATACCATCTTCACCATCTGGTGAATATGGTTATCCAGATGGATACGTGGCACTCTACTACTGTGCGGTTTTGTAGGAACATGCTTCCACGTGCCACTCAACTGTCGAATGGCCTACCAGGAACAGATATTCCAGGTGTATTCGACATGTGTACCTTCAAAAAGCGCGTCTATTTCCACCTTAAACGGTGACGGTGACCCGAACGCTCGTTTGACTCGCCTATAAAATTAAAAAAAAATTGAACCCATAAGCAATAGCGGTCCCACTGGACCACGATGACCTCTTATATTATCTTTAATAGATTATTACAATTTATTACATTAATTTTATAGCATTAGTGGAAATATGAATTAATATTTATTTTTTTATTATAATTGATTCAGAAACTAGCGGGCCAGCATTACTTTTAATTATTTGTCAGTGAATACACTTCAAAACACAAATTGACTTTTATTATCGTCGTGCTTTTTCTGGTAGAAAATGCGAAAACAGTGAAATGTAAAATACGGAGTGTGCTCTCTCCGTCTGCGGAAGTCGGGAATAGTGAGAAAGTGTCGAAAGTGCTTGTAATAGCTTATTTAAATAAAAAAATATTTAGATTTCGGTGAAAAGAAACTAGTTTTGAAAAGAATCTAAGAGTTCTCATTATCCTAATCGTTTAACAAACTTACTTTCAGCTCATCTTATGTTCAATATAAAGTAAACGTTCAATTGTTTTTTTTTCTTTTGGCCATGCCAATCTTGTAGACATTACCGTTTTAAGTGTGAAAAAATATAAAATCAATTTTGACACCTATCAATATTTTATATCATGTAAGTATTTTAGATAATTATTTTCGTTAGAAAACGTTATTATTTTCGTTTTAGAGGGTTCGTGCTTTGAAAGAAAAAAGCGTTCAATTTTTGTTGTTTCTTATAAGATCACCTTATCCGTTTGTTTGTACGCGTGTCAACGCCTTTTTCTAAAGATTTACAAGGTGGAAGTTGCATATACAAATCTAACAAAACCAAGTTACTTTCATCAACTTCTCAAAGTTTCAATTTGCATGAAAAAGTCTAAAATGGTTTTATGCTTTAACAGATTTCATTGAATAGTAAGGCTTTTTATTAGTCTACAAGTTATTCACTGCGCTTGCTTTATTAGGTAAGAAATTTCTTCGGTATATAATTTCTTGGTATATTATTCAAACGAGCGTTTTTACTTTTGAGTAGACTACTATATATATATACTATATATTTATAAAAAGAATTCTTCTCTTTATTCTTTCTGTACTAATTTTATGCTTCATTACTTATAGATAATAACACTTGTTTGCTTTTGCGTAGGATAAAATCAAGATTCTTTCTTTTGTAAGAAATTAATATGAATAATTTTATTTACAATCTAAACATAAATTCTATTAGAAAACGACTCTAGATTCTTAATATTAGAGGAAGGCTTACAAAATTAAGGATATACATAATTCCTTACTTAGTAAATAGTTTTTACGACAGTATACGAATGAAAATTACTGAGAATGGTACTAGGTAATTGTTATGAAATAATATTTAAACGCTATTGGTTTGGTCACTGTATGCGCCGATTGGTCACTGTATGCGCCGACGACCTGAAGAAGGCCGAGTTTGGCTGGATGCGGAAGGTGGATGACCGGGACCTGTAGCGCACCCTGGGGGAGACCTACGTCCAGCAGTGGACAGGAGAAGGCTGAATTGATAGATTATTTATTGTATTTATAAACTAAGTCTAATAACTCGAGGCACTCGAGATAAAACCGTCTCCGACAGCTCCTGTCGATTGCAATGATATGTCGTATTATAAAATAATATTTTCAGCGTATATTAAATAATAATAAAAAATATATCTTTTTCTGTCACTAATACCACCATGAAAAATTGCTGTCAGTTAGTATCTAACAAAAGCCTCGACATATTTTGCTGTATCAAAACGTGCTTGAACAATGGCCTGAAAACGCTGAATCGCCCAACGCGATTTGTTTCTGAGCCTATATCAGATCGTTGTTAGAAATCTGACACAGCTTAGTTAGTAAATAAATTGCTATGTAGATGTTCTTTGTAATACAATATCTATTTTTAGTTGGAAATAAGGTTTCATTATTTCGAATGCCAAATTCTTTTGAAAAGTTTATTTGCCTAATTGGGTTATTACGTTATCGGCATATCGTTATATTAATAATAATTCTTTATTGTCTAAGAAAGAAAAATAACAAAAAACAAAATTAAGTTTTTCTTTCTTTATCATAAATTAAATAAGTAATCATTATGGTAATATACGATTTGCATATTTCTGTATACTTTCTAGAGCAAATTGGTTACTTAATATTGTATATACAACAGTGGTATTACTGGGCATAACTTGAAAATCAATTTTTCTGCTGAATTTTCTTGCGCGCTTAAATGTGTTATTTTTTTGGCCTTGAGACCCTGGTTTTCATTACCAGCAGTTTTGTTGCACCATTCCTGCTTAATACAGCTTGTTAACTATCGAAACAAGCACTGTACATGCAAAAAGGTAAAAATATGCGGTAACGCTAAAAATATCTTTTTATGTATTTGCATATGCAATCATGCAAATGCATAACTTAACTTAACTAAAAATAATGTCTACTTATAATAAAATATAGTTAAAAGAAGAAATCATAACCAAACAAGGAACGTGGTCGAACCAGACTTAGAAAAAAAATACGTGTAAAGTCCAAGTGTAAAAACTAAATTTATAATTTTATATCACTGGATATCTCACAGGGAATCCTATAGGGATCAAGGCTTCAAAATTCGACATTCCAGTATTATCCTATGTTAAGCTTTGGACTGTCTAAATGTTAAATATAATTAAACTGTAAATAAATAATAAAGAAATAAAATAAATAAGTACCTAATATTAACTTTTTCATATACAATTTTCACAGAACGTTGTTAGTGGAAAATTTTAATTAGTTATATAATACTAACTAGCGCGCTGGAAACCTAACACAAAGAATCAAATTCAACCTAGTTTTTTCGAGTTCGAAATATAGAAGTTAAAATGTAATTTTAACTATTTGTTTTTTAGCATCAAGCATAGCAGGGTATTTAAAGAGTCAGAGAGAAACGTTGTATCAAGACACAACGTTTGAACTTTACATTCAAAATCGCGAACGCCGCGACCTAAGGAACTAAACGCCGCACTTTGCCTTACCAGAACGGAGAAATAAAAATGAACTTTAATGTAACCGTTTCGCCATGTTCGGATTGAACCCATACCCGTCACGTTTACAGTCAACTAATGAGCCATTGGGCGATTATGACCACTTATAGCCTATAGGAACATTTTGTTATCTTTATCTGGACCTCCGAGAGCCAGCGAGCAGAAGCTGGTTTAAGATTTAAATGATTTGAATATTATCATCATTACTTATAATTATGAAACTAAGAAGTTTTAAAACGTTGTTTATTATAATAGCATTATTAACAACCGAAAGTTGGTAATTCTTAATGACCGTAAAATAAATGATTATTTTTATATACAGTTTTACACATAGTAGTGTAATTGAAATGATTCGGAGTTAACAAGATATGTTTAGGTTCAAATTTCACTTGAAGAATTCTTGAGGTCACAGTGGCGCAGTGGCATCTGACTGTAAACGCAATTGGTTGGATTGGTTGTGGGTTTGAATCTTACTCAGAAAAATGATTATATTTTAATAATTTCAATTTCTCCGCTCCTGTACCTAAGACATAGCGCGGCGTTGATTTCTGTCATTCGACACGTAATGTCTCGATTTCGTGTGACATGTGGAGAACGGAGTGTCCACACTAAGTTTTTTCTGGCTGAAGGGAAAAAACGTGAAGCTGAAAACACGACGAACCACGATAGTGTTGCTAAAAAAACGTACAAACTAATAACTATTCACTAATCTTAAATTCTAAGATAAAAGCAAGTAGAAAAACAGTTCTAAGCGTTTAATTATATAAAGAAAACTTCAATTTTATAAAAAAACATAACAGTACCTATTTTAATTTGCGTCGACTCTTTTGTTATGACCATAACAAGAAGTTATTATTTAAGAAATTATCTTTTATTCATAAATTGTAATAAATATTCATATAATAATTTATTTTGGACGTCGACTTTACGTATTTAAAACTGGGACGTGTTAAAATGCACATGACAGCTCGTATCTTATTTGAATGACTGTATATAGTTTAAATATCAGGACTGATTTAATGTTGTGTTATCGAGCTTAGCATAACAGTGACTATGATTAGAAGAAAAATGGAAAAAGGAGAGAAACAATATGTCACTAAGTTCTCTTTCTTTATTTAGTGTTGTATTTACAATTTCACCCGCTTTTAACCGCAAAACGCTTTGTTAAATAACCGAGGTAATATTTTAGACATAAACATTCCTCCCAATGGGAATCGAACCCACAACCAATCGCGTTATAGTCAGGTGCTGTCCCACAGTGCCACAATGGTGCCTCCGTTTAGTGTTTTAAGTTCTATTTATTTAGTATTGTGAGTATACTTCACTAAATACTCTGTATATTTAAGTTATATTTCACTAAACTCTCCGTATTTAGTTGATTTGAGTGGTATTTCACAAAATATCCTCTTTCCTTAGTACTTTGAGTATTTCATTAAATTTTGTTTCTTTACGTCAATTCATTCGGTAAAGTAAGAAAGTTCTTTATTTTTTTCATACTGATTTTTATAAACAACATGTCGTTATTTTATACGAAAAATATAGTGGCATTTATTATTTTTATCGTATAGTCAAATTAATATATACCTAAATAAAGTTAATTCACTATTAAACTGTGGACAAGTGACTGTTCTCCTCTCTCATTTTAGATGAAATCGCAACTAAAGAAAGTTACTATAAAAAAATATCACGTTCGGATCGATTTACAATATTCACAAGTATTTTGACCAAATGAAAGCATTACATATTTAATCGATTATAAAAATATTGTATAACTGTGATATCAGTTAGTGAAAGTTGAATATACGCTGTTGATTGAATGCGTTAGTCTTTAGTTATATAATTATTTTGTCTTCAATCTATTAATTTTCAAGGAATATGCCGAGAAAATGTACTGTTTAGACACTTTCCTACCATTTTATAGATATAGCTTATTGAATATCAGAACTTACTAGGCCTTAGAAATTGATTATTTAATTAGACGTAACATTTTTTTAAAATGTTATTCACACACTTAGGAAATTGAAAACTTCTTGAAAAAAAGATTTGAAAATCTTTGTGTAGCAGAAATTTGTAAAAATTACAGATATGCTAACAACAAATATAAGTTGTAATAAGCGTGTAAGAATTTTGACGTAGCCGGATGTAGAATGTAAGGCTTAGAAGTCAGAGCGCTTGAACGGTTTTCAAGAGACGAGGGTTCAAATCCTGCTGTGTTTAAAATTTTATACGTTTTCTAAATATATGTTTTTTATATAATTATTCAGAACGTCAGAGAGAACCTATTGACTGTTGGCTTTCTCAACATTGCGTGTTGTATGGCGGGGGCTAGTGAATATATATAGATTCCCTCAAATGGGCATTGAACTCAAAACCATTGTGTATCACCATTTTCACATTTTTCAGCCTCCGACCAGCTTACTGTTTTTTTAATTAAATTTGGTATTTTTTTCAATGGGTTGCTTATGATATGTATAGTAAAGGATATCACCTGTCGTCTTGCCATAGATGTATGTAGATAGACATGTGTATATTATACGTTATACACAAAGCGACGTAGCAAATGCTTTATGTAAATTTGAAGGGCAAGAGAAAAAAGCTACTGACAATTGTTTTTAGTTTAGGTGAAAACTATATATTTGTATAATTATATCGTTTTAACTAGCTTGTATTATTTTTTACATTTTTAAAGTGTTATTTACACACTTAAGAAATTAAAAAACATGTTCTTAGAAAATGTATCAAATCTTGGTCGTTTTCCAAGAGGCGTGGGTTCGAATCCCGCTGCGTTAAAAGTTTTATACGAAATAATAGAAATATAATAAGTTCTTTGATTTTTGTGATTATTAGACATTTTGAAATGAATCTATTTTAACCGGATTAATCGCGTATAATTTTGGTATTCGAAAATACATTTTTAGAACCCGACGTTTCGAACACTTTACAGCAGTACTGGGACTGTACTGCTGTAAAGTGTACTGAGACCCAATACTGAAAACTTTGAAGTCTCAATCCCATCACACCAGAGAGCAAGATACAGTCAGCTCATTTTGCAAGAAACCAGGGCAATACGCGAGGCAGCTAAGAAATCGTTGGCGATAGTTTGAGATAATAATTGTATCAAATGACAGACAAGTGCCAAGTCCAGTCTACCTGTGACCACAGACTACTGTAAAGTGTCTGAAATGTCGGGTTCTAAAAATATATTTTCGAATACCAAAATTATACGCGATTTATCCGGTTAAAATAGTTTCATTTAATAATAGAAATATATTTTTCGATTTCCTAAGCTTTTATTAGTTTTACATGTAATAACAAATTCTGTTACTTTGTTTTGAACAACTTGTTGCCGTCTGTTTTGCTTGAAAGTTTGCGGTCGTGTCCAAATCCTATAATACTATTTCAAGCGTGTTTCCTTTAGTTTATTGTGTAAAAATATGTTAATTGTTGTTAACTAATAAGTTATTATTAATTGGATTAAATTCTAAAACCCTTCCAATAATAATTATTATTATTGGAAGGGTTTTAGAATTAACCTACATTATTACACTTAAAACAAATATATTTTATATAATCAATACACATGCAAATTAAAAAAGAGGTAATTACAAAAAAAATACCAATACAAATAAAATCAAGTTACATAGAAATAAAAAAGAGTGTCTGTTTGTAATATTAAAATAACCACTTTCTACTTATTGCTGATTTATGTATGTATACACGGTACAAGTACACAAATACATGTTTTTACGTTTTTTGTCTGTCTGTCCGTCTGACGGTCTATCTGTTTGTTTCGGCTAATCTCTAGATCGGCTGGGCCGATTTTGAGGGGACTTTCACTGGCAGATTGCTGATGTAATAAGGAGTAACTTACTTACTTTTATTTTGGAATTCTACTTTGCCAAAGTCGCGGGCATATATAATATGGAGAATGGAGACCATTGTGGCTCAGCGGGACAGCACCTGACTATATAGTTTGATCCCCATTCGGAGAACTGATTTTATGTCTCACTCTGGTACAAGTCGAGGCATTGACAATGACAACGGAGCGTGTAGATCTAGGACACTAGTTTCTCTCTACCTAGTATAAGCAGGCAAAGAAACACTTCCAACATATCGACATACACACTTACATACATACATTTGTATGGTCATTGAAACGTATTGTAAATGATAGTTTCACGTGCGACTGAGCAAGATAACGGTATCTACTGATAATGCCACAGTATTGACAGTTCGTATGCAGAGTATGTTATAGTTTAAGTTATAAGTAAAAATTTCTATTCACTCAATTATTTCCCCGAAGGATTCAAAAAGTTGACTGCGCCAAGTTATTTACATGTAAAATATGATTTAACTTTAATCATATTCATATAAACGAATGCTATTAGTTTAAATAGGTATTTAGGATACGAGCTTTATTAGTTTATCAACACACATTCACGATTCGAGAATCGATAGCCGTTGGGGCGGAAAGGAGTGGGGCCATGGATATTGCTTAGTGGGCAGGCTCAATACCAGGTGTACTGGTCTGGTCAAGGTCATCGGAAGCCGCTGGATGCAGGGTAGTGATGGACCAATCGTCGTGGAGATCCTTGCAGAAGGTTGTTTTATAGAAATATATTATGAAAGTACCAACTTGTTCCGTTATGTGAGTCAATTAAACGCGCGAAAATAAAAACAAAAATATAAAAGTTATGTTATATTACTAAGTACTATGTTACAAGTAAAACGTTTAAAAAATAATTATTTGGACACTCTGTCTGTTGAGTGGCAGAACGCCGCGCTTTATCTTAGGTAGTAGGTAGAAATAATTATTTGATATTTTAAGTTAGAAATCATGAAAAACACCAGAGCGACAAAAACATTTTCCGCTCTCGTACCTAAGACAATACATGGCTTTTATTTCCGCCACTCACCACACAATGTCTAGATTTCATGCGGAAAGTGGAGAACACAAAAAATACGTGGAGCTGGAAATAAAGAAATTATGTAATCATCAGCAGTTTGTATGGATTATTATTATATTATGTAACTAGCGACCCGCTCGCGGCTTCGCCTGCGTAAACTACACTACTAAATTAAATCATAAACTTTGCTTCAATTTATAACTTAAATGGTTGCTACTTTTCAATTACTAACTGAATGAAATGAAACAAACTATATATGTTAAGGTAAGCTTACCAAAATATAAATGTCAAAGCTGTATGTAAATCGGTTAAATAGTTTCTGAGATTAGCTTGCACAAACGCACAGACAAACAGAGGAGAAAATTAAAAATCATTATTTTGGAATCTATTACATTGCCCTCAATAATATTTTTTTTAAATAGACATAGATTTATTATATGTATAGATTAAAGCATTCTTGTTCTTTGTACACAATCTCGTAGAAAAAAATAAAAAATACATCGTAATACAATGAAAACGCTTAAGTGTCTAGACACTTGACTGGACTAAGCTTATATTAGTTTTTATTTGCGTAACTATAGTACATTTATAATTTATTTATTGTATGCAACAATTTCTGTTTTTATAGCACTTTGAAAGGACAAAAGCCTTATCTATGTATAATGACGCTTGGGAACAAGTTTATATGAATACCTCGTTTGAATTACGCTTTACATTAATCTATTACTACTAGCGACCCGCTCGCAACTTCGCTTGCGTAAACTTTTGTATTATTGTTCCGTAAAACAATTATACGTAAAATAATCAATTTAGCTTATCCAGGAGGAAAAGCTAAAAAAATGGAAGCAAAAGTAGCCTATGTCCACAATAAAATTATCACCATCAGTTCAGCTTGGCCGTGATGACGTCACAGACCGACAGACATTTAGTTCCTTTTGCATTTATAATATTATGAATGGCGGTCCTGTGTATTATTTTGTCAGTTTTTATAATAGTTACTATTATATATTCTATACAATGTTATAATAGTGGCGAATTTTCGTACGCGATTGTCATAGAATTAAATCTGGGGACTACTTATATAACAAAATATATACTTATATAGCAAATAAGCTATAAATTATTCAAAAAAGTGCTCACATGAGCATAAAATAAATAATTAACTTGAGTACATCGTGGCACAGTGGAACAGTAACTGACTGTGAATGCCATGGTTGTGGGTTCGATTGACACTTGACGTATGCCTATATTTAAATTACTTTCATTTCTCCGCTTTAATAAGACATATCGGGGTGTTGAGTTACGCCATTCAAATGCAATGTCTTTGAATCGGAAAGCGGGGAACAGAATGTCAAGACATTAGGCTCTGCCTAACCTGCTATGCTATTAAAATTATAAGCTTATAAAATAGTCAAATTTGCCTTGTACGGAATCAAACTGGCAACTACCTCAGTAGTTAGCAGTGAAACTGCCGGCGCATTGCTTTTATTCCATGTAATTGAAACACTCTCTAAATCATAATGACGATAGTTCTAATGGACGTGATAAGTTACGTTTAAAAGAACTTATTAATTATTATAATTGGTCGTTAACCCCTTAATAAAACAATTAGATTTGATTTGGTCGTTTTGGTGCAGTGGAACAGCGCCTGACTGTATCGTGCTATTGTGGGTTCGATTCATACTCAGAAGAATAATTATATTTAAATTATTATCACTTCTCCACTCAACAGGCAATATCTCGATTTCGGGAGTGGAACACAGTGTCTTAACACTAGTTTCTCTCCTACCCAAATATACGGAAATAAGCGTAAAGTTGCTCAAAAAAACATAATTAATGGGTTTAAATAAGCTCAGATTATATTTGAATTATTTTCATTTCTTCACTATGGCAAGACGCAGTGCGGCGTTGAGTTCCACTACTCAACACGCAGTGTCTCGGATTCCGTCAGAAAGTAAAGAACGACGTATCTTGACACTAGGCACTCTTTATCTTGGCTATACGGAAAAAAACGTGTAGCTGCCTAATATAAATTGTATTATAATAATTATATAATATCGAACACTTTATGTACGTGGGTTTGATTCCGTGCACAATAAATCAGTAACTTGAAAACTTTGGTTCACTAAATCACTATAGCAAAGCTATTTATTATGTCGTACTCAACAGGTCTATTATCATTTAAGGTGAGAATGAAATATATTTTTTTTAACAGCTTCACGCTGCTTCTCGCATAGCAGGCTTGTCAGAGAGAACTTAGTGTCAAGCCACTCCTTTCTCCGATTTCCAACCGAAATTGAAACATTGCGTGTTTTAAGTACCATAGCGAAGAAAATGAAAATCTATATCTATACATATATATACATAATAAAAATATAACTGATCGCTGTCTGTATATGAAAGATATTTAAAAAAATATTATTGTAGATATTTATCAATGGAATAGAACCCAAAACGAGGCTGTGCGTTCGTGCACGCATATCTCAGTAACGGATTCACCGATTTAAATGCAGCTTTGACTATTGTATTTTAGTACGTTTCCCTTAACTTATAAATTTAAGCAAAGTTTGTAATTGCAGTGTGAACGCGAGTGGGCCGAAAAACGTAATAGTTTAGTCGTGTAGTTTACACAGGTAAAGCCGCAAGTGGGTCGCTAGTATTTTAAATATAATCATTCCTCCGAGCGGGAATCGCATTAACAGTCAAAAGCTGTCACCTCTTAGACTAGAATATCTTAATTTTTATTTAATAGTTATATCCAAATAGAGTTAGTAATTACAGCCCTCTGGTCACCTGCTGTGATTTTAATTGGAAATTGGCCCTCTCTATTTGTAAAGCCTTGAAGGGTTTCACGCTGGGTGGTCACCCCATGAGTTTTAGAGTTCTACGGTCAAAAACTGAATCCTTACAAAAATACGTCTGAGGTTTTGTCGTTTACAAACGATAGTTTTACTTAAATTTTTTGTACAACTCAAGCAGCTTCACGCTTTTTTCCGTATGTGGCAAGTTAGGTTAGTATTTATTTATTAATCGATCACATTTTCTGGATAAATTTATATTATATATTTTTACATAAATGCAATACTAGTATATATAGTATTACGGCATAGGAATTTACTAGCAAGTCGCTTGGTTCTGCAGTTTCTGTAAATTTTTATTGTATCGTGTTAGTTGAAACGAGACAGGACAGACATGACAATTTTAACCATAAATATTAGTTAGGTTAGGTTAGCGGCATTGTTTGATTGTAAACGAGATAGGTTGCTGATTCTTTTTAAACTCGGTTATTTAAATTATTTTCATTTCTTTCCTCTCGTCAGAAAAAGTGCGGCGTTGATTTCTGCCACTCAACATGCAATATCTCGTATTCGGGGGGGTAGGGTGTCTTGACACTAAGCCTACTAGAGAACTAAGTAGAGAAAATGCCCTGCAGATATCAAAAAAATTAATAAAGCAACAGTACATTTCTTTGTTCATGATTTTTTTTTTCTATACGGAACTCTAATAGATATTACCATGTCACTGTTAATCGATATTTATATTTTTTTCCTATTGTATATTTCATATTATCCACGCTTGTGATAGGGGTGGTCTTGACTGAGGCCACGATTGTATGCACTTAATGATAGAAGTGTTGTATTATATTTTTGTATGAAATTTTTTAAATTTTAATTCTATGATAATGGTTTTTATACAAATGAATGTTATTTGTAAGATTTTTGTTAAAGACCACCTGTATTTTATTTTAACTAAAGAAACTAATTAATTCGTAGATATTCCATCGACGCTGACGCAGCCGTTGAAGCGTGACGTTGAGTCCCACCACTCAATAATCTCTCAGAAAGTTGAGAACGGAGTGTTTTGACACTTGACACTAGGCTCCCGCTCACTAACCTGGAATACAGAAAAAAATATATTTGATACACAAAAAACAATTAACATATACAATAACATAATGTACAAGCTTACAAAATTGAACAATTATCTAGTTAGACAAACTCTCAGCATCTTTGCCGGTCTTGAAAATTTAAAATGCTCCTTCAACCATACTTTATTTCAAACGATTGCCTCCTCGGGCGAAGCACGACTTCTCGGACATAAATTGCAATCCGCTAGTGTACAATTTAATAAACAAACGATTTACTACTAACATCGCTAACAGAATATGGGAAACTAAAATAATAAATTGAAAGACATTTTTTTTTAACTCGCATTAATTATTAGTTTGAGAGTAAGAAAAGAAAATTTTGTAACGGTACTTTGACCGACTTCTTGCTTATATTAAATGAATTATACTATATTAAAGAAAAGCAGCTTATTAGCCTAGTGTCTAGACACTCCGTTCTCCATTTTCCGTTTAAATCCAAAACATCGTTTGATAAGAATAACTGTGAAATTTTGCCTTACCAGAGCAGATAAATGAAATTAAAATCAAAGATTCTTATCCCCATAGAAGATTAAAAAGAAGATGAAAGTTTGTATATTATAAATAAAAATATAAGAACTTAGAAATTGTAATTAATCTTAAATTACAAACAGACATTATGTATACCATAACGATGTTATTTTAAACACTCCTCCCTAATTGGCTACTTACATCATTTCAAAAGGTAGAAAAAATAATTGTGACTTGAGCCAATACAAAACGATATAAGTGTCAAAATCAAATACTAGAGGCCATCAGATTTATTGATTGTTAAAGTAAATAAACTAAAAAGCAAAGTTCAAGGCGGGATACGACTCAAGTGACTCTCACCTGGTGTTACGTCAATCGGAATATATTTTTGAAAGGTTTGCGCCTAATATTTATTGTGAAATATAAATTACACACACACACAGAACAGAGACAAAGATAAATTTTAAACACAATGGTAGTGAAACATATTTTTAGAAAATGTGTAAAAATTTGAACGCAGCGGGATTCGAACCCGTGCCTCTTGGAAGCCTCTCGGGTTCGAATCCCGCTGCGTTCAAATGTTTATACGTTTTCTAAAAATATGTTTTTTGTTTCTTAAGTGTATGATTAACACTTTAAAAAAGGTTAAAAACTATGGTTGTGGGTTCGATGTCCGCTCAAGGTAAATATAAAGAGAGGTTGAGTCCTGGTACTCTATACACAATATTTAAAATTCGGTCGGAAGGCGAATAAAGGATTTTCTTGACACTTGACTCTCTCTGGAAAAATAGTAAAGCGTGAAAAAATGTGTACATTTTCATCAGGGATGGCCAAGCTCCTAGATAGTCCGAGCCATTTTTTAAGTTGAAATTTTTGGATGGCCGCATTTAAACACGTATTTAAAAGATATGCGAAGAAGGTATTGAATTGTTTTAAATTTAATAACACAAAAATTAAAAGGAAGTGCGTTTATTGAAATCCACCAAAAACTCGTTTAAATAATATTTCTGTAATATTTTACACATAGGTAAAAATTTACACAAAGGGCTAATCAGACTAATTTTCTTAACAAAATGCAAAGTTTCTACGAAATACTAAAACTTCTAGTTCATAAAAACTTTTACATAAAAATAATTAAATTAAACACAATATTACTTTCAAAAGCTGTTTTCTAACAAGGTTTGAAACCATTTTCCTCAAACAATGGAAGAAAACTACTTTGTGTGCAAATTACACTATACATATTTGCACCATGCGCTTGGCAAAAATAATTAGTCGACGAACAATTAAAATTTCACTTGCATACTTGCAAGTTAATTAGAATTGGGAAAGAAAAATTTCGCCAATGGGCCTTTGTGGCGCAGTGTGTCAGCGTCAGCTCTCTCCGCGATGGTTATGGGTTCGATCCTAGTCGGTAAAATAATTATATTTTAATTATTTTCATTTCTCCGCTCTGATGACAAGACAAATACGCGGAAGAAAGCGAAATGCTAAAAAAATGCTCATAATGTTAAAGTAAAATTAAACTTTTATTTAACATCTACGGGAAACGGAAAATTATTTTTTTCTTTGATATTATCAATAAATTTGTTACTTAAATTTCTTAATATTATGTCATTGATGTAGTAGCATTTCAAGGGGCAAAGATGCTGGTGGCTGTAACACGGTTTATACTAGTACGGCTGAAAACGCTCACATTTAGAAATAAAAACATAAATGTGTTTAATTTACAGGGTTTATGTATATATACTGAAGTCAATAAACTATTATTATAGTTTAGTGACAAGTGATATATGAAGCATGGTCACGGGTTCGATTCCCGATTTATAATAAGACTATAGGAATTTTCATAATGTTTTAGTTATGTACCGCATAAGGATTTTGTGGAAGTAAGACTATTTAGCACAAAAATATGATTCTGATTATATAAAGCGCGGTGTTCAATTTCGCCACACGATATATGATGACGTCATCAACATATGGGAAATATGCACAAGATTAAACACTAAATATTTTCTAATAAAATCTAACCTAAAAAGAAAATAGTATTTAATCCAATCCATACAAAATCTATTTTTTGCAGCTTCACGCTTTATCCCACATAGAAGGGCAGGCAGAAAGGACTCATTATGAACTCCGTTATACGCTTTCCGCCCAAACTCGACACTTACCAGTGCAGGGAAATGGAAATAATTAAAATATAATCACTCACCGGAGTGGTAATCGAACCCACAACCATCGCCTTTACAGTCAGATGTTTCACTGCACCACAATAGCCTCCACAGCTCTACCAGAGTAATTGGTATTATAATTTTCTATTTATTTTATGACGTGTAACAATATTGTTAATTAGTTCGTTGCCCATTCTCTCTATAAAATTAAAAATTTATATTTTTAGTATAAATAATTCTCCCATTATTAAATTTAAATTCATAAACTATAGATATATGTAATTAAGTTATTATGTTATGATTTACATAATCATATATCGGATTATTGATCTAAACAAAGTGCCCACAGTAATATTATTATTTGTTCAGTTCTAAGCCCCTATTTACACTCACAACTCAGCCGAATTTTAGACATTACCAATTTTCGCCGCGCTTTACTATAAAGACACTCGGGGTTCATACCCAGAGCTCTAGAATTCACGGAAGCCCTATTATAAATAATTACGGCTGAGTCTCATATAGCTTGTTACTTATTCAAGGGAGATGGCATTGCCGGTCTGGTTACGGAAAGCACGGTGTTAATTTCCGTTATACACGACAAAATATCTCTAAACTAAACGGAATGTGGAGTGACAATTTCTTATACATAAGTTTCAAGACTTGTTCATTTTGATACGAAATGTGCGTAAAAGTATTGAAATGTAGAAGCTCTCTAAAAACGCGTCTAAATTATGGAATAATTATGGAATTTGAATTCAACATGATTACTACCTTTTTTAACATTTTTTTAAAGTGTTAATCGGACACTTAGGAAATTGAAACCGTTTAAGAAACGCGGGTTTAAATCTCGCTGCGTTCCAATTTTTTTACGTTTTCTAAATATGTCTTTATCATTACTGCCTTTACAGACATAAGGTACATAACTCCTTACTGCACTGACATCCATAGCCCGGGTTATAGTTTCACATAATATTATAATACAACTTTTCTATGGCTGTAGACGCCGTCGTGGCGCAGTAAACGCGATTCAACACTTATAGTTATAGGTTCGATTGTAACTTAGGGAAATATAATAGAAGTAACTTTTACTTGTTTTCATTTACCGTTTCAGTAAGACATAGCGCGGCGTTGAGTTCTGTCACTCAACACGCAATATCTCAAATTCTGATGGAAAGTGGAAACCGGAGTGTCTTGATATTAGGTTCTCTTAAAATACAGAAGAAAATGTGAATCTGCTAAGTATTCTCTTAATAAACGCCATATATATTTATTTATACACCACGGAGGTATCGACCGATAAGGCTGAGCTATGTGGAAGTGATAAGTGACAAGTATCTAAGGTTAATCGCATCAAGGTTTCCTTGTTTTTTTATTGCTATCTTGTGTAACTAATATTGTATATATATATTGTAACTAGTGACCCGCTCGTGGCTTCGTCTGCGTAAACTACGTGACTAAACTATTTAGGTTTTCATCCGGCTGCGTTTTCACTTAAATTAATTTGATTTGACTTTGAATGATTTTCAATCAGGGAATGAATCAATTTAGACTTAGAATTTGATTTGTAAGAGACTAAACTCGATATTCAAAATCTATATAAAAGTTTTTAGTGACTTGATATACATGGCACAGCCGAACTGGGACTGGGTTTAAAAAGAAAATTCAGCTTGTATTAGAAATTCCAGAAATTTATCTGGGATTCCTGTGGAAAAAATAGGGAAAAAATATTTTACGTTTGGGCAAGAATTTCCGCAAGCAAAGTCTAGTACTATGTAATATAAATAAATTTCATACAATATAAAATTTCTGACAATATTTTTATAAAAGGCCTGTTAATATTTAAATTTCAAGGTTTCTTTTTTTCGGCAATGAAAATATATTAGTATGCAAACAGCGTGTCTCATAGTAATATATTTAAATATTGTAGAAACGTTAAATCTTGTATAGAATAGAATTCTACGACTATTCTAGTGTAATTTATTCATTAGACAAAATTTTTTCTTTTGGAATTTCGCCACTGCATCGATTGAGAGTCATAAACGAATATATATATTTAACACTAGCGATCGGCTCGCGGCTTCGCCCGCTTGTATTATATCTGTTTCGTATTTTCAGCCGTCTGTTCGTAAAACAATGAAATTTGTGGAAGACCTAAAAAGAAACGGGAGAAAAAGTGACCTATGTTCAATGCTCAAGATCTTCAAGTATATCTATATAAAATTTCATCACAATAGGTGCAGCGGTTCCGCCACGCCACGATGACGTCACAGACAGACAAAGTCTCTTTTGCATTTATAATATTACTTAGGTGGGTAGATATTCATACTTTAAATCACTTATTATTGTAAGTGATATCTATGCCACACCCTGCGTTTGTCATGTCCAAGAAAACTACTATAAAAGGATATTTACATTATATGAATACTAAATGTATAAATATTCATGCAATATTAAAATTAAAAGACTATTGAGCCGTTTTCTAAAAAATTAAGGGCTACTTTACATATATTGCGTCACAGTAGTGGCCTTCAGAATTAATGTTTTAATAGACCAGGGAAACATAATACGTAACAAGTATCACCAAAACGCAACTAGCAATATTATAACGACTTCAAATTCTTCTTCTCAGTCGTTCACTCTCGACAGAGTGGTCGTGCTTGATGATGATACATTTTCCCTAGAGCACTTTACCTGCTGCGGTCTTTAATGCCTCAGTTCTTTTGGACTATAGAGGTTTGTGGTGCAGATTTTATGATGTCCTTCCAACGCATATGCGATCGACCGCGTGACCGCGTATATAAAAATAAATTTATTTGGAAAATAACGCCGAAGCTGTCGTGACGCAGTGTCAGCGGCTGACAATAAATGCGTTAACGGAGCAATGATTATATTAATTCCGCTTCCGCTTTAGTAAATGATAAGCCTTGGCGTTGAGTTGCGCCGTTCCGTCTCGAATACGGTCGGAAAGTGGAGAACTGTGTCTTGACACTAGTTGCTCTCTGACTACCCTGCTATGCGAGCAAAAGATACTAGTTAATCGTCTGCCTATAAATTCTAAACATCGTATATATCATTAAGGAAGGAGGCAAGTTATTTCACTAGGAATATGTTAGAACTTGAAACATAGCGTGGTATACCGAAGCTATGCTAATTTATAAGAGCTCACGCGAGAGCATTCATCACTTAAATAAATAAATAGCTACGTGTTTGGTCTTTACTTGTTCTTTTTATTTAGAAATTATTATACAAGTATAAAAATATAATCGACATGAACATTGAAAACTTGTTATTTTTTTTAAAACTTGTCTTACAATTGGACACGAAGGGTGAAATATGTATTTTTATTTGTAACTAACTGTGCCAGCGACTTTGTCCGCGCGAAATTCTAAAATAAAAGTAACCCAAGTTACTTATTACATCAGCTATCTGCTAGTGAAAAATTGTTAACAAATATTATTTTGGTATATGTACCATGTATATATTTACAAAATATACCATGTTATATTTTGGTATATGTACATACATATGCATTCAGTAATAAGCGGTTATTTTGTTATTACTAACAGACATCCCAATTTTATTTATATGTATAGATGAGCTATAAGAAATTTGGCTCTTCGTTATTGTAACAATTTTTAAATAGTTTTATTTAAAATCAATAACGTACTTGCTTCCTTAATCCGTTTAAACAATCCATAACCCAACATACTATTTCAAAAAGCCATATTTAGAAAACGTATAATAATTTTGAACGCAGCGGGATTTGAACCCGCGCCTCTTAAACACCGTTCAAGCGCTCTGACCGCTAAGCGATGCGTTCTACATCCAGCTACGTTGAAATTCTTATACGCTTATTACAACTTATATTTGTTGTTAGGCATCTCTGTAGAGTGTTGTCATTTCTATGACATACGCTTTTGAATATATCGACTGATACGTTTCTAAAAATATGTTTTTCAATAATTTAATTTGTTTCATTACACCGTTCTGGTGAGGTGTGCGCCAGGTGCGGCGTTAAGGTCCGCCATTCAACACACTATGTCTCGAATTCGAGTGGAAAGTGGAAAACCAAATGTCTCAACTCTCTGGTATGCGGGAAAAGGCGTGAAGCTTAGATAACTATGAAATTCATTACTTGAATTTAAAGAAACAAAAACAAAATACAGTTATTTTCGTTATAGCAAAAGTCCAAAAATAAATCATTTATTACATTTTATAGCGTTATTTGACTAATAAAAAATGATAAAGATTTAGGCTTGTATTAATTATAACCAATTATAATAACAGTTTGCGAACCTGTTCAGTTTTTTTTACCTAACTTTCCAAATGCCGGTCGGCGCTCGTTTCGCTGACGCCACTTTTATATGCAAGGTATTTATTTCCCTAATAAATTTATTGACTACTGTATAAAGTTATATTATATAGATATTATTATTAGAATCATCGTGGCACAGTGAATTTTGTTTAATATTAACGACTTGAGGGAATAATTATACTTAAATATTGAAATTGTTGCGTGTTGAATGGGGCTCAACCGCGCCCTTTGTCCTACTGGGTTTTGAATAAAAAATAATTTAAATATAATATTTTTTCAGAGTGCAAATCGAACTCACAACTATCGCGGTTATATTTGGACGCTATCACACTGCGCCATGATAGCCTCTCCTCCTTAATATTATGAATTCGGAACGCGTTGAACGGAATGTCTTGACACAAGGAACACTGAAAAATTGATTTTTTATAGCTATATTGTATGTAACATCGAGGTTTAAATTATAGTATTTGAAGTGTTTTATTATATCTGCTCACTAACACGAAGCGCGGCGTAAGCTGCTATTTAGTGAGGACCTTTCATTTGGCGTTCTCTTGGAAGTCCACGAAATATAGGACGCATTTAAATAGCTAAAAAGACTATTATACATATAATTAAAATTAGGCCATAGTGGTGCAGTGGGATACGATTGGTTGGTTGTGGATACGATTCATATTTGGAGAAATGATTATATGTAAAATATTTTCATTTGTAAGCACTGGCAATACAAAGCGTGACGTGGAGTTCCATTTGAGATTGTAATTTGATAATTTTTTTTTATAAAGTATGTCTGTCCTGCTATGCCTTATAAAGCGTGCAGGTAGCTAACAATTCATCTATACATACATATAAAAAACACAGTCTGTACATAGAGGATATATAATAAAAAAAATAATTGGGCATATATTAATGTAATAACCCGAAACAATGAATTTTATCTTCTTTCCTGTTTCTATGTTTGTTTGTGCACGCTCAGAAACGGCTAAACTGATTTAAACGCAGTTTTAACTATTATATTTTGGTAAATTTCCCTTAACATTTACTGTTTATTTTATTTCAATCGGTTCATAAATGAAAATGTTAAAAATTTAAATTATAAAGTTTAAGCAGTTTGTAATTTAAGTGCGAACTCAGGCGGTTAAAAAACTAAATAGTATAGTCGTGTAGGTTACGCAGGCGAAACCACGAGCAAGTCGCTAGTTAATAATATAATCTCAGTGTAAAATACCTGTTTGCTTGTTCGCTTCGCTTCAGTGACTCTCACGGCTCGTCGCTCTCCGCTGCTCACGGAAGTGATGTACTAGTATTGGGGTAGGTCGTAACGGGATCTTGTTAATTATACAATATGAAAATAGCTTTCGCTCTAATTAAGTTTCTTTAAATTCGATCTTTTCTTTTGTATGGTTGGCTGTTTTGGAGCTTTTTTATATAACATCTCCTATTTGGTAAACTGCAACATGACGCAATACCTGAAAAAACGAGATGTTCCACATGGAGAATACAGATAATAATCTAAATAAATTTGTACGGATGGGATCGAACCGACCACCCTCGCTGTGCAGTCAGACATTGTCTATGCGCCATAAGAATGATTTTTTTCCAAATGTAGGACGAACAAAGTTTATTGTATATGAATATAAAAGCAATTTTAAATATTAATATTTGGCCAAGTCCAGTCGAATCTACAATCAAAGCGATTGATTAGTCATCTAGTCTTAACTGAGTTACAATGGTGTGAAAAGCATGTCATACGAATATATTTTAACCTTTTACTCACATCTCTTTTAATTAATTTATTAAGTAAACTATTCAAAATACATGTTTATTTATATTAGATAATATGTTTGATATTAAGTTTTCAACAGTTGAGTGGCGGTACTGAACGTCGCGCTTTGTCTTATTACAGATTATTATATTTAAATTACTTGCATTCTCCGCAAGTAATTTAAATATAATAATTTATCTGAGTAAAAATTGAACTTGTAACCATCAATATATACAATCAGGCACAGTCCCACTGAGCTATAGTGTTCTAAAATGTTTAAGTGGTAAACTAAAAATGAAGTTATAGACGTTTGTTGGTGAAAATTTTAAATGCTCTAAACAAAAAAAAAAAAAAAAAAAAAAAAAAAAAAAAAAAAAAAAAAAAAAAAAAAAAAAAAAAAAAAAAAAAAAAAAAAAAAAAAAAAAAAAAAAAAAAATTTACCACTTAAACATTTTAGAACATTATAGCTCAGTGGGACTGTGCCTGATTGTAAACCTTGATGGTTTCAAGTTCAATTCCCACTCAGGTAAATTATTATATTTAAATTATTCTCATTCTCCTTCTGTAATAAGACAAAGCGCGACGTTCAGTACCGCCACTCAATTGATGAAAACTTAAATTATATAAAACATATTATCTAATATAAATAAACATGTATTTTTAATAGTTTACTTAATAATTTAATTAAAAGAGATGTGAGTAAAAGGTTAAAATATATTCGTATATCATGCTTTTCACACCATTGTGACTCAGTTGAGACTAGTTGGCTAATCGCTTTGACTGTAGATTCGACTCAACTTGGCCAAATATTTATATAATAATATAGTACTAAAATAATATTATACAGTATTATTTATAATATGAAATTTATAAGTTTTTAGGTCATATTGGTTTTTTATATTATTGTATGTTTGTTATTATTCTTGATATTATATATGTTTTTTGTTTGTATCATTTCGTTATAAATAGTATATTATTTATTTTGTACCTTTTTTTACTTGAAGGCATTTCTTTTTAATTGTTTTTACTTTGGATGTAGGGCAATAAGAAAAGTTTGGTTTTTTGTATTAATATCTTTTTTTATGTGTGTTATATGTGTTATATTTTTAACCATTGACTATTGTATGTTACGTTGGCTTGCCTAATAAATTCATAAATAGTAAGAAGTGTCTGACTGTAAAGGCGATTGGTCGTTGGTTCGATTTCCATTCGGGGGTATGATTATATTGATATTATTGTAATTTCTCTCCTCTCTGGTGCAAAAGTATAAGGGAGGTGTGGAGTCTCGCCATTAAACACGCAATGTCTCGGAAATTGTAATCTCGATATAGTTTGACAAAATTAGCAATTGGAACCTGACAAAAGGCCAAAAGGTATCGACTTTTAAAATATTATTGCTTCAAATATTTAGTAAGAGGATCTTGAAACAAATTTGTACTATAATAACCGCATTACTGTAAAACTGTGTCTTGGCTGATTTTCTACGTCTAAAAGCGCGAAATTGTGTAAAAAAAATATATACATCTTTTCGGCTCGTAGATTTGAACCTGCTATATAGTAATGCCATTGAACTTTTACATAATTCATATATGTGTCATAACTATATTAGTTTTGCGTAACGTTCAAATAAAGTGGGCCGGTTAATTTTAACAGCTTTCGTCTTCTAGTGCCCTATATGTTGTAGTTGCTATTTTAAATGACTTGAACGTGTGCAGAAATCTATATTTACTTAAAGAACTTTAAAATATAAAGAGCAAAAATTATCAATATATTATTAAAAAGTATAAAAATAAAAGCGAAATAAATTTAGAGCAAAAGTCATGCATCGGCCGGGAATCGAACCCGGGCCGCCCGCGTGGCAGGCGAGCATTCTACCACTGAACCACCGATGCTTGATTGTGAAAGGTGAAAAATACATTCAGTACAAATTTAAGATATAATATTTTTTTAAGTAATGTGTTATAAAACATGAGTAGTCTCCGCTAGCGTGTTGAGTGGAACTTAACGCCGCGCTTTGCCTTACCAGAGCAGGGAAATTGTGCTTTTTTTTAGTATTCTTACTTTAAAATACAATATAACAATATTAAAATAAAAACAATAAAATTAAAAAAGAACTCGCTTAAACCTATTTTATACTTACCCTGATACTGTATGTAAGTGAAATTATTAATTAATTTAAAATTAAATTCGGACACGTCTGCAAATTTTCTAAGCAAACTGGATTAGACTGGATTAAAAAAAGTTTTCACGAATTTCGTACATTGACGGACAGATAGGTACAGGTCAACAAGCGTTAAGTCGGTACACAAAGAGAGTAGGCTAGTAACAGTGGATGAGTACTTTTATGGTGTATGGCGTGACGGTCGCGGGTTCGACGCTCTGTTGAGCACGAGACACCGTTTAAAGCAATTGTAAATAATCACTAAGGGGTATAGTTACAATGGCGGTGAAAGCTGCATTTACGATTTTTAGTTCATTGTATTATTAATTTAAAATTTCATTTGGTATTTAATTAATTCTATTGTATTTAGTTTTTATATTAATTTTTTTTAAATTTTGATAGATTTTGGCAGCTCCATTTTTTGGGAAAATTAGTCGTCACACATTATATCTGTGTTACTTGCAAAATAGCAAATAGTGCTAGTAAATCTTTCTTCTGATTTTTAAAAGGAATGTTTTACAGTTTGTAATTGTTTATTCGAAATGCATATTAAAGTAACTTTAAAATTGTTTTAATAGGTGTTTGAATAAAATGGCAGAGAGCCAGCTAAATAAAAATGCGTAATTCTAGTAACATTGTGTTACAGTTAAAATGATACATACTTATTAGTTTTTAGCTTTGAGAGATTGGATCATTTCTCACACTAAATTTAGATTTTAAACATTGCTTGTTGAGTGGCGTAACTTAACTCCGCGCTTTGTCTTACCAGAGCAGGGAAAAATTTAATAATTAAATATTTTATAGGTTTTGCATTATAGGAAATTTCGATATATTTCGTTTTAATTGGCGGAATTCAAGGCCGCGTTTATACAGTCATATATATAATCCAGTGTAGAATGGGGATACCTTCAAGGAGGCAGCAGGGTATAACAGTATACCTTCAAAAAGCGCCACTATTTCCACCTTAAAGGCCGACAACATCCTTGTAGCTCTTCTGTTCAGGTGACCCGAACGCTCGGTAGCCTTGTCTATAGAATAAAAATAAAAAACGGTAGTCAGGAAGAACCTAGTGTTCAGACACTCTGTTGTTCTCTTTCCACTCGAAATCGAGACATTGCGTGTTAAGTGGCGGAGCTTAACGTACCTTTGTTTTAGGTATCAGAACGGAGAAATAAAAGTAAATTTTCTCGAGATTTCAAATTTTATCGAACACACATCTGTCTCACTGCGCCACAATGGCCTTTGCTTTGTACCAATAGGGTTATTTCATTTATTTAAAAATATTAATTTTGAGTACTATATTTTAATACGAACAAAGCTAATATGAAAAACTCTTTATATAAAATTGCATGTTGGCTTGGATTATAATAATTTAAAACAAAAGCTACAATATCTATTATGTTACTTAAATGTAAATTAAGTTTTTAATAACTTAATTTAAACGGAATGAGCAAAAGTAGAGAGTTTCTAATTAATTTCTCTCTGTCTATCACATTCAAATAGATATCTATAAAGATATATTTAAAGAATGCTATTTTCTCAGGAAACCAACTCCTGACACCTTTACAACCCCTAATTCCACATTTCCCGAGAGGCGTGTCGGAGCGACCCAGTTCTAGAATTTTTTAATATTCACTTTTCTACTTTGTCTTCGTAACTACCTCATCATAATCTACACTGTAGCTTAATTTACTATGTTGAACCAATTTGAATGTTTTTTTAACATAACGGATATTTCAATATAGATATTAAATTCTTGTAAAGATTGTATCGTAATTTTTGACAATATATTATTATGAAAGCCTTCTAGAGTTTTATTTTATTTCTTCATACGTACATATATTATATACATATTTTGTAAGGAGCAGAAAACTTAGATTTCCATTGTTTATAAATATTTCGGATTTCGCATCAAGTTCGAAATTCAATTTCGTTTCTAGTCAACTTGTATGACAATAAAAATAAATTGTAATAAGCGTATTAGAATTTTGACGTAACTCGATAAGAACTTATAGCTTGATTGTCTAAAGCGTTTAGGCGGCTCCCAAAAGGTGCGGGTTCGAATCCATCTACGTTTAAATTTTCATGTTTTTATTTTATATTATAAATTTTTATATACTATTTTTCATATATACATATTTTAGTTGTTTTAGAAAAATTTGTAACATGAATTTTTAAATTTCTTTTTGTCATTAAACGATCGCTATATGTATATATATGTAAAATGTAAACAAGATCGTTTCAAGTCACGTCTAACTCATATGAACTCTAGCAATCATAGGCAAAGTCATGCCGAGGCAATTACGCTATTCGATGTATGTATGGGAATGAAAGTTTTACTATGTTTAAGTATTATAAACGCCACACTAGCAATTTTGTATACGAGAACATTTCAAATAATTATATAAATTCATTCCGTCATTGTGCCGCAGTTAGGAAGTTATTGAGTACACACAATGGTGTTGAGTTCGATTCCTATTCACGGCATCAATATTTAAAACAAATAATAAAGTTTTATAAAACGTATTAAAATTTAATATTTGATGCATATATTCTTAAAATATTATTTTTTTTATAAATATTTAAATTGCGCGCATGGCACCTTGCGAGCTGATGATAGTATGGGACTCATCCGTGATCCCAATACTACCTACTAAAATTCTACTACGACGCCACTATTGCGCACTATATATTCGAGCTTTCTTCCAGAGCACCCGCAGCCTCGATGACTTGCAGGAGGATCACCATAACCCTCCCGCAGTAGCTCCTCTAGGGTAGGGGGAGTTGGAGTTGAGCATAAGTTTTGTTTCCCTGCCCAGATAATGTAAAAAAGTACAAAGGGCGATGTTAAACTCCGCCTCGCAACACGCAATGCCTCGATTTCCGACAGCTGATAACAGAGTGTCTTGACACTAACTTCTCTCAAACTACCCGGCTGTAAGAGAAAACGCGTCAAACTGGTAAAATCTTATGCGTCTCTCCTTAATATTATTTCAGTGTTCCATTAATTGACGGAGAAATGCATAGCGGAGTGGCTGATAAATAGATTATCTCAACTTCAATCAATATAATGAAGGAAATGCAAAATATAACGTATAAGTAAAGCTACTGAGCGATTATTTCACATGACAGATGCTAATAGAGAAATCACGATCTTTGTCAGTATCTTTGTTTTCGTTACGATTAGAGTTGTTTCGATAAATGATTTGTTTTTTTTCTTTTCTTCATACATCTTCTATTAAGGCCACCTTGGCGTAATGGGTCAGTGTCTGGCTGTAATTGAGATTGGTTGTGGGTTCGATACCTGGTCGGTGGATTGATCATAATTTAATTATTTTCATTACTCCGCTCTGGTGAATGAGACAAAGCGAGGCTTAATTGTGCCACTCAACAGGCAATGTCTCGAGTTCAAGCGGAAAGTGGAGAACGAAGTGACTTGAGACTAGGTTCTCCTGTTTATCTTGTTATGCGCACGACCACTTGCTTGTAACAATTTTTTTATATATTCAGTATCTAAATTAGTGTGGATTCAAATTTGTATAATCTAAATATTCATTTATAGTTGATTTTGATTTATTTATCAAAAAAAATATTTAGAATACATAACGTTTCTTAAGGTACATCATACCTATCGTTCTTTGGCTCCATAAGCATGAAAAACAAACATAAAAGGACTTAAAAGTTCAAGTGAAACAAAAAGAAGGTACAGTAGGTATAAGAAGCTTGGGAACTTTGTAGGTGCGCGGTACAGAATTGGGTCACCCAGTTCATCACTTTCTTACGAGATATCGATTTTTCTCACACTATTCAATTTGCATTATTTTAAAATTTTACTTTTTAAATTCAAATTTTTTTTAAAGTTAATAAATTGTAGTGCTCTTGTGATTTTTAAATTCTATCTTTCATGTGAAATATATGAATGGGTTACATACATAAACTTTATTATAAACTGATCGTTAATTTGTAATTGGCTGTGACTTTTAAGAAGGTGGTTATTGGTTCAATCGCATTGTAGCATGCAGCTTTACTATTTTTACTCAGAGAGCAGCTAGTCAAGACACTCCGTTCCGCATTCCGCTCGAAATCAAAATTTTGCGTCTTAAGACGGGACTTGACGCTTTGTGTTACCACAGCGGGAAAGTAAAACAAGTTTAAACTTAATATTGTTATCACACCTGGTATTGAACCTACATACAACGCGTTAACAGTGCTACAAACATTTAGGTTTTATTATGTATTTTAATATAATTTATCGTGTATCTATTTTATTTCAATCAATTCTCTTAAGGAAAGTTATTATTGTTACATAAACCTTTACTGTTTAGTATACTTATAATTGTATTTGTATAAAACAATTATAAGTTCTGGAAAATATATTAATTATTTTTTTCCCATAACTTGACAACGACTTAACTTGTATTGGTAAAGTTTGAGTATCAAGTGAACAAATTTACGACGCATAAACATTTATTGCAGTTTCACATATTTTTTGTTTACAATTTTTTCTGTCTTATCAGAGCAGGTAGAAAGAGCCTAGTGACAAGACAGTCTATTCTGCACTTTTCGCTCGAATTCCAAAATGCGTGTGGATTGGCAGAACTCAACACCGCAAAGCGCAGGCTTTTTTACCAGAATGAAGAGATTAAAATAATATAAATATAATTATTTCTCCGAGTACGGTGACGAACTCCGCCACGATGGCCTCAACTACTTAATTATAAGTAAAACTAAAAAAAAACAAAATTCAATCATAATATGCGAACATTAAACATAAAATTAAATAAAGCTATAAAAAACAATATTAGCCTACATCCATACGATTATGCGACAGCAGCATTTCTGTAATGCCATGCCACTAAAACAGTCTTTGTCTATATAGCCGTATGATAAATTCTATTATGGAACAAGATATATGAACAGTGTTTGTATGGGGATAATGCACTATAACAAATCAAAGACAGTGTATTCAAGCAAAATAGCTAGTTGCCATCGAATATGCGCGTTCTTAATAGACGTAACTGTATTTATTTATTTCAACTAGACGCTTTTTCGCATAGCAGGTTAGACAGTGATAAGCTAGTGTCAAAACACTCCGTTCTTCACTTACGACACATTGTGTATTGAGTGGCGGAACTCAACGCCGAACTTTGTCTCACTTTGTTCAACCGAGTGCGAATCGAACCTATTTCCAATCCAGTTTTCATCAGAGACTCCCGCGCCATGATGGTTTCTTATAATCATTTATATATTGTACAGTATATTGATTTTATATTTAGAGACTTTACGTAAAACAACGCTGTGCTTTATTTAAGAAACGAATATATGTGACAAATATTACGGAATTGGGATTTAACTCGAAGTATCGAAAACCGACAGTCACGTTTTCATTGAGTTTTATGCGTTTGTGCATATATTTAAAATAAAAGGAATACTTAATATTTTTAATTTGTATATAATAAAACTATATAAGTGATTACAATAACACTCTATTACGAAGCATACTATGAAAAATAATTTAACTACAGATCTTATTTAAAAAAACGGACCTGCAATCATCTTTGGACTAGGTTAGGTAACAATATTTAAATGTAAAGCTAGTATTTACTATAAGTTTACAACTGTTTACATCACTAATATATTTATATATATATATATATATATATATTAGTAAAAATCTTTGTAATATATTCATGCAGTTCACATCTATATAAGTGCAAATTTACAGATACAAATTGAGGTGTAATGATATAAGGTATTAGCTTCCAAGTTGGACGAAATGTTGACCTTCATGGGGTAACCAAAATACTTTACATATAAATATCGGTTGGTAGGCATTGCCACGATGACGTCAATGTATAAAATATTTAATTTATTGCCAAATATTCCCGTACAGCAGGCTAATGAAAGAGAACCTAATGTCGAGATATTCCATTCTACATTCTGTTCACTACATCGAGACATTACGTGATGAGTGGCGGAACTCAACGCCGCTGTTATTATTATTCCGTTCGTTATTAATAATAATAAGGAACGGAATCACGGTCGAGAGCAAGTTTATAAATAAAAAGCCGGGAGATACAGCTGCATACAGTACAGTGCATATAGCGAGCCGTTCAGTCGCCTTGCATTCGCCGTGGGGGAGTGACGTGCGTTAGTACAATTACTTAAAATATACGATTACAAGCGATTATTTTAATTCGGCATCGATAAACAAATGTCCAACACTATGTGCCCCAATTTTTAGTACTCTAGTGATCAGTAAATAGTGATGTGTCTATGTAGGTTAAAATTAGTTTGACGTTGATTCATAGACTTGTTTGATTTTTTTTCGAAAACGCATTCCGCTCGCTATTTTTATTTTTCAGTGTGTTCATATTGTGTTTTTGTTTAGTGTTTGTGTTTAGTGTGATAGTGTTTAAACATTGGATTTAAACATGTTTGGAGTATTCATAAAACGGTGGAAACCTAAAAGGTACGGCTCATTTTTCTAGAACAATAGCTTATTGATTAGCGATACGATAACAAATAATAAATGTAATATAACAATGATAGTTTCATAGCATTGTTTATGTGTAAGAACTAAGATGCAAGTCATTTTTATTTTTAAACTAACGCTACTTCAAAACAAAGCAGAGATCATAACTTGTTATGCCAAAAGATGATTACAATAGTTTTTTATTATATTCATTTTGGTACAGAAAATGTTTGTTTCAATTACTTAATACAAAAGAATAAAAAAAGTTATAACTTACATCCATATTTACAAGTGCCATCTATCTACACTGACATTTCTACAAAACATATATTTTAAGAAGTAAATTAAACAACTTATTAAAAAAAAGATTAGACGCAGAAATTTTTAATAAGGTTAAACTAACGCCCAGCCCAAAACTACTGGAGGTAATTAGTCAGTCAGTGAGTTAGTTAGTATTTGACATGTAGTGTCCATGGAGATGGAACTAAGAGATAATTTCTCGAAATATCTATGGAAACAGGAGAAATGGGATTTGACGTTTATGACCCACGTAAGCAAAGTTGCGGGCTACAACGAAGTAGTTGTCTCTATAT
The DNA here is from genome assembly GCA_038994665.1 of Podotricha telesiphe. Lineage (NCBI taxonomy): Eukaryota > Metazoa > Arthropoda > Insecta > Lepidoptera > Nymphalidae > Podotricha > Podotricha telesiphe. Next base: position 144,037 of record JAOYRR010000162.1, on the reverse strand, counting down.
GATATATTCATTTATGAATGACATAAATTATAAACATCATTACAATTTAATTTATGTATAAATAAAAATTTTTTTATGGCGCAGTGCCTCAGCGTGTGACTGTAAACACGAATGGTCGTGGGTTCGATTCCCACTGGGGTTGAATGATTATATTTAAAATATTAGCATGTCTCCGCTTTGGAGCCTAATATCCGATACTGAACACGCTGAATTTCGGACGGGAAGTTTAAAATGGAGTGTAGTGTATTAACACTAGATTTTCGACTCGACAAATTTTCGATTCTCAAATTTCTCGACAAACCTCAATATTACTAACTAGTTAAACTTAAATTACTAGTAATTTATATTACAAGAGCCACTAATTTATGTTTCACATGAAAATTACAATAATAGATTAAGAATCGTAAGTGAAGCATAAATTTACAAAACCTAATAATTTAAGTAAACTTTGTCTTAAGGTAATATTAATTTATACAAATTGCCATTGAATTTATCATATTGTGTACATATATTACGAATAGGGTTACAATACAAATATATATATATATATATATATATATATAAATCTATAACAGTGGCGAAGTATATCATTTTAATAAGTTCTTTGATTTTCGCGATTATTACACATTTTGAAATGAAATTATTTTACTAGACTCATCTACCTGTGACCACGGACTACTGTAAAGTATTCGAAACGTCGGGTTCTAAAAATTATTATAATATTATTATTATTTATATTAATTAAATAATATTTTCGAATACCAAAATTATACGGGATTAATCCGGTTAAAATAGTTTCATTTCAAAATATATCATTTTAGTAGAGGTAAGCCTGCCTTAAATATACATTTTAAAAATATTTATAGTGCTTTTATTAGATTACTTAACAATTATATTTATTAATAATGTATTTATTTGTTATAATTTAAAAAATGTAATCCTGTAGGAATATTTTTATGGACACTTCGCCACTGATATGAAACGAGTAGAGTAGTTTCGACTGTATGACGTAAAATCTTGTTTTATTTCCTCACGTGGGAATTTTAGGAAATCCTTTTCTTAGTTCTTTCTTACACTCACGATGGAGTCTATGTGCCAAATTTCCGTTTGTTACCGTTCAGTGTCCAGTATTTTCGTCGACGTCGTCTGTTAGTCACTTAGTTTGTAACGGAAGAGTTAGTTAGAGAGTTCATAGTACATATATACAATAGATTGCATAGATTTATGCTCTAATAAAATCTTTTATTTTATATAGCAAACTCTACATTAGCCTTCTCTTTTAATATAATTTATTAAACCTCTATCGTGACGCATTGGGACAGCGCCTGGTTGTAAGTTCGATTCCCATTCTAGGCTATATTCAAAGTATTTTCATTTCTCTGTTCAGTTCAGAAAAAACGCGGCAGTGAGTTCCTCCACTTCCTTACGCAATGTCACGATTTTGGACGGAAAGTGGAGAACAGCGTGTAACATTTTTAATTTTTAGGAACTTCTAAGTCAATAATTGAAGAAAATAAGAAGACACCCTTGTTATCACGCTTGTATTATAACATCACAGATTACCCCTGTAATAATAGTAAACTAGTGAAAACACATTTTATTGCAAATAAAATGTAGATACAAAATATTATGCGATTATTAAATTAATTAATGTATTATGGCAACCCTAATAATAAAACATGATCTATACAGCAGTTACAACGTAGGTAGAGGCTAGGGCTTTAACTCAGGGGTCACATTGAAAACGGGTCATTTGCTACAATTGCTAGAAATATTACGCTTTACTTACAATTTTTTTTTTATTTTGAATCTCAATAAGTATTTGTTAATAAAGGAACTCAATTTTAAAAAATCCGTATCGAAACGAACGCTCGTTTAAACATTTTTAATCAATAAAACCTTTAAAAGGCTCTCGTTACACAATCAGTATTCTGTTAGAGTCCCTGCAGCCCGTCCATCATTGACGCTATATATTTTTTCTAATAATGCTAAAACCTGTCCGTGCGTTGCCTGTGTGGATACTGCAAAACGTATATTACTTTACACTTTGAAATATAAAGATTTATATGAAAAATCGTAAGAATTTGTGTACAATAAATGTGTATATAAAAGTTATAGATACGAATTCTACGTGGTACGTATATCTTCTAAATACATATAACAAAAATGTAACTGATCGCTAATCTGTACATGGAACATATTTGAAAAATAATATTATTGGGGGCATTTATCAATATAATAGAATTTGCAATTTTCTTTTCTCTTTGTCTGTTTATTTGTTTGTCTGTGAGTTTGTCACGCTAATCTTAGAAACTGCTTAACCAATGTAAATGCAGTTTTGATTATTCTAAACTATTTCTAACCGGATTAATCGCATAATTATTGGTATTCGAAACTACATTTTAGATACCCAAAGTTTCGAACACTTTACACCTTTACTTTATCCTATCACATCAGAGAGCAAGAAACAGTCAGCTCATTCTGCAAGAATCCAGGGCAGTACGCAAGGCAACTAAGAAATCGTTGGCGATAGTTTGCTGCCACGCTGTGACCACGGACTACTGTAAAGTGTTCGTAACGTCGGATCTCTAAAATGTATTTTCGTAATAATATACTAATAATATACTCGATTAATCTTGTTAAAATAGTTTAATTTCAAAATGTGTAGAAATCGTAAAAATCAAAGATTTTATGTAAGTGTTTATTTTATTTTATTTAAATCGGTTCATAAATAAAAGTTACAACCGTTTAAATTAAAAAAAGAGCAGAGTGACCATTCACTATTTTCCGTTTAACAGCATACTGCGTAATATAAAAACTGGGAAAATTTCATTAAATATCTATATTAAACATGTTACGAAAACAAGTTAAATTTGTCTCGGTATTTGTTTTAACTCTGGAAATTAACTGCTCGATCTTTGCTTCGTTGCCAATTCCATTTATCCATACAAATTTCAATATTTATTTTGATAGTTTTCTTAAATTATTATATAAAAGTATTTTTGAATTGTCATTGCGTAACTGAGATTTAAATTTTATTCTAGCGAATATTTGTGTAATATAATGTAGGTGTTTGGCCATGGCCTGTTTTTTTAAAACAAAACTATGGTTTATAATACAAAGCGCAGCGTTCAGACCCATCAGTCAATTAGGAATGTCTAAAATTCATCCAGAAAATGAAGAGCCGAGTAAACGCGATTGTTTGTGAGTTCGAAGCCCACTCGAGGGAATGATAATATTCAAATCATTTTCATATTATATTCCGTCACTCAACATACAATGTCTCCAAATAATCGGGAAATATGGAAGAGTGATTTACCATTTATATACACAATAATCACTGGAAATTATATCAAATGAGGCATGCAGTTGTGTTACCAAGGTCTTAATATTCCATGTCATATTATTTTCCATAAACTCCCCAAGGTTCATACCAAACACATTTATACCCTTGCTTTAAGTTTATACTAAACAATTTATAATTAATATACCTAAAATTTATTTATTTATTATAATTTAAAAAGTAAGTCGATGGGGACCTTTTTTATGTGAACACTTCGCCACTGATACCTGCTATACTCTATATACTCGTATTCTATATATTGTTAGACCTTAATATAAAATATAAGAATTTCAGAGACTATTCAACATCCTATTTATATATATCAAACTATGTAACGCAAACAATTTGGGTTATGTAAAATATTACCAGCTAATCTTATGACATTGCTTTTCAACATTCGCTTCTAATTTCACAAAGCAATACCTAAACTGTTAGTTGTTTTTATAACACATTTTTATATTTGCAATATTAGTGATATTGTAATACCTGTATACATAAATATTATACAAATTAATTTAACTATAACAAAATAGTGTATTATTTATATAATTTACTTATTTTATACATAAAGTTATCGCTTATATTAAAATTTATGATATAATAATCTCCATATCATAATAGGTTCAAAGTTAATTTAGTGAAAAAATTGTAATTAAATTAGTTTAACATATATTTTCTTTATAATTTTCTAAGTGTGTGAGTAACACTTTAAAAACAGAGTTAAAAAAAAAATAGTTTACTTAAAAGATACTTAATTTGTATGAAATATAGGAATTCTCCGCTCTAGTGATCAAGGTAAAGCGCGGCGTTTAGTTACGCCAGACAACACGAGTTCAACCGGAAAGTAGTGATAATGCTGATTCTAGTTGTATGCCACGAAATGTGGGTACGTTGCTAAATGAATAAATCTTTGAGTATGTTTTAATTTAATGATTAGTTCCTTTTTTAGTGTACCCAGTAGGCATCTACATCTAATTCTAATACAATATTAATTAAAAAAAAAAACTTGCTTTACCCGCATAGCATTTTAGTGAAAGACAACTTAGATCAAGAATTCCGTGCTGAGTGGCCGAATTCAATACCGCGCTTTGTCTTATCACAGCGTAGAAATAAAATAATTGAAATATAACTCCTCCAATACTCCGATTGGAGATTGAACCCATAACCAATCGCGTTTTCAGTCCACTGTGCCGCAACGGCTCTTCAATATATTAGTCAGCCATTTTCCTTTCATATATTAAAAATCACATCGTGTTCAATACAAATCGTCTCAAACTTTTTAAATCGACTTTCACTGTCACAACTCACAGCAGATGATGCAGCATCTTGTATGCATTGGCACTAGTCCATGGAATGTTTACAATCTTAGATTACAGCGCAAACATTACAGATTCTTGGCGAAGAGAGCTCCTTATCGAGTGATCCACTAATTAGTCAGTGACATTTTTGACATGTTTTAATAGTTTAGTTATTTTTAAAACAATGTAAAAAATTTTAACGCAGCGAGATTTGAACCCGCGCCTCTTGAAAACCGTTCACTTGCTTAAATAGTTTTCGACGGTTCTTTTCTTGAATTTTTATACGTTTTCTAACTACATGTTTTTCTAAAAATAACTAAACGACATAAACTAAATGCTTGAAAAACACTTCAAAAAAATTTTAAAATAGTTATTTTTAGCAAAAAAATATCAAAAATAGTTATTTTTAGGTAACGCATGTCCTGTGCTGTCCTGTATGTAAAGAAGAAGTAGTGTTAAGAATTTCTGTTCTTCACTTTACGCGAAATCTATGCGAAATCGAACTCATAACTTTCGCGTTTATAATTAGATACCATTGTGGTGCGACGCACTGCACCACAATGGTCTATATGAATAACTTGATTTAACAGGTCATCTACTAATATTTTTGTTTGAAATTAATTTAGAAAGATTAATTATGAATTTGTATTTATGTAGGTAAGTAAATTCAGTCACGTATTTCCGAAACAAATTGAAACTCAATTCGGTACACAGATAATTAATAGCCTAAATTATTATATATAGATGTTTTTTATTCCAGTAAATTACCTGGCGTTTTCGTAAACAATATTTTTTTTAGTGTCACGCTTCATGCCGCGACGCAGAATTGGTCGAGAGAACTCAGTGTCTCATCTCTCCATTCTACGTTTTTGGTATCGATTTACCTAAAATTGATTTCCTTTTTTCATTTTGGCTTATTTTAAATGAACGTAGATATAAGTGCGGCTATCATTTATAAAGGATTAATATTCACATTTTCTTATGATTATTATTTTTTAACTTATTAAAGAATTAATAATTAAATTTGGTTTAAATAAATGGTTTAACTTAAATACCCACATGCTCACCGCTACTTTGCAGCAGTATTGCCTTTCGAGCCGGAGCACTTTCTGTAAGACTGACCTAAACTCAATTTTTTTTATTGAATTCTTTGAAAGTACTTATAACAGACTATTTGAATAAAGAAATGGATACTTTAAAATGTCACCACCTATAGGGTAAATATCCACAAATATATCAAAAAAATAATTTAACAATCTTGTATCGATACTACTCTATAATATAATCATAGCTATATTACTCAAAAAAGGTGCCATCATGGAGCAATTGGAAACTGTTCAATTTCCACTGAATAAGAAGAACGGAGTGTCTTGACACTGGATTCTATCTGCTTATACTGCTTTCCGGGAAAAGCTTGAAGCTGTAAAAAAAACTTCAAAAAACAATAGGTGAGAAAACGATTTGGTTAATTACACGCATTGTATTAAAATCCTGTATTTACAAAGCAAACAAATCTATTTATTCATCGAAGTTCATTGCTCTAGTGTTAAATAAACTTTTGACTTTATAATTGCGTAAAACAATTAAAAAGCGAATACAATGCATTGGTAGTATTGTTCGTATTACAATACACCAAAGTGGTTTTAAAAATGCATAATAATTAATCGTGTGCTAACTACACTTTAAAAAATATATGCACTTGCATAAGTGATTGTCATTGGCTGTTACTTATATATTCTCTCTATCTTTCGCCCTTATTTGAGACCTTGCGAGTCGAGTAGCGGTAATTAACTTCGCGCCTTGTCTTACCAGAGAATTACAATCATTTCTGCGACTAGGATTCGAACCTGCAACGTGTGATCGTTAAAAGTCAATGCGTTTAACTTAACTAAACCAGACGGTGTGGTTTAATGTAACCTATATATATTTTACTGGTGTAAATAGACACAAGTCAAATAGGTATGTACATTTTCACTAAGTCAATTGATTAATTAAATATATAATTGACGTAAATGTTGGTTTTAAAAATAAATTTGTATGTTGATATATTTGTATTTGAATTACGATATATTGATCCATGAGGCAGTGGGACAGCGTCTTACACTGTGGTTATGGGTTCGATTTCCGCTTGGGAAAATAATTTTATTTAAAATGTTTTCATTTCTCCGCTTTGGTAACTAAGACTTAAAGGCCGGCAACATCCCTGTAGCCTCTGGTTTTACACGGGGCTCGTGGACGGCGGTGATCACTTAGCTTTAGGTGACCCGAACGCTCGTTTGCGTTGTCTATAGTATAAAAAAAAATCTAGTATGTAGTTGAGTTCACATTTATCACGCAATGTCTCGAATTCACTCGGATAGTGGTAAACGGAGTGTCTTGACACTAGGTTATTTACGTGCTATGCAGCAAAGAGCGTGATGTTGAAGAAAAAGGATAATTATACATATGTGAATTTGATTTTTGTCTCAAAGATATGATATTTGTAATAAATATATCCTTATAAGGTTTTCATGAAAAAAATACATCACAATACTAAATTATATGCTTTTTGGGTGGAGGTTCTTTGTTTTGTTTTCTTTGTGCTAATTATTAATTCTTGTTACAGTAATAAAGTATAAAAATGTATAAAAATAAAGTTTTTTATATAAAATTCTTCCGTTACTCACTGAATGACCGACAGACAACGTACCGTTGTAAATACTGGGCATATAAAGCTTAAATTTGGCTTGAAAGTTCCTTGGCAAATGTAAAGCACCAATAGAAGGTTTTTTCAAAAATCCTTTGGGAACGAGACGAGGGTTTCAACGTTTCGAAGTCCGCGCAAACAAAGCTGCAGGCCACAACTCGTTTTCCTATACGTTTATACATTTTAAAACCTTAATATTTTGCAAAATAATTATATTTGTACGTCAACTACGCTTGAACTATTGACGTTAGATGAAGTAGTACTACAAACAAAAAAACCTCTACAAAACTAAGACCGTAATGACCAATTTAGTTGTCTATAATAAACTCTTCAGCGAGTGCACTAAATAAATATATGAGTTTTATTTTATATTTTAGAAATATAAAAGCTTTAATTTTAACGCTTAACGCCTAAAAGGCCATCGTATCTCAGTGGGACAGCGTTTGACCGTAAACACTATGATTGCAGGTTCGATGACTATATTACATTTATATTTTCACGCTCTAGTATAATAAAGTGTGGCGTTGAGTTATGGTACTTCACACGCAATGTATAAAAAAAATAATTAAAATATCGATGTTCACTCGATATAATTAAATATAAATTAGACTTCGGATGGGGATAAGAAGTTAGTATTGTCTTGCTGTCTATATATTCAATTACAGAAATCTTCGAAATTAAATCTCAAAATATGGATATAAAGTGACACCCACCAACAAAGTTCAACAAAATAATTACTGTACTTATCTCACACCCGATTGACCTATTTCCTTACATTTATTTTCACAACAAAATGTTGTACCGTTATATAAAAGGTATTCAGAATGAGAAGCAAATTGGTTATTAATACCTCGACGTTATTTGTAAACTCACCCAATTAAAAATAAGTGTAATTTTAACATTTTTACTTTATATGTCACGTATCGATGTCGGTCTTTGATTAAAAGTTTTAAATATTCAATGTACGACTTTACAACCTTTGCAAATTGTTACCGGCAATTTTGTTAGCGTGGTATAAAACAAAAGAAGCTTCACGCTTTTAAAGCATAGCAGACAGAGAAAATCTAGTATCAAGGCACTCCGTCCTCCACTTTCTGCCCGAAATCTAGATATCTAGATATTGATATTGGCTACTGAGTGGCAGAACTCAACGCCGCACTTTGTGTTAGATACTAGACTGAATTACACAAGACATTTTCTTTTAGAGTTCACCTACACTCGTCAAGGCCTAATAAAAAAAAATATTGGCCTGGTGCCAAATTTCTGGTCTGTCAGTCACGGGAGAGACAATTGATATTATATACTTCTTTATTATTGTGTAGAAAAGTGCCATGTTGAGTATCGCTATTAAACTCTAGGTCTCAAAAGTAAATGATAAATGAAGTGTCTTGCTACAAGGTTCTCTCTATATGTAGAATGAGTGAAGCTAGAGAAAATATTTTTTTAATTTGCCCTTTCAAAAATGAAAATCTTAGAATATTTTTGGTACAAACATTTATTATATAATTAAAACGGACGCTATATAAACATTTGTTTAAAAAAATACTTTTACAGGGTTAAATAACATTTTTGACATTTTTAATTCCAAATATCACAGGTTTTATTTCTCTACCAACCGTCTAAGTACTGCATACATTAGAATTCAGCAGCATAGCGAAAAGCTATAAAGTCTTAATTAAAACATTATAATGTAGAAGTATGTAAGCCTTCAGCCGTCTCTTATGTGACGGTTTATACTGAGATCTTGTAAAGTTCTTGTTTTATATATAAAAATAGGCTGAAGAGACTATTCTTTACCGATTTACAGCATATAACAGGCTAAACTTTAGTAAGCTGCCAGGTCCAGCTTAAAAAGCACCAGCGAATGTCATAAACAATAAAAAAAAACTTATTTGAAATAAAAATATTATCCTAATTACAGAATTTCTAACTTAGACCGTATCTAGCGTTATTTTAGCACATCAAAAAGATTCAAGGGTATTTTTTTAACAGCTTCACGGCAGTTCCCGCCAACCAGGTTAGTTAGGGAGAACCAAGTTTTAAGAGACACCCTTCTCTCCTTTCCGCCCGAATTCGAGACGTTATGTGTTGAGTGGCGGAAATTGGACTCGGAATTGGGAATTGGGAATTGCACCCAATACCTGGGAACTGTCCTACTGCCACTCTATGTCGATTATAATTTCTATATGTCGATTACACATGAACTTGATTCGTATTCACTGTACGTGTTTATATGAATACAGTTACACGAGTACTTATTGTACAGACATAACGTTTCTTCACATTTTCAAGATCTTAATGTATTAAGATTATATTGTAAAATATTTATAGATGCGGCAAAAATATTATTTAAATTATATTATTTTTTATACAAATTGTTTTTTTAGCCTCGCCCTTTTCCCGTATAGCAGGTTAGTCAGAGATTTTTTTATTAACACTAGTGTCAAGCCACTCCGATACTCCATCAACCGCTCGAGACATTGTGTTGTTTGGCGGAATTCAACGCCGCGCTTTGCATTACATACTAGAGTGAATAATGAAATTATTTTAAATATAATAATTCATCTGAGTATGAATGGAACCCACAACCAATCAGTCGCTGACGTTTACAGTCAGACGCTGTCCCACAAGGTCACGATGGCCATTATTAAAAATAATATATTTTTGAATTATGTTTTTACTTTCAACATTTCACCAAAAATAAAATTTAAAAACCTAGAGTGTATAAGCCCTTGACTCTGTATTCTCTCTGCCTATGAATAAAGTTATAAAAATATAATAAAACTTTCTCTATAGTTAGAAATGCCATATCCATCACCACACATGTTCTAAGGTGAAGCTAATCTACGATTGAGTTCCATTAAGACGTCTAATAGCATATTGTTCTTTTTTTCATAATTTTGGGCACTTATAAAATTTGCTATTGCATTTTAAACTTTCTTTCAAACCAATAAGACAAATGTTAGAGTAATTTTAAATCGATATAGGTGAAGTGTTAGATTATGAATGGCAGGTTTTTTGTAAGTATTATTAAATTATATCGATACGGGTAATCACTGTTTATCATTTTTATTCGGCCATCTTGGCGCAGTGGGACTTTATCTGAGTGTAAAGAACATTAATTGCGAGTTCGGTCTCCATTCGAATCAATTATTTTCATTAGACCGCATTTGTAAAATAATAACAATACGCGGCGTTGAGTTCCGCCACTAATGTCTTGGATTAGGGCGGAAACGGAAAGTGGGGAACGGAGATTAGCTTTTCTGTGCCTGCTATGCACGAATAAGCATGAAGCTGTTATGTTGTTAATAGAACTGATGTATGTGATATGTAGCTCAAGGGTTATGTGTTTTCTTATGTTTATTCTAATTATTTAGTAGTGGGTTATATTTTAATTAGTTTCAATTCTTTTCATTAATTACAAAAGAATGAGAGAGATAAAAAGAGATAATAAAATCCAGGCCCTGTGCAGCAAATATGTGGGTGTGCTTACACACACACACACATATATATATATATATTTCCACTTAAATCACAAACTTAACTTAGTTATAATAATTTAAATTATTGTAACTTTTTTGTTTATAAATCAACTGAAATAAAATAAATACTCAACGATAAGGGAAGTTTACCAAAATACAATGGTCAAAACTGCATTTAAATCAGTAAAGCCTTTTCTGAGATTATTGAGAGTAGAGACAAACGGACAGACAAACAGGAATAAATAAACATTTTGATTACATTCATAAATGCCCCCAATAATACTATCTGCCACGTACAGACAGCAATCAGTAACATTTTTTATTTGCATAATAATAATTATTTTCACTCTTTGAAGTTGATGGCTATTTAGAAAGAACCTAGTTAAGACATAAAAAGTTTCTATTTTAGATTTTATCTCTAGAAATAAAATCTAAAATAGAAGCTTTCAATATAAAATGAAACAAAGAAGCTTTTTAATACATTTCAAGGCTGCAATCGTAAAGTTGGCACGGCACAGATATAACGGTAACGGACCTACTTAGTTCTTAGGGAAGTAGACTGTTGACGTAGACGACCCGCTCTTAACTTACATTGCTGTGAAAGTGATAGATTCTCTTTATTAAAACCACGATTGCATTAAGATTTGAATTGTTATATTACAAACAAACGTTAAAGTGTTATACACACACTTAGGAAATTGAAATAGTTTTTTTTTAAAGTGTTATAATGTTTTGGGAGTTCAAATTTAGGATTTTTATTAAAAAGCTAAAAAACTAAACGGGTTTTGGTCTGGGTTTTTTAATAAACAAACGTTTTGCATTCGTTAGTATTTTTAGTTTGCATTTGTGTAAAGTGAATTAAGGTGGTTTTGGGTTAGATTGGGTTATTTGGGCAAAGAGAATTTAGTGCCAAAACACTCCGTGTCAAACTACATATATGTGTTTATTGTAACACGAAGTGTATGAATAAAATAAGACAAGTTGTATTTTAATGATATACTTATGACATACTAGACGCCGCATTGACGCGTAAAAATGTACGTTGCTAAGCAACTTATCTCAATTTACATACAAGTGTTTGATGATGATGCTTTATTTTATTACTTTTATGTATTTTTTAGGCATTATTTAATAAAAAGCCCTTCTCGGTTTATATAGAGAAATATGAATTTTGGCAATTTTAGTATAAACTAAAATTCATACTCGTCCGTCTACATGCATACTAATATTATAAATGCGAAAGTAATTCCATTTCCCTGACTCGGTGTTTGTAACTCTCGTTGCGATGAAACTTTATATAGAGATACTTGAGGTTCTTAGAATGAACATAGGCTACTTTTTTCTCCCATTTTTTTTAGTTTTTTTAGAAATGTCAGGTGAAAATACTAAACAGCTGTAGTTTTTGCGGGCGAAACCGCGTACCAGTCGCTAGTAATTTATATACGATGGTCCAAAGTTTTCCCTTTAAGTATTAAGTATATATTTATAAAGCGAACTTGTCCACAGCAATATTATTTCGTTGAGCTGTAATATAAACTTGTATGGCTATCTACAATACGCCTACATGACATCTATCAAAATCGTGCCCAGCTCCAAATAGTTTAATATAATTAATATATATAATACATTTTGGACGTTCTAAGTCCTTGAAAAAAATATATACGTTTTATGAAAACATTTTCTATATTCTAAGTGTGTGAACAACACTTTAAAAATGATATAACAAATTTTAATTCAAAAAAATAATTAATAATAATAAGAAAAAAAAAACACTTTCTAGAAGTTAACAAATTAAGCAATTGCATTTAAAAGAATTTTATCAGATATTTTTCACATGAAAGTGCTTTCGTTTTTTCTTACAAAATTTTTTTGTTACTTTCACGTGCCCAAGTTGCGGGTGATGAATATTGACTAATTATTTTATACTAGTAGCCTGGTTGACGCGTAAAAACATGTTGCCTTAGTAACGTATGTCTCACAAGTGTATGTAAAACACACTGTGGTATGTGTAATACGAGTTTCCTTAGCAACTTATATGTCACACAAGTGTATGTAAAACACACTGTAATTATGTAATATGCGTTGCCTTAGCAACGTATATATGTCACACAAGTGTATGAAAAACACACTGTGGTATGTGTAATACAAGTTTCCTTAGCAACTTATATATCACACAAGTGTATGTAAAACACACTGTGGTATGTGTAATACAAGTTTCCTTAGCAACTTATATATCACACAAGTGTATGTAAAACACACTGTGGTATGTGTAATATACTAATATTTATGGCGTTTACGTTGCGTTAAATCGTGTAACAGAGGATTACCTAATAAGGTATGAAGCAATCTAGCCTAGATATTAAGCTGATTTGCATACGCCCCGCTTGTTTGCATTGGACCTCTTACGGTCCATCTAACAGTGTTTAAAAGATTTTTCGATGTATCTGATTTGTGGATAGATTAGAATAGATTAGAGTATATTAAATCATCATTACATCTGTCTCGTATGACATAGCGCGGTGTTGAACTCCGGGTACAGTAGTGTCGTGATTCTGCTATGTACAGGAGATGTGTGAAACTAAAAAAACTTAAATACAAGAAATAAGTTTTGACTGCCTACGTTTTAGCTGTTGTTTTACGAATGCTATAAAATGTAAAAAGTTAAATTTCCAAGGATTTCATGATAAAAAGATACATTTAAAATTCATACATAAATAGAAAAAAAATAAAAAAATCCTTAGAAAAAAAATAACTATTCCGATACCGGGAATCGAACCCGAGCCTCCTGGGTGAGAGCCAGGTATCCTAGCCACTAGACCATATCGGATACTGAGTACCATTTGTAAATTGTTGATTAGCTTTTAGCAACGTTTATAGTATATACAGTACAGTTCACTATTATTAGATATTATTACTAGTTATTGATATGTCCTTGTGATTGTCATTATTCTGTACTATAGTTTTCATCTTTTTATAATATTTTAATTCCTATTTATACAAATAAATAAATTACAGTGTTTGTAATATTAAAAAAAATCGCTTTTTACTAAATACATATGTATGTATATATATATATATATATACATATACATTACATTACATATTTGAATGGCGTAACCAAACGACGTTTTTGTCTCACCAGTGGCGGGAAATTAATTTCTATAATCATTCCCTTGAGCGTGTATCGAATCCACAATCACTGTCTGTGAAGTCACAACCCGTCTCACTGAGCTACAATCGCCTCAATGTGTTTTCTTTCTATAGATAAAAACTGTAGGAACTATTCCTGTATTATTTTTGTATGACACATCATTATATTGATGCGTATAAAAAAACTTTATACCTCTTTTGATGGATGGAGAGTATAAAATTTACAAGGACATGTTGTTGTGATAAGTTTTCTTAGACACAATGGTAGTGAGTTCGATTCCTACTCGATTCATTATTTACAGTAATTACTAGAACTTTTGATGTGTTAACTACTTTATATTCGTCCGAACGAATATTGAATTTGTTTGACAAACACTTTTGTATACAGTGATACAACGCCTGTACATAGTACTGTAAATAATTATTTGAGTTAGAATCGAATTCACTACAATTGTGTCTAAATCGAAACTCAACTTTGTTTTTTTATATATGTATATTCGTATGTAATTTCAATATAATATGTTAATAAGGTAGCTCTTAAATTAAATAATAAATAGTTTTATATAATAGCTATATCAATATTTATATATGACATAGCTGTAGTCTCTATATGTTGTGTAACTTGACTATGGCATTGCAACAGTAAGTAAATGTTACCAATCGATCGTGACTTGTTCTTAAGTTAGCCCGAGTTGGCTTTGGTTCTTAATACTTAGATAGTGCGTTCTTTTTCTAACTTACTCTTTGAACCAGAGCCATTTTGGAATTTAAATTTTAATACAAGTTCCTAGTTGAAATTTTATTAAGAAAAGGCCTAAATTAAAAAATGTGGTTAGGTATAACGGCATACTAAAATGTCGTCATTTTATTTAAGTTTCAATAAAAATTACTTACTATTTTAGTAGTATAGTAGTAATAATTGGGTATCTAATCCTAGTTTACATTAAAATTCATTAAATCATAACTTTTATATATATTTTAATTAAATTAATAAAATTTCACTAAATAATTTAACATTTAATTTAACAGATTGCTTTATTTATTAATTACTGAATTAATTTAATTTAACTTTTGTTTAGCCGCAACTGCTGGCACAAAATTAAATCTTAATTTCTGAAACTCTTCCTATTAATTACTTCTTAATTTATTTAATTATTTCTTAAATAATAAAATGAACACTAAAATTTATATGTTAAATAAATTCTTTAAAATATAAAATATAAAATCTAGCAAAAGTGGGCTCTTACTAACAGAAAGACTAATGATTGTGATTCATCTTAATGAAGCAAAGGTCAAGCCACGTTACGTTCGACGTCTATCTTTACAATATCATAATTAGTATATACTAATTCTATCCACACAAATCTCCCGTATCTTATAGAAATTCAAAGAGAACTCAGTGTTGTAAGCCTCCGCTCCCGGTTTGCAAGTCATTTAAGTATATTGCATACGAAATTTTCATTAATTGTATGGGTATACCTTCATTACGTGTCCCTGTATTCTATATAAAATTACCCAATGTGTTATTATTATATGAATACGTTAAGGATTTTTTTAAATCTGTTCATAGGAAAATTATGTGTAAGGAGCAAAAGAATAAGTGCAGAAAGCCTGAAACATATTTAGAAAACGTATAAAAAACGAGTGGGATTCGTACCCGCGCTTCTTGGAAACCGTCCAAGCGCTCTAACCGCCGAGCCATGCGTTCAATTTCCTTTCAAAAAGTTTTTCAATTTCCTAAGTGTGTGATTAACACTTTATGTTATAAAAAAATGCAGAAAGCCAATTTATTGTAATACATTAAATTAATAAAATAGACTTATTATTGATAGACTTATTAGTATGAAATAAACTTTTTAAATATTGATACACACACATTTCTAAGGCCATGTGCATTTTACTCGGCATCAATAAATTATTCATATACATCATAATTTTCCCCACTCTCCTTCTAAAGGCATTGCCGAGAGATTGACTTTGTTAAGTTGTTGTCACTTTATATACTACCAGAAGCTAATTTATTTTAAATATACATATTCCTTTGAGTAGAAATAAAAACCTTTACGATTATGTATATAATCAGATAGCACTAAATGCGCCTCAATAACTTTGAAATTTAATTATTTTCATTTCGCTTTGTGAAACAATACAAGGCGCGGCGTTGAGTTACGCTATACAACACGCAATGTCTCGAATTCGGGAGAAAAGGGAGGAACCTTTAATTCGGGAATGTCTTTATGTCGTCTCTCCGACTACCTTGCTTCCTCTTTATAACCTTTCTCTTTAAAAATAGTATTTTTTCTATAGAGCCTACATTTACACATTTAAAATTAAATGAAACATAAAAAAAATCGGATACAAGATAGACTTTGAAGTTATATATTCTGTGTAAATTGGAATCACGGTCCCCGTCAGTCATGATTTTATAAGGCACTGATAAAAACGAAGAATCAGCAAAAAAAAATTCTGAAGTAAAATGAGGCCGAGTTTGTACATCGAATATTTTATTTGCGCTGTTTGATTTATTTTCTCATTTTAAGTACAGGTAATTAATTAGTAAAGGTACAGCTTTGTCATTTTGTTTAAATACTGTTTTTATGACTATTGGTTGACTAACTACCCGCTCGCGGCTTCGCCCGCTTGAACTAAACTTATTTCGTAAATTCGGCGGCCTTTTCGTAAAACAATGAAATTCCTGGAAAACCTAAAAAATAGGAAAAAAAGTAGCCTGTATTCCCAAAACCCTTAAATATCTCTATATAAAATTTTATTACAATCGGTTCAGCGGTTTGGCCGTGATGACGTCACAGGCAGCCAGAGTTCTTTTCGTAATTATAATATTATAATTTCGTAATTATAGTATGGATTTAATAATCCGTTTTGATTGTCCTGTTAGTTCAGTGAGTAGTTAAGGTCACATATAGTAAAGTATTCGAACCCACATTTGCAGCTTGATTATTTCATTTTTGATAATATATATATTTTTTAAATTTCATACTTTTCCCATATAGCAGGGTAGTCAGAAAGAAGTATCCACACGCTGTTCTCCACTTTCCAACCAAGACATTGCGAGTTGAGTGGTGGAATTAAACGCCCGGCCACAGTGGACGGTGCGCGCTATTGGTCCATGTTAATCGAGTTTTTTGGAGGATATATGGTTCCAACGGGACGGGCAAAGGCACACACTGTGCGAGCCATAGCCGATATTCAGAAGGCGGCGTTCCCGAGTCCTCTCATCTCTCGCGAGAATGCGAGAATCTGTCGCCCAAAGTTCTCGCCGAAGTGATGAAAGTTGCCATAAAACGAGCCCGTATAGCATTCCGATATCATCTTCATGACTTGACCAGTAATCATCAAATTCTAAAGGTTCAAATAAACATAATTAAAAAAAAATGACGGCCAAAGAACATTGGACGACTTGTTTCGGCCCACCTTGTATCTACATTTACTCAATAATATGTTCTAATATGAATATTACTACACTCATTTCTTATTGCGGTACTGACAAGTAAGTCTAAGAAGCTAACTAAATACTAGCATGAAGATGACCTGGAGAGCATAAACCAGTAACAGATGATTCCTCGAAATACGTATAATACAAGCCTACGTTGTAGTTGTAGTATAGATTGAAGATTTGGAACATAGCAAGTGCCACTTTCATAATTATTATGAAATAACAATAAAATATGAATAAGTTGCCAGTAGCCAGTTGTACCATTATAGTAAGTTCTAGTCAAGTAGTTCGTATAATTGAATGCTTTTCAGAGTTCAATATGAATTGTTCGAACGTAGATTATTACCATTGATTCGAACGCAAGTGGCTTGTTGACATCGTCCGTGACCTATAGTATGTTGAATATATACGACGATAACGATGATACTTTATTGATATATTGTACAAGCTCTTGCTCGTGACTTATCCGCATAATAAAGGAGATATCATAGAGAGGGCTCTTTCGATATAGTTTAAGAAACTACGGTTTTTTACAGTACAGTTTTTGTTCTCCACTGTCCGTCCAAATTCGTGACATTGCGTATTGAGTGATGGAACTAAACGCCGCGTTTTATTTTTATTATTTTTCATTGTTTGGAACGATCGATCGATCAAACGCTGTCGCACTGCGCCACGTTAGCCACAAATCAATTATGACGTTTATTGTTATTGTAACGCGTAAAGCTGTAAAAACAATATAACCCTAAAATTACACTACTCAGTATTCAAATTTGTACTATCGTAGTACATGTAACTGCACCTAATACCCTAGATACCTGCTACCCCATCTGTCTAGATGAGCATCAGTTATTCAGCGACCGAGGAGGCCGCTCAGGAGTCTTGCTCAGTGGCCTCCTTGGTCACTGGTCACCTAAGCTGGGGGTCCCCTGAGTAATCAGGGGTTTCACCTGGCTGGGCGACCACCTAGGTGGCACTTGCCCGCCCCCTGTAATGGATTAAGAGAGAAGACATGAACGCTGCACCTAATAACCAAAAACAAATTCTATTTAATGTATGTATACTTAATTCAAATCGTCATTTTCCCTGAATGAATACTTTACGCCCGACCTTGGCATTGAATAAGAATGCATCGTGCCAAACTTCTGTATTATGAATACAGATCCGGTGATATTTATGCAATATGGAACCAATAAATTCAATTATTTGTAATTTTTATTAGTTTCTCTCGTTATCCCGCAAAGCAGGGTAACTACCGCTCTAAGCCGGTTTCTACCCAAATACGAGACATTGCGTTTTGACTTGCTGTACTTTACGTCGCTTTTTATCGTATCTAAAATGGAGTGAAAGTGTATTTTTTATTTATAATTTTGATACAGCTTCTGAATATATCCTTTAATTATTATTAACCTAAATATAACATTTTAATAAAAATATACCTATAGTCTAGTCTAGTTTAATTATTTAAACGACACAAAATTTTCTGCATAACAATATTCAATTGTTATAAACGGTCAACGTGCAATACTGTAGTGTATATAAATAGACTACGATCTGTATGGCCAAGGCTGATGTAATGTCGTATCTAGAAATGCAATTTGTATGAACAAAATGGCATGACAGGTAATATTGATGATACCTAATTTATATCCTCATTTTTTTTATTAAACGCTTCCTTATTAAATACCAAACTATTCATAGGTGGTTGCTTAATCGAGATTGATGATTGTTGGTTCAAATCCCAGTCGGGGACTATTTACAGTTATATTTATAAATATTTGAACAGTCAGTTATACAAAGCGTGCCGTTACTTTTCTTTTTATCCCAATCAAAGTTCATTCATAAGCTGAATTAATTGTCGTATTTACGATAAATTAATAATAAGTCTTATTTCGTACCGTTTAGAAAGATTATTTATTAAACATATATAAAATCCTTATAATACATATACGAAATAAATATATTTAAAGCACTAACTTTGTAGATTGATTGACATATAACATGTTAATATCACTTGACGCCGTGATATATCTTATGTTAGTATATCGGAAAAAGTACAATAGTTTAAATATAATCTCCTGAGTGTGGATCTAACCGGCACCCATCGGTTATATAGTCATACACTATTCCGCTGCACCCCGCTACTCAACTTCAATGAATATATAATATACAAATCTTTAATAATCTTATACAGCTGACAAATTTGAAATTATTAAAGGGATAGCAGCTACGTGTTTATAATTGTAATCTGTGTAGGCATTTCTCCAAAACTTGTTTTGATTAATACTAAGTAGACAACGCCATCTACTTCCTACGTCATCTAGCGTGGCGCACTTGGGCTGTGTCTGTTACACGCGATCTGTCAATCAATGTAAAAAAAAATTGCTATCGCTGTTTTTAATAACTTAAAAAAATTTTACTCGTATCCCCATTTAATAATTCAATATTTTCATAGCATATCTTAGTGCCCTAAGCCTTTTAAATAATTATGAATCTAATTAACCAATAACTCAATTAATGATAATCGCATAAATTTATAATAATTTCCCTATTTTGCTATTAAACGGTATAAGCTTATTGGCTTATAATTAGTGCTTAAGCGGTAAACAAGAGGCGTGGGCTCATATTCTGCATGCTGTTCTAAGTTTGATATACAATCAAAATATTATAAATAAATAGACGACGCCATCGTTTATCCCAGTGATTCAAATCTCTTCTCGGGGTAATAATTATAGGCATTAAATATTAATTTCCTTTTGGCCTTACTAGTGCCTTAACACTGTGTTCTTTTTGACTACGGTTTTCTAAAAGTGAAAAAGTATAATTCTAATAATTTTCTTTCGTTTAGTCTTGCTGTATATTTATACAGCATCACACTTTTCCCAGCATAGCACCCTGCTATGCTAAGTCAGAGAGAACCTCCATTCTCCACTTTCCGCCCAAATTCGAGACATTAGGTATTGATTCGGATTTCAACGTCGCGCTTTGTTATATCACCAGAGCTGAGTCTTGAAAATAATTTAAATATAATCATTTATATTTAACAGTGTTATTTCACACACTTAGAAAATTGAAAAATGTTTTTAGAAAACGTATACAAATTTGAACGCAGCAAGATTCGAACTGGCGCCTCTTGGAAACCGTCCAAGCGCTCTGACCGCTAAGTTATGCGTTCTACATCCGTTCGATCGTTCGCACAGCCGCAGTGTGTGTGAATAACACTTGGGATGAAAATGTTAAAAATATTTAATAAATAGCATTCTCTCTTGCCAAACGATCGATTGTAGAATACTCTTTGGGTAGCAGAAACTTGTAAAAATCGCTACAGATATTGCTAACAACAAAAGTAAGTTTTAATAAAAACGTATAAAAATATGGAATACATATGACTTATACGTCAGAGCGCTTGGAAGTTTCCAAGAGGCGCGGGTTTGAATCCTGCTACGTTCAATTTTTTATATTTTTTCTATAATGAGTGTTGATCGAACCCACAACCAATCGCGTTTGCAGTCAAACGCTGTCCCTCTGCGCCACGGTGGTCTCAAAATATAAAAACAATTCACTACATTCAAGAATTAAACCCAAGACCTTACTTACGTAAACCTAACAATTTAATGTAAGATATTTCCAAAAGCTAAGTAAACACGGAAGCGATGTGCCCACGGAAACAGACCGTGTAACTGTTCTCCCACCGTCGAGACTACGACTCGTATATCACGCATACGATAGGACGTTAAGTGGTTATTTTGAAGGAAAAGCAAATTGGAAGCTTCGTATATAGCTACTCCACACCTCTCTTGCATTTTACGAATACATTTGGTATGGAACATTTTGTGATAGAACTCTTGGACTTACTCCTCACCCCTTAGATATTATGAGTTGTCGCCCGCAACTTTGGTTTCCTTGGAAATTGAATATTTAACGTAGAATAACTGTAGAGATTTCCTGATAACTCTATTAGTAGTCTATTACACTTCCCAAGTACTCTATAAAACATATTGCTGAAATTTGGTAAGTTAGTAAAGAAAGAGTAATATATACATATATACTTGACAGGAAGTAGAGAACGCTGTAATAAGTTTTTTTTACAGCGTCTCGCTTTGAATGCATATCAGGGTAGTTGAAGAGAACCGAGTGTCAAGACACACCGTTCACTATTTTCCCGAAATCAATATAATAAGTTTCTTTACTAATAAGTTAATTTAAGTTTACTGTGTAAATCGTTAAATGAAAAAAAAAATACATTTGTGGTTTCCAAGTGTATTATGAAGTGTCTGAACAACACTTTAAAAAATATTAAAATAAAAAAATATGACTAAACTCGTACTCAACATAAGATATGTAGATTAGTCGTCATCACGCGATGTTTACGTACAACTGTAAGTTGATTTATGACTTTTGAATGCATTGTAAGATCAAGGTTGTCATGTAATAATTCACATATTGAAGTACATAAATCGATAGCGCAAAACAAATAATAAATAAAGCTATGGTGGCGCAGTGGGGTAATTATCTCTATCTATCTAGATGGTTGTGGGTCTGATTCCTATAAGCGGACATAATTATATTGGGTTTTTTTTATTTCCCTGCTCTGAAAAGATAAAGTGCGGCGTTGAGTTGCATTGAGCCATTAGGCTATTGAACAAGCGGCTGCTAAATTCATAGATTTAAAGGTATGTAAGTGACGATGGTATGGGTTGATTTTTAATATTGGCATTTTTACAAAGATCTAAACTACTATGCTTCTGCTATTGATAGAATGATATATTGTAGTGAAATATAAAGTACTATACCTATAAATTTATTTCTGTCAAATTTTAAGCCTGTACTGTATATAAATAAGAATGAAGGAATTTGATACCTGTAGACCTCCTTATTTCGACCCTGTTGGTTCTACCGCCTTTTTACATCCAATTTGTCAAGAATATGAACAATGAGAACGTTCTTAAAATAAAAATCTGATGGTTCCTGTTATATACTAATTTTAAAACTATATACTTTGCTGAAAAAAACTTATACACTTTTAGTAGTTTATTAGTGAATATATAATTATATCTTTATTTACCTCTTTGTTACAAATCACTTCGCACTCCGTATAATATAAATATATTATAATTATGAATTATCCTGTAATATACCAAATCGATGAACTATTTTTACTTATTTGTTATAACTGATCGCCACTAAAGACAAGTCGCCAATGAGCAAAAGTCGATACCCAGGTGTCACAGCTCAACGACGGATAGAAGGGGAAAAGCCACACGTGAAATTTTCCATGTTCATCCGGTGAAAAAAAAAACCTGTGTAACACTACAACTGACTCGCCACCGGAAGTCAAGCTGTCTTCTCTCAATTAGTTCAGCTTCAAATGACAAATTCAAAGCTTAATAAAATGTTGCCAATGTAAATATACTATAAAGTAACATATAAGTAAGTTATAACCTTTTGTATATAACCAAAAATGAATATAATTTTTTTGTTACAGGTACCGTCACATACAACAATGTTCACACTACAATATAATTTATATGGTAAAGTTAATAACAGGGTTGATGCATTAAGATAAATAAAATATATTATTAGTAACTTTGTTACCGTATAAGTGAAACTATACTTCAATGTGATAGCGTCTGACTGTAAAATCGATGTTCGTGGGTTCGATCTTCAATCGGGGAAATATTAAGCTTTCATTTTTTTCATTTCAGTGTTTTTAGTAAAAATTTGAACACAGCAGGATTCGAACTCACGCCTCTCGGAAACCGTCCAAGCGCTTTCGCCTCAAAATTTTTAAAACTTTTCCTAAATATGTTTTTCAATTTCCTAAGTGTGTGAATATCACTTTAAAAATATTAAAAATACTGTAAATTAGGTTATACTCACAATATACACCTAATGCACCTATTAGAACATACAAATTTACTATGCTCGGAAAAGAGAGCCCTATCTCTCTTTTCCGAGCACTTCAACTGGCCTTCGAGAGTACAGTTTCGATACTGGAGAAAGATCATGTAAAAACTGAAAACATGTACTCGTATATATTAGAGGCCGGCAATATCCCTGTAGCTTTCGTACTATATTAGGGAAAATAACTCTTAATGCGCTTTATATCAACGCAATTTATCTCAACATTTGTGATACATGAGATAATATTTGTTATACATTATGTTAATAACACTTGAAATGCGCGTATTTCTAGTTCAATTTCAGTTCGTGTGGTTTTTACAGTACTTTTTTTTTTATAATTTCACGCATCTTTTGAAACAAGTGACAAGACACTCCAATTTTTAACATTTCAAGTGTTTTACCTTCACTCTTGTACCCGCATAGTGTAGGCAGAGAGCCTAGTGTCAAAACACTCCGTTCTCCACTCTCCGCTCCAATCCGAGACATTGCGTGAGTCAAAATATTACACCGAGTGGGAGTCGTATCATTAACCAATCGTTTTTACATGCAGACGCTGTACCAATCTGAATCTTTTAAAGAATTTATATACGAAACAGATATAAATAAATAAATTGAACGATTCTCGTCGCTGCCAACACTAGATACCACATTTGTAGTTGTCATATTGCAATTGATGCGCAACGTTGTAAAGCGAATTCCTTTGCAACAACGATTTAAAACAAAATGCCATTACTATATGAGGCTGTCGTGGCTTATGGAACAGCGCCTAAATGTAAAAGCGTTTCATCGTGGGTTTGATTCCCACTCAGAAAAAATATTATTTAAACTAACTAGTTTTAATTTTTTTTTATATGCTCCAGAAAAGTAAATTACGGTGGAGCGTTGAGTTTGATATTGGATGAAAAGTGGATATCGGAGTGTCTTGACACCAAGTTCTCTCTGACTACCCGTTTATGGAAAGAAATAGCGTGAAGCTGCCTTTTTTATATTAAAATATGTAAATGCATAAAATAAAATGTTACTTTAATACTGCGGTACAATATTTCTTATAATGTTGACATAAATTTACATTTTTTTCTATATACAAGTACTGCCATGCATAATATAATACAAACGTGTTTAAAGATAAATATTTGCGTTTCAAAAGTAGGTACAGCGCTATCAGCTGTATGTAGGTTGGTGTTCACTATGTAGTTTATTTTAATTTTGAATTTTACTAGAAAATGGTAAAGAGATAATCATCAAATGTAGCAAGTTTTATTTTAATGTAAATAAGTACTGGGGCCATCGTGATGCAGTGGGTCTGCGTCTAATTTCAAACGTGATTGGTTGTGGGTTAGGTTCTTTTTTCGTTTTTGTTATTTTTCGTCATATAAAAATTATAAATATTTTCATTTTTCGTCTTTGGTACCTACGACAAAGCACAACTAAATAATTATATAATTTTAAGTGCCGGTACTAAACGCTGCGCTTTGTCTCGTCACCAGCAAGGAGAAGAGAAAATTTAATCATATTCATCCCCCCCAGCGGGAATCGAACCCTCAACCATCGCGTATACAGTAAGACACTGTCACACTGTGCCACGTTGGTAAAATAGTTTTATTTCAAAATATAATTTTATATTTCAGGGATTACCCTCTGATCATCCAATCATACAAAACCTAAAAAGGCTTTTATATTTCAACCACATTGTGCTCTTCAAATTCGCTTTTGATCTGAAATACAAATTGAATCTGCCCGAGGAACAATTTTGGCAAAATTGTTCGAATGAAAGTGCAAATGTCTATTTAGCTCCAGATAGCTTGATATTTTTCGATACGGCGAAATACGGGGATTATCTACTGATGTTTCGATTGTTATGCTATTGTGAGTGGAGTTTCTGTGAATGACTTTTGATTTGTTGAAAAGTCTTTGAAATAAAGCGATTATTTTATTCAGATTTACACTTTTTCCCTCTTCTCAGTCTAAACAGACAGAACCTGACAAGACACTCTTGGTCTCACATTGATTGGCAGAACTCAACGCCGTGCAAATAATTTTAATGTAATCATTTCTTCTATTATCAAGCGAGAGTCCAGCCACATGGTATTAAGCCAGCTAAATACTGTCTTCATTAATTATAAAAATCTAAAACCATACTCAAGGATATACGAATGTAAGGTAAGGTAAGGTAAACTAATTAACGTCTATGCATACGACTTTAAATGCAAGTTAAACATGAAATACTAATGAATAATCATGATTAAATAATAAACGATACTCTTTCACAGTGGACTTACAGATTTGTCGGTTGAGGCTTTATATCATTCACTAGTGGTCGCCCACGACCTTGTTTGCGGGCTTTTTATGGCTTGTCACACTATTTCCATTTCTGTGTTCCATAGTTTTGACTTTAAAATATTTTTCTCGCTACGCTAAGATAAGGTCTTAATGCCTTACTGCTCTGCACTTTCCAGGGAACCTCAGTCACTCATTTTGTAACGAAAAAGTTAGTATATATTGATTTATTTATCTAATTTGAAGTTCATCAAATAGGTTCATACAGATATCTATACAGGTTTCATGCATATGTTTGGAATACCTATGGTCTTCGTTAGAATTTCATATTTGATAGCAATATTAACCATTTACTTGACATCACATTAAAAATGAAAGTTAGAATATACGGTAAAAGTGAAATCATGATAAAATCATACGCCAACGTTAAAACAATCATATTAATGAGATGAAAGTATGCAGTTCTTCTTTCGTTTATTTTTTTGTTCTGGGAACTTATTGAATACGCAATTATAATTGCACAATGGATCGTTTATACTAAATAAGGATTCATTGTTTTTAACTCAAAAAGCAGTGTTTCTACACTGAGTTTGAGTTTGAACTCTTTCAAAATCATAATCAAAACATTTTTTATTCTAATAGGCCGAACAAGCACTTTCGAATTGTCAATTGACATACAATGTCAGTATTATTAGTTCTAGCGGTATCTATCACAGGCTCGGAAGGCAGTTCTGCTGAGAAGAGCCCGCTAGAAATTTAACAGTTGCTCTTTTCAAATATAGCTTTAAAATAAGCAGCCTCCTGAGTGAGCGTCAACAGCATTTAATTCCACACATTAACATGAGAATAATATTTTTGGACAGAATATTATACTTTCCTCAATAATATGTTTATAATTTTGATTTTAAATTATTCAGAAGGCAAGTCTGCATTTAGTTTTTTGTTCACAAATTTATGTATATTAAATATTCCATGATGTAATATGTTCAGTAGAGATATTTACTGTATAACTTTCAAACACTTTCGCGTAGACCACAGACTACTGTAAAATGTTGGAAAAGTCGATTTCATAAAATGTAGTTTGTTCAAATCGCCGTTAATTTAACAAATCAAGTCAAAAACAGTTATTTAATAAATTAGTTTAAGTTTATTTATTTAATAATTATTTAATATTTATTTAATAATTATTAAATAAATCACTAATACTGAAGGAACTTCTATCTACTAAGTAGTATAACAAAAACGGAGAATGAAGTGGCATGTGTATGTCTAGGTCCTAGCAAGTTACCTATAACCTGTCCCAAAATATAAAAAAAAATATTCGTTACACATAAACATACACGTTAACACTTTACACATAAGTGTATATCAAATACACGGTAGTGTGTGTAATATTTGTTTTATTAATTTAATGTATTTGAAATTTAATGCAATATAATATAACATGAAAAATATAAGTTATATAAAAATATAGGTATAATAAAGGTTTTTTTGCACTCCTCTATATACCATCTCCATATTTAACCATGCCAAATTTCATATTTTCGTAAAAAAAGTTAAAAAAAATTACTCGTATTAATATATACTCGTAGTCATACAAAATACTTACATACATAAATTCATTTATTCATACAAAATACATATGTATATTAATATACATGTAACATTTTCAAGTAAATAATAAATATCTAGAACTTGATGAGTGGTCGACACCTACGCTGAACGTGTGCTGTGGAATAAGAACAGCTATAACAGCTTTCATTGTATTGAGCAAGCATCGCTTCTCTAGACTGTGTGGCGCGATATTGTAGTGTTCCCTTATTCTTGATACTTGATAATATTTATTTCTTAACTTTATTGTAGGAACGGAGACGTAAGACACTAGAATTTCAAAAGTTAAATCTCAAAGCACTTTATGTATATGTATATCAATATACTTGTGACCTCATTGACGCGTTATACATTATACATTGCCTTAGCAACGTTGTATGTATGTCACTTTATACAATAGTGTTGTACATTTTCACACATTACAAAAAAGAGAAATATTTATTTTATTAATTTTATGCACAGCATAGCATTCAGCAGCACAGGTCCTTGGTTACAGGTAGACTGAGGTGGCACTTGTCTGTCATTTGATACAATTATTACATCAAACTACCGCCAACGATTTCTTAGTTGCCTCGCGTACTGCCCTGGATTCTTGCAGAATGAGCTGACTGTATCATGCTCTCTGGTGTGATCGCATTGAGACTTCAAAGTTTTCAGTATTGGGTCCCAGGTGGTAGAAAGTTTCCAACCGTCTTCTCTATTGAAATTAGGGTGTTTTTGTATCTCTTTGTTTGACCAATGTACTGTGGCTTATCGTAAAAATTGTGTCATTTCAAAATGTGTAATAATCGTGAAATCTAAGAACTTATTAAGTACTTATTTATTTATCTTCTAGCATCTTTGGTATAGCAGACCTACTGTTATTTCTTTTCTCCCTTTCCCTACTCTTATTAAACGTTACGACTATTGTTTACAAAAAAGAGGTAAGACGCTTAAAAGCTTAACAGAAAAATTATTATCTTGGCGTAAAAGTAAGTCAATAACAATCGCTTGTCAACTATATACACGCTATATCCTAATTACTAATAAAAAATAATCTTGCCTGCTCTTTTCAGCAGAACTGCCTTCCGAGCCGGTGGTAGCTTTATATTCATTGGACGAATCAGAAGTACTTAAAAAAGTCTATTTGAATAAAGGATATTTTGAATTTGAACTGAAACTTATAGAGTATTATTCTTAATCGTAGAAAATAATATTATTTTATAGTTCCTGTCTCCAATTTAAGTAAAACTTGTTTCAAAGTTGCATCGTCTCAATGATTGTGTATCAAAGCAGCTTTTTCATCACCTAACAATGTAGTTTAGTAGGTAGTATTAGCACTTCGTTCTTCAGTTTTTGCGTGATGAATGGAGGAGTTTAACGCCGCGCTTTGTCTTTCTACGCTGGGAAATAGAATACAATTTAAATATATATTATCACAATCATTATAATATATCCCTATTGTGTTCATTGGCCTCCTAAATTTAAAATATTCTTTACGGCTACGTTACATAAAAAATGTGATGGTTAAAAATATATTTAAAAAAAATAAAAACGATATCACAGGATCTCATTTTTGAAGATAAAAGTAAATATTTAGTTTATGGTAACACTATCAGTTCAATAATTATATCGTTAGTATGCCAGTAAATGCGGGTTCTTTAAAAAATATTGCCAATTACATATCTTTTAAGTACACCTTTTTAGGGACTTAGGTCTGAAGTGTTTTAAAGTTTCGTAATATTTATGTGGATACAAGACCCACATCGTAAAGTTAATTAATTACTCACTTACAGCGAGTCTTCCTGTATTTTATATTGATAAGAAAAAAGGGCTTCAGGCACACATAGCAAGCTTGGCGAAGAGAACCGAGTTGGTGTCAAGACACTCCGTTCTTCACTTTCCGTCTGAAATATAGACATTGCGTATCAAGTGATAGATAGTTTGAGTACGATAGTGTTTCTTTATGAATAATAAAATAAAATTTATTTAAGTACTTATTGTATTTATATGGGCTTATGATGAAGAACGTATTGTTTTATACTTACGGGTTGATTTTACTATGACTTTTAATAAAACCAAAGCTGATGCTTTTCTTTCTTAATAAAAGTGCTATTGAACTCGCAAGAACACACAGACACACACATACAGAATTAGTCTAAGTGGTTTTTCGTTTTTAGAAAACATAATAAATTGAAAGTAACAGGTTCGAAGACGCTTCTTTTGGAGGCCTTCCAAGCGTTCGAGCCAATTAAGTTATACGTAGAAACGTATTACCGTTCGTTCAAATATTCATACGTTTTCTGCATGAAGAGTAAAAGAAGTAAAATGAGAAATTTCTTAAAACATATTAAAGTTTATGTAATAGATTTTTTGTGCATATTTTTAAATAAACAACTATCTAGACTTATTGCGTTTACTGCACTCGTCTCAATTGCTACACTCATTGAGACCGCGTGGGCACTCGATGGTAAATTCTAGAAAATTACTAATAGTTACTTTTTATTGAGAAATGCCCATTTTTAATACAGTTTTAATAGCTTTACCTATAAGACAGACAGATCTACCTAACTATCAATATATATAAATGTTACAATATTATTTTGATCTAATTTTCGTAGTTTTGATTCAAAATATCCTCCGGATCCGGATCTGAGGACACAATATTTTCATGCCTGATGTTTCCGACAGGATAACTAAGATATTGACTTAAAAATGCCTTTCGGATATTCAAGGGAAGGCAATAACAACTTAGAATACACAGTTTCAACATTTTTAAAGGTTTATTCGCACACTTACGATATGAAAATCATTTTTAGAAAACAAGTAAAAATTTGAACGCAGCGGTGTTCGAAATCGCGCCTCTTGGAAACTGTCCAAGCGCTCCGACAGCTTGAACGCATAGCATAGCGACAAATGCTTATACGTTTTCAATTTTTTTTTCTTTTATATACATCAGATGGTCGTTCACTCTGAGAAATGTGCCAGATGGCGTAACCCAACACCGTCATATCAAAATTCTTTACATGAACATATAACTATTTGTTTAAGGATCAGTTCTTATGTAAATGTATTAAGTAAAGAAATCGTAAATGTATTAAGTAAAGAAATTCATTCAAATGTCTTTGTTAATTTTTTTTTTTCTCGAAGACGTTAGTGATCATGATACAGCATAAACAAAAACCAAACTATAATTATTTAAATGCCAAATACATACAAATTTAAAACGCATTTGGTTGCGTTGGTTACATGAAACCATGTAAAACTATACTTCCTTAAATGCAAAACCCCGTTATGAGCCGCTAGCGTCACTTAAAAAGACTTAAGATAGAAAAGACGTCGAACAGGTACTACAAATATAGACTTAGTGCTTCCAATTGCAGTGAAATCGAGTATCGGTGAATCATACAATGTTCAGAGGCTGTGATTATAAACATTTTGATAGAGCATTGACTTGAATTTCTAATTGATAATGCAAAAGCCAAAGGTCGCTTAGTTATATAATTTTATTATGGCGTAGCGATTGTTTATTTTCTCTGCTTTGGTAAGACAAAGAATCTAGGTTATCCTGTTACACAGACAAAAAGCGTGAAGCTGAAAAGGAATTACGATAATTAAGAATAAAGGTGGTTGCCAAATTAAGCTATACATATAATAAAAATGTAACTGATACAGACAGCGTCTGTTCATGGAAGATATATGGGAAAAAAATATTAGCGACATTTATCAATGGAATAGAACCCGAAACAATGAATTTTAATTTTCTTTTCGATTTGTCTGTATGTCTGTTTCTTTGTAGACGCTAATCTAAGAAACGGCTTAACCGATTTAAATGCAATATTGACTATTGTATTGTCACAAACAATTTCCCTTAACATTTAAATTTTTTTTATTTCAATCGGTTCATAACCAGAAAAATATCAACCATTAAAAATATAAATTTAAGCAAAGTTTGTGATTTAAGTGAGAACGTAGGCGGGAGAAAAACTAAATAGTTAAGTCATGTAGTTTACGCAGGCGAAGCCGCGAGCGAGTCGCTAGTTAAGAATAAAGGTGGTTGTCTAATTATTAATTTATACATTTGTGTATATATAAGAGTATAGTTTTACATTTAGGACTCTATACAATAGGTAATTGCTCCAGATATGGTACCACCATGTACTATTTATCATTGGACATCGCCACAGTAGTAATAATCCGCACCAACTAGACGAATGATTTTCATCTAAAGTGTGTGTCTCAAGGTCATTTTTTCATGAACTTCCTCCTGTGGATTTCCCTGAGCGCTACGATTTGTGGGCCTCCAAGCGTCGAGTGTACATATACCGTCACCCCCTAAGCCGACAACGTATCCACAACTCCTCTGTTGTTGTAGATGTCCAAGGGCGAAGGTCTTGCCATAATTGCCATAAGTTGGTCCTTCTGCTCGTTTGCCTCGAATCCTCTTAAATTAAAAGATATGTTCCTTATGTAGGTAATATGAATATAGTAAGATTAATTACAATTTTTTCATAGTAATTTATACATGAAGAAGAAAGAGTGTTCTTTGGACCACTTTTTTAAAAAATACAGCGTATTTTTTTTTATGCATTATTGTATATTTTTTGTGCTACACAATTGCAAATTTAAAGTATATGTTAATATTTTTTTAGCCAAATATTTATTTTTATAGTAATGTATTAGAAATATATTTCATTAACAAAATGAATATTGCACAAACGACCACGTGCTTGACTTACATTTTTGTGGCATACACGTTGCTAAGGCAACTGGTTCTATTTATCAATTTCTATTTATGAACCAAATTCGAATTCTAATAAAAAAAATTGCTTCCCGCAAGTAAACAGAACCGAGTGTCATTACACTCCCTTTTCCTCAACCCTAACCTCAGTTAAATAAATCTGAATTTGAACAGAAAACTATCGCGTACTGTACACATAAAAACAAAGGAACAATAACGCCCACTACTTCCTATATAATATCTAGATTTCCGTAACACTCGATAAAAACTTAATTGCATGGCATTCTCAATACGATATCTAACAATTTCTCGTTTCTCGACATGTTTATGGGCCATTCATCTTTACGCCTACACAAGGTATATGTTTTTAACGTTTTATCCAAAATTTATTCGAATTTTGTGGCGCAGTGTCACGTTATACTGTAAACGCTATTGGTCGTGGATTCCCACTCGTAAGAATGATCATAATTTATTATTTTCATTTCTCGACTCTGGCCAACAAGACAAAGCGTCTTGAATTCTGGCGGAAAGTGGAGAACGGAGTGTCTTGACTCCGTATGATTGAAATAATCTATATATATAATAAAAATGTAACTGATCGCTGTCTGTATATAGATGACTTACGAAAAAATATCTTATTAAGGGCATTTATTAATATAATAGAACCCAAAACAATGTTTTTTAATTTTCTTTTCTGTTTGCTGTTTGTTTGTGCACGCTAATCTCAGAAATAGCTCAACCGATTTGAATTTAATTGTAGCCATTGTATTTTGGTAAGCTTCTCTTAACATTACGTATTTATTTTCAATTGGTGTATAACAAAAAAGTTACAAACATTTAAATAATAAATTTAAGCAAAATAAATAGTTTAGTATACTCCATAGTTTACGCAGGCGAAGCCGCAAGCGGGTCGCTAGTAAACTACTATTTTCGTTTTTACATATAAGAAAATAAAGATTATATTTTGTTAACATTTTTTTTAATTGTTATTCCCACACTAAGGAAATTGAAAAAGACATATTTAGAAAACGTATCAAAATTTGAACGCAGCGGGATGTGAACCCGCGCCTCTTGAAAACCGTTCAAGCACTATGACCGCTAAGCCATGCGTCCCACCTCCAGCTACGTTGAAATTCTTATACGCTTATTACAACTTATATTTGTTGTTAGCATCTCTGTAGAGAGATTTTTACAAATTTCTGCTACCCAAAGATTATTCTACGAACAATCGTCTGGCAAGAGAGACAGCTATTTATTAAATATAAAAATAAAGATTATGTTACACATTAATAGTTTCTTATCTAGAGTATACAAGGTGTTTAGTTTTATAAGATACATGATCGTTCTCGGTCATTGACTTGTTTAGATAAAAAATTATATAGAGTGAGAAAATTTACATATCATTTAGTTCAAGTGTGTATAATTAGTACTTAGTTACGTTATCTCAGCAGCCCAGGGACTTTGTATTCAGATCAATGATAGTCGGTTCAATTTCCGCTAAATACTATTTTGAAATGAAACTATTTTTAACCGGATTAATCG
Source organism: Podotricha telesiphe (assembly GCA_038994665.1). Taxonomy (NCBI): domain Eukaryota; kingdom Metazoa; phylum Arthropoda; class Insecta; order Lepidoptera; family Nymphalidae; genus Podotricha; species Podotricha telesiphe. Next base: position 110,573 of record JAOYRR010000162.1, on the reverse strand, counting down.
TGTATATTTTTTATTTGTCTTCGAAAATACATTTTAGAACATTTTTAAGTAATCACAGGTCTACCCAACACGCAATGTCTCGATTTTAGGCGGAAAGTGGGGAGCGAAGTGTCTTGACACTACGTTCTCTTCGACTACCCTGCCTTGCGGGTAAAAGCGTCGGGTTAAAAAAGAAGAATAGCCTATATAGTCTAATTTTAATAAACTATCAATCAGCCTTTTATTCTCAATTATGATATTTAAGATATTATATGTAAAAAATATCCATATATTTCAAGCAGCCAAAGCACTTAAATATAATAGCAATAGCAAACTCTAAACTAAAAAATTATAATATTTCAAAATATCGATCACTAAAATACGGCCACCCTGCCTCTATCCAGATTCTGTATTATCGGAACAAAAGCTGGCATACAATAGGTGTAGAGTGGTCTCCAAATAGGGTGGTCTGTTGAGATGAGAGGGATACATTATTGTTACAATGTAAAAGTATACAAAATGCAAAATGCACGCTGCACGTGGCCTAAAAATAATTATTTTGCACGCTTCAACTGCAAATAGGTTTATTGTTTGATAATTGATACTTCCTACTTTACGAACCTACGCTCGTATAGTTTACTATATAACAAGCACAAACTATGAAAATTAGACGTTCACAGTTTTTCCTCTATAATAATATATAATAGTATTATATCAATTAGAAATTTAAAACATATTTAGATTAAAAATAATTTAACTAAAAAATATAATTGGTAAGAAATCACCATTGAATATCAGAAAAGGCTATTATCACTTTTAAGTAAAATGAAGCTTACAGATTTTTTTGAGTCAGGTCACTGTCATTCTTAAGCAACGAGAGAGTAACCAGTTTCACGCTTTGTCTTAGATACTAGAGCGAGAAATTAAATATTTTACATATAATCATCCCCCTAGTTCGGTTTCGAACCGACAACCAATCACATTTACAGTCGTCTGACTGTCCAACTGCGCCTCGATGGCCTCCACGTGGATGGTGAGATTTACCTGTCATTTATAATTCGCATATTTGCCTCATACTGGATTTGTATCGAAGACCGGCATCAATAAGCAAGTGGAAGTGAGCCTATTATCATTTAGTCCTTATAAGCCAACTCAGGTAGTTAAATACGTCAGGTAGACTAGTTGCTTGTTTCCTATGAAATTGGAAGTCATTGTAATGGAAATGCAAAGATGTTGAATTGAATACATTTGTGTTACTTTAAGTTTTTGGGTCACAGGTTCAATTTACAGTTACGGAGATAAAGGATATGCTAACAAACTAACTTGCTGAACTAAGAAAATAAGAAAAACAATTCTTAACATTCTATACTTTATATATAAATTGCCTCTTTCTTACTACTTTATTCCCCTTTTTTTGCTAAAATAAACAATTAGAGTCGTCAAATTCAATACGACACTTTCTTTAATAAACGAACCTTTTCCTACGCGTATGGTTCAAATAAAATAATCCAGTTACTGGGTAGCCCGACTGAAGCACGCCACTTCATAGTTTTTATAACTTTAACAAGATGTATATTTATTTATATGCACGAGTACATTAATAAATAATTAACTTTCAATCTACAAAGGAATGTATATATTAAAAATATAATTTAAAATATTTCAAGGGCAATTTGTAAGGTTCTTTGCGGAAAGTGGTTGCTAGTGGAGCGAATTGCTAATGCTATATAATGCTAGGACAGATGGGATGCTGGATTTACTTTAATGGAATTTATAATCATAATATTCATAAAATCTTATCTGAGTCTAGATCTTAACCTATCTCTAGTAAAGTGTAGAGGCAGAGAGGTATAAAAGATAATCATTTCTTTGTACATTTTCCATTAATTTCAAAGGCATGGCATGTTAGTTAGTCAGCAGCTTCACTCTTTTATCCGCATAGCAAGGTCCTATATAGCAAATCAAAGAAAACCTAGAGGGAAGACACTCCGGTCTCTACTTGTCGCCTGAATTCGAGCCATTGTATATTGAATGGCGGATATCCACGTCGCCCTTTGTATTATCAGAGCTGCGAAGTGAAAATTGATAACGCAATTGAGGGATCGAAAATAATAATATAAGACTTTTATAAAAAAAAAATTGTTAGAAAACGTATAAAAAATTGAACGTAGCGGGATTTTAATCGGCGCTTCTTCTCAACTCTACTTCTCGTCCAAGCTCTCTGCCCGCTGAGCCATACGATCTATATCCAGCTACGTCGCAATTATAATACGGTTATTACAACTTATTTTTGTTGTTATCATAACTAAAAATACATTTAGTAAAGAGAAACTCATATATTACGTGTGTATTATATCTTTTGTGTGAATAATATCTTTTGTGTGGAGTTCATTTTTAAATTAATTATAATTCGTATTGTGTGATCTATATCTTAATAAATAACGTCTAATGAATATGAGTGACACTTTATATTACAATATTATGTAAAAAGCTTTATGATCCTATAAAAGTACTGTAAAACTTAGTTGGCTAAAACACTTAGACATGCTATATGTACTTCCATTTTATATTGACCAGACATATGTAGGCTACAGTCAAGCAGCCAATAAGAGATGACGAGTGACTGAGACACAATCGACATCATGCATATTAAAATAGCTAGCGTTTTTCTTCCTCCCGCAACGTCTCGTTCTCCACGTCTGCCGCTAATCACTTCCCAAAAATCGGTTCTGCGACATCTATTGTAGCTAACTTCCGTGCATTCAACTTAAAACGTCTTGCCGTAAATATTGTTACAAAGAAAATATTTTTTTTTATTGTACGTAACGTTTAGTACCTACTATTACAATGTATTAATTTAATACATTAATATTAAACCATTAAAAATTGGAAGTGGTCTCCATTGGCTGCAATACAGTCCTTTATACGTTGAGGCCAGTTATTAATAGCAGCACGCACTCTTTTTATGGGAAAATTCTTGTCTGCCAAACATATGGATTGTTTTAGGGACTCCAAATTAACATGGCGTTAGAGCAAGTCTTACTCTCAAAAACTGACCATAAATCATAATCCAGTGGATTAAGATCAGGGCAAGATACCAGTCTCCAGTCCTTTGTTTACCCTAGTTAGAGAAACCCCAGTGTCAAATACGCCGCTCTCTCCTTTTGGCTAGGCTCAATTTAACCAGGCTAAGGGAACGTTAATCAATTCTTATATAAAAAATATATTTAAACGAGGAAATCCTCGTGTTGGGATCGAACACACAACATCGCGTGTACAGATAAACTAACCACTGCGCTACGATGGTAACTTGTGTTTTATATACAATGAATATAGGTAGGTATAAAGATTTTAAAGGCGGATTCAATGACTTTTAATTATTTTAATTTCTCTGCTCTGGTTAGATAAAGCACGGCATTGAATTCCGAAAAAGTGAAGCGAATAGATTGTAATATTCGATTTTTGCATTTTGCATTTTGTTATTTGCATTTAACCCTTGCGGTATGTAGGTCATGGATGGTTCACATCGGGCAACTGTTCTAACGGTCGCGGGTTGAGTTTCAGAACCGCACTTCCTGTTCAGAAGATACGATCTTCAATGTATTACTTTCGTGCGAAACTTCTTGGTAAGTTAGTGATGAAGTATTTTGAGACGATCATTTTAATTTTTTTTTTATATATTTATTTAACTAATATACGTGTATGGCTGATTTATTTCTTGGTTAAAAATTATTTGAGAAAATAAATTAGGGAAAATATAATTTTAAACAGTTTTAAATGACAGTTTAATTCGTGATACGCCATAGGTGCATTAGTTTGATTGAATGCCCGTATAGCAGGTCAGGCAGAGAACCTAGTGTCAATATATACATTTTTTCTGCATTTATCGTCCAAAATGAACCGAGATATTGTGCCTCAGCGCCGTGCAATGTCTTACTAAAGCCAAAAATAAAAATAATTTAAATATAATCATTATCACTAATGAAGACTGAACCCCCAACTAACGTGTTTTACAGTAAAAATAAAAAATAGTGATTAAATAAATAAAAATTTTATAAATAAAATTCAGTTTGAAAGTCAGAAAAGCTAAAGCCGTACACTTAAAATGGGAAGCTTACAAACAAAATACACACGGTTCAATCGGTTTTGTAACAAATTTACGTATTTTTAATAGTTAAAATGCAGTAAAAACATTTATTAGTCCAGCAATAGATTAACAAGGCGTTCTTTTCTATTGAACGGGAAACTCGCCTTATGTTGGACGTTATTATCAGTTAATGCTCTTTACATTTGAACTAGACATGTAAGGAGGGAATGGTCGTAAAAAATATTCACAGTAAAAATACATTCGAATTTATGTTTGTAACTTATCTTATAAGTGTCTTAGAAAACTAGACTGAAATATCTATGAACTCGCCTTTAACATATGCAAAACAATTTTAGAAAACATATTTTTTTAACGTAACGGGAATCGAACCTGCGCTCTTAGAAACCATCCACGCGCTCTCACATCTCAGCCATACGTTTAAGTCACAAAAACGTATGTACAATGAATTTTTATACTTTGTTTAAATATATTGTTTGTAGCTTAGTGTGTGAATGACATTTGAAAAATATTAAATATGTATAAAAATATCAAGCGATAGTATACATGGTATAAACCAAAGCTTTATATTTACACTTTTTTGCGTTTAGAACTTTAAAATGCCTTAAGAAAACTTCTAAAGCTAAAGTGTCGACTTTATTCCCACCTCATCTAACACGGTGGCACTTGCCCATCATTTATATTCAGTCAACGCATCATATATCACTTTTTCTATGGTAGCTGTGGATTAAACTGAGTTTGATTGTGGGAATTTCTTTATAGAAAAAACTTAACAACTATGGAGAGATTACATTCATTTGAAATTACAATATAATTAGTCACTTTTAAAGCTTTACGATATGTTTTTTTTAGTTTTACCATAATTTGTTATCCTTAATGCCATGCATTTAATAAGTACGTGGTTGTGAATACTAAGCTGGAGATAGGCTAGGCATTTTTATATTTTTTGTAACTTATAATGCGATACATTGTGTCTCGACACCGAGTGGGAATCGAACCGACAACCATCGCGTATAAAGTCACATACTGTGACACCTAGCGTTAGAGAGATTCTATAATTATGCTCCTATATCTAATCCCAAAACACCGTATATGTATGTAAATATAAAAGTTTTTTTAATATTAATGATAGAAATATGAATACCCGCCGACTCTTATTGACGAACAACTGTTTTTTAGTTACACTGGGGAAATTCCCGAAATACATATATTCATGCTTTGGGAAAGGCTTGTCATATGTACCTTTTAATCATAGTATAGTGTGTGTAATGTTGGCTTTTTATTGTTTTTGTAGGTTTTCAAATTAATTTAAGTAAATACAGCGTAATTTCTTATAAATGTTTAAAATAAATAAAGTTTATTTTTATTAAAAAAAAAAAAAAAAAAAAAATTTACGTATTTTTAATAGTTAAAATGCAGTAAAAACATTTATTAGTCCAGCAATAGATTAACAAGGCGTTCTTTTCTATTGAACGGGAAACTCGCCTTATGTTGGACGTTATTATCAGTTAATGCTCTTTACATTTGAACTAGACATGTAAGGAGGGAATGGTCGTAAAAAATATTCACAGTAAAAATACATTCGAATTTATGTTTGTAACTTATCTTATAAGTGTCTTAGAAAACTAGACTGAAATATCTATGAACTCTTTTTTAACATATGCAAAACAATTTTAGAAAACATATTTTTTTAACGTAGCGGTAATCGAACCCGCGCTCGTAGAAACCATCCACGCGCTCTCACATCTCAGCCATACGTTTAAGTCACACAAACGTATGTACAATGAATTTTTATACTTTGTTTAAATATATTGTTTGTAGCTTAGTGTGTGAATGACATTTGAAAAATATTAAATATGTATAAAAATATCAAGCGATAGTATACATGGTATAAACCAAAGCTTTATATTGACACTTTTTTGCGTTTAGAACTTTAAAATGCCTTAAGAAAACTTCTAAAGCTAAAGTGTCGACTTTATTCCCACCTCATCTAACACGGTGGCACTTGCCCATCATTTATATTCAGTCAACGCATCATATATCACTTTTTCTATGGTAGCTGTGGATTAAACTGAGTTTGATTGTGGGAATTTCTTTATAGAAAAAACTTAACAACTATGGAGAGATTACATTCATTTGAAATTACAATATAATTAGTCACTTTTAAAGCTTTACGATATGTTTTTTTTAGTTTTACCATAATTTGTTATCCTTAATGCCATGCATTTAATAAGTACGTGGTTGTGAATACTAAGCTGGAGATAGGCTAGGCATTTTTATATTTTCTGTAACTTATTATGCGATACATTGTGTCTCGACACCGAGTGGGAATCGAACCGACAACCATCGCGTATACAGTCACATACTGTGACACCGAGCGTTCGAGAGATTCTATAATTATGCTCCTATATCTAATCCCAAAACACCGTATATGTATGTAAATATAAAAGTTTTTTTAATATTAATGATAGAAATATGAATACCCGCCGACTCTTATTGACGAACAACTGTTTTTTAGTTACACTGGGGAAATTCCCGAAATACATATATTCATGCTTTGGGAAAGGCTTGTCATATGTACCTTTTAATCATAGTAAAGTGTGTGTAATGTTGGCTTTTTATTGTTTTTGCAGGTTTTCAAATTAATTTAAGTAAATACATCGTAATTTCTTATAAATGTTTAAAATAAATAAAGTTTATTTTTATTAGTATTTCCTTTGTATATATATATATATATTTATTTATTATTTTTTACATACACATACCCTTGACTCCAGAACTAATACATTTTATAATATAATGAACTTTTTATTACGTAAACTAAGCATTTTAATTGTTGTGTTTTGTAATTTATTACTCTTGCACACACTCACGCCGGTGTTATCGTACTATTGATCTGCAAAAAGGAATTAACTTTTAAAAGGGAATAACGGTAGGTCGATAGCCTTTTGACTTATTTGGTCACAAGTATAATAATTTTGCGTTAAAAACCTTGTGTAATCTTTACATCAGTTATATATACCCATATATAATAAATAAAATAAAAAGCCTAATATTTTTTGATTAAGGGCAAATTATTGCATTTATCATTTCAAAAACTGAGTCCACGATTTCAGCCACATGTAATTCTAAAATAAAAGTAGCATCGGTCTTTATTACCTCAGCTATCTGCCAGCGAAAATCAAGTTAAAATCAGTATATCCGTTCCAGAGATTAGCCGGAATAAACAGACAGACAGTCCTTTCACAAAACTGCATTTAAATCGGTTTAGCCACTTCTGAGATCGCACAGACAAACAGAACAACAATAAAAAACTTTTTAGTTCAATTAAATTGATTAATGCCACCAATAATAGTTTTCCTTACATATCTTCCATGGACAGACAGCGATCAATTACATTTTTATTATATGTATAGATACAGATATTACTAGATTAAGATACTAACTAAGCCCGTTATTTATGAATTTGAAAGTATCATTGCATGTCCAATTGCATGTATTTTACAAGTAATTCAATAGAAACGATATAACAATTTCTTCGCTGGGAACAATATGCAATTGACATCATGGGAACGGAAATGCAGAATTGCAATGGAAAAAAAGTGCATTACAATATTCTTGTTTCTTTTTGTTGTTACATATTAAATTGGTTTTTACCGAGTGTATTTTACAGAAAAATGTAGTTAAGGTTTCTTTAAATAATAAAATTAATTATAAATACATCTTTTTGGTAATTTTTGACCACTACAGTAACTAAAATTTGCCATCATAACTTGCCCATATACAATCTTGTATTGATGGAATCTAATTTGCTCAGTAACTTCACTGACTTTACACTTTCCACCCGAAACCGAGACATCGCATATGGAGTATATAGATTATTTATTTATTGAAATATAATATTGCCCAGTGTGAGGTTAGAACTCACGGCCAAACGCGTTACCAGTGTAACCCTGCCGAATTACACAACGATGTCCTCTATAATAAGCTAAAAAGAGAAAAGTGTGATATTTGTTAGTAAAAAAGACAAAAATATGCATACATATATAAGCATATACTAACTGTTTCTATTTAGGGCGGCTTTTGTAAAGTAAAAAGGTATGGTTGACTAGTAGGTCACGTGTCTAAACAAACACCGCGTCAGTCACCTGCTTTACCCAAAAGTCTGTCGCAAGACGTTATGAAATATCTTTTGTTTACTTTCTTTAGTTGCTTCAAGAAATGGGTCACAAAATATTTTTTAGGTCTTAATAATATTTTCAAAGTGTTATTGAAACACTTAGAAAATTTAAGAAAACGTATAAAATATTAAACGCAGCGGGATTCGAACCCGCGCCTTTTGTAAACCGTCCAAGTGTGTTTCAATTTCCTAAGTGTGTAATAACATTTTAAAATGTTTAATGTTCTTTTAGTATCACAAATTTGTAAAAACCTCTCTACAGAGATGCTAACAACAAAAATAAGTTGTAATAAAAGTAGTTTTCATGTTATTTATATGTATGCATCGAACCTTAACGAATCACCAAACTCATATAGAGTTAAGGTTCGATGCTAGACTTCGACAGTGTTCGACAATACTGTTAGTGTTGCCAAGAAAAATTAATAATACTATAATGTAAAATTGTTAATATTTCATATTTTTTTCTTAATATTTGTTTTTTAACTTAATCTATGATAATCCACAGATTCATCGTTTTGTTTTTCATCTTGGCCCTACAAGAGCAATTACATATTACTCGGCTATCTAATCTAATCAAAACTTTGTCAAGCAAAATAATTGAAATCCAAGTTTCTGTCACCTTAGACATATTGTATGGTCATTAAATGCCATCACTGTATTTTACGAGACGGAATCTGACTAAGATTATTAAAATCGGCTTAGCCATTTTTGAAATTAACTGACACAAACGCATAGACACGCAGGAAAAAATCATGCTTTTGAGTTCTATTACAATGATAAATGCCCCCCATTAATAACTTTTCTCATACATCTTCCATGTACAGACAACGATCAGTTACATTTTTATTATATGTACCTATAGAATTATAACCTACACTTTGTAAAAAAACCGGTGGCGTCAGTGACCAGAACGGCTGCTTTAATTATTTTTTGTACGTAATTAAGACTGAATTTGGTGTTTTACGGAAACGTGCGAGTTATTGAGGCGTTACAGATTCGAAAATAACTTAATTTAGTAAGGTCATGTACGCCTAGAGATGCTTAATACGCATCGACGCTGTCGTTGTTCGTTTGGACAGTAGCTGCTTATGTATGTATAGTTGTGATTTCAATTTTTTTTTTGGTTCGTAAGACATACCACGGGGTTGGGTTCCGCCATCCAAGACGTGATGTTTGTTGAAATGGGCGTAGAATGAAAGATAATTATTTGACATACATTAGAGTTACGCCACTCAACACTTGGTCTTGCATTTGGACAGAAAGGCGAACAGACCGTCTTGATACTATATTGCCTCAACCTACTCAATTATGATGGAAAATGTGTGAAAAAGTTTCAACCAATTTAGATTTGAATACGGGACCTTATTTGAAATATCCATACTTCCATACTCACATTATAAATTCGAAAGTAACTCTATCTCTGTCTGTCTGTGAAGTCATCACGGCCAAACCGACTGAGATAAAATTTTATATAGAGATACTTAAGGGTATTTTTTATCCATCTTTTTTTTAGTTTTTTCAGGAATTTCTTTGTTTTACGAAAAAGCCAACAAAATACGAAACAGCTATTTACGTGGGTGAAACCGCGAGCGGCTCGCTAGTAATGAATATGTGCAATAAGGCATACTGCAACAGTAGTATTCTTTCTTGCCACTGTGGTATTAGTTTAACCTTATTTAGCAGCGGATTGTGAGTACCGTCCAAGAACCAAGTAGAGTCAACTAATTGGATTTATGTATCGAGAAAATATCAGAGCTAATTGACAGTGCTTGACCTCTCGTAAGCCGTGTCGAATTATTGTCATGAGGATTTTATGAAATATTATCATTGTGTTATAATTTTGTACCAAAAAAAACCTTGAACCAAGTGTATAAGTCACTCCGTTCTCCACTTTCTGTCTAAATTCGAGATATTGATTGGGTTGGCGGCAATTTTTTTTGTTCAATTCATTGGAAATGTTGATAAACGTTGATAAATTACACTAGATTCACTCAAAAGTCTCCCCCCCATACTACAGTATAGTATAAAATATAGAAGAAAAGCCTCAGTATAGGTATCTTAATACAAGTTCTAAAACATTCCTCGAGCAAGAAAATTTATTTGTGTAATAATGCACTAATAAAACCGGAATATGCTGGACGGGCTAATTGTTGTGACAGCACGTCGAATACACAGTGGACAGGCCTTTGAGAGGCTTGACGTCCTTGCGCTTGATTAGTTCCTATCAAATATTATGTATGAGCCCATCGTGGCGCAGTGGAACAACATCTGTCTGTAAAAGCGATTAGTTGTGGATTCGATTCCCAGTCGAGGGATTTAATACATTTAAATAACTTTAATTTCTCCGGAGACCCTTGACACTTGGATCTCTCTATCTAAGTTATGTATAAGAATGCATAATACTGAAAAAAAAACTAAAAAAATTAGAGAATTTGCTGTAGAAGAACGTTTCCTTGAATTTTACACGAGGCGTAAAAATCTAATTCGCACTTCCTATTGCGATAGTGATCGTGAGTTTGGCTCTCATGGACATTACGTTCCAATTGTATGAAAATGTGAACCAGAAAAATCAGATGATATTATATATTAAATTATATTATACTGAATATATTTTATAAAACCTCGACGTTATAAACTTGTTTCGCACTCGCTTGACAAATGTATGCCCATATTAAGTTATCAGGAAGTTAATAAGGACAGTTGTATTAAAGCACTATATTTCTTTGATTGATTTTTTTATTTATGCCACACAACCAAGTGTTTTGACACTACGTTCTTCGCTTTCTGTTCGAATTATTTCCCTCAAGTGGAAATTGAACACACAACTATCGTGTTTTGAAGTGGGATGCGGACCTACTGCGCCTCAATAGTCTCAATTGAAAATTAAATCACCAAAGTACTGTGCATATTGATTGTATATCATTTTTACAATATAGAAAACATGTACAACAATTTATTGTAAAAAGTCTTATAAAAATTCAAAAAATATTTATTTTTCAATTTTAATTTGTATGTCAAGTGTGACTACAAAAATCAGTTGTAATAAGCTTATAAGAATTTCGACGCAGCTGAATTTAGAAGGCTAACTTAACGGTCAGAGCTCTTAGATGTTTTCGAAGAGGCGCAGGTCGAATCCCGATGCGTTTTAAATTTTATACACTTTCTAAAAATTTGTATATCATATTCATCGTCAATGTTCATAGTCCCAATAAATCACTTGTAAATATTAAAAAAATGGGGCAATAAGTCAATATCCAAGTAATAAACTAATAACCTTGGTGAAGGGCAAATCATACCATCACGTTTACCTTCCATACAAAAATATCTCATAAAGGTCACGGTCGATCTCATTGCAAAGCTTATGGCTTATCAGGTTCCTTAATAATTTATCACCTTTAAAATGTTACAGATACTCCCGCATGAAGTGGTTTAAATGCTTGTTGAAAGGTTGAAACAATCTTTGAACATTTTGCATATTTATCAGTCAAATATATTATTCTTTCTTTCTTGTCCACTATCCGGCCCAATACTCACTTTATTATTTACACTATTAAAAAAAAGCTAATCCCCGCTATTTCCCATATAGTGAGCCTAGTCAAAACAATTGCGTGTCGAGTAAAATTAAATGATGGTGATATTCGAACCCACATTCTTTATATTTTTTATATATTTTTAAAGTGTTATTTACATACTCAGGCAATTGAAAAACATATATTTAGAAAAAGTATAAAATTTTTTAACGCAGCAGCGCTCGAACCCGCCCCTTTAGAAACCTGTCCCGCTGCTTTAAAATTTTTATACGTTTTATAAATATATGTTGCACATTCTTTATGTTCAATCACTTTTTATATTACTCAACAGTAGAAATGCCATTCCTCATAATAACTATTAGCTCATATTATGTCCATATGAATACAAGATGCAACCCATAAATAATCTGTTAAAACCTGTCAACACACTCTATACATCTATTATAGACACGTCCTGCGTAGACTGGTACAAGTGGAAAAAGACAAGAGAAGAGCGATTTGAAGCGTTTATAAACGTTACATATAGAAATTTAGTAATTTTGCCATAAATTTCTGCTCATGCATATAAATTGAACATTTTCAATAGAGAAAATCTCAAACGAGGCTCTACGCTAAATTGACAACAAACGCAAGCTTTTGCAACACATGTTTAGATATGATCGATATGAGCTTTCGCGATTCATACTTATGGGAAAAGATACCGGAAGAATGAGAATTGGCCGAAAAAGAAAAAATTGTGTCTGGGGAACATCTGATTATCAATATCAATGTAAATATAATCCATTTTGCCAGGATTTAAGACAAAATATGTGAATGACTGCAAGCCGTCACTAGTATATAGGAAACACACTATATTAAGAAGAAAATTCAATATTCAGTATTTTCTATAATTTCCTTTGAATAATAATAAAATGTCAACGTTAGAAATCTTCAAATCGTTCTTCTGTAAAGTTATATTTCTGCAATTGTACCAGTCTACATAGGAGCCTTCGTTGATGTCTAGTTCGATGGCTAGTTCGCTTTGTAAGTGGTGATTCACAGATATACAAGGATTCAAGGGTAATAAACAAGCTGACAGGAAGAGTGGTGTTCCATATATGGTAACTTGGCTGTTCACTCTCGTAGATCAGAAAGCAGTTTTAAAATACATATACCAGTATGTAACTTTCACACGATCGTGTTAAATAATTAAAGAATAATAATAATAAAATGACAAATAACTAATGTGTTATTTTATGTGTTTTGACACTCAGTGCAATCGCTTAATGTTTTATTTGCCTGTGTATTTATTATTATGTATTGCTTATGAAACAAAAAAAAAGGTAAAATACAATGTGATTATATACGCACACCCATTTCCCACACATAAAAGGAGGGAAAACAAAGCTCTATATGTACAACTTCTGACTGTTAACGTGATTGGTGGTGGGTTCAGTATCCACTTGGGGGAATTATTATATTTAAAATATTTTTCTCCGCTCTAGTATTTAAGACGAAGGACCCTAGTTCCGCTATTCGATATGCAACATCTCCATTTCAGGCTAGAAGTGGTTAACGGAGTATCATTACACCAGGTTCCCTCTGACTACAATGCTATGCGGGGAAAAGGTTAAAATCATATATTAAAAGGTCTCACGTGGTCCATCCATAGTTCCATTTTTGTTAAATACGCCCTCAAAATAGCAATAACGACAGTTTTTTTTTTATTTTGCAATATTGGTATATTAAACATGGTACACTAGTGGCTCATTAACGCGCTTTTTTATTTATTAAATCTCTTTTTTAGGTTCACCTCTATCTATCTAAATATATTTTAATTAATCTATCAATCTATCTATTCATCAATCAATCTATCTTTCAACCTATCTAATCTATCTATCTATAGCATATACCTCATATCCTTGTTACAATGACCAGAATAAAGTTTCTATTTAAAATACTTTTATAATAATATCTTATTAATATTTAGAGCCTATGTAATAAGTTACGTATTAGCCATCTTCGATTTTAACCTGCAACTATCGCTTATAAAAACAACAATATTCATAGAGACTGTCAATAGAAGTCAAAACTTATATATTAATTTATTTGAATAAAATTTTAAATTAAAACTACAAACATCAATCTTTTTTTTACATCTATTAACATAAATATTGTATGCTACGACATATGAGTTTTGGCAATAAAATTACATTCGACATTAAACGTTCGGTGACGAGTACGCGAGTTCCAAAATCTTTGTTCATTCAAAAAGTGCTCAACGTGCCTTAAGAAGATTTCAAAATAATTACAATTACTTTTTAATGTATGGACTTAATAAAATTTAATTCCATACATTTGATTCTTTATCACATAATAGCTTTTACCCGAGGCGCTAAATTCAATCTAGCAACGTGATGTAACAAGATGCAGCCGGTTTCAATTACTGTGACTAGCTCTAGATACATTTCTCATTCCCATTCCCATGGACTCTCACGAACTGTCTAACGTTCAGTCGTGATTAGTAACTTTGATAACATTAAATATTTTAAGATTTTTAAAGTGTTCACACACTTGAAATATAAAAAACATGTTTAGAAATCGTATAAGAAAATTAAACGCAGCGGGATTCGAATCCGCGCTTCTTGGAAACCGTCCAAACGCTCTGGCCATGCGTTCAGTTACGGTTTGGACGGGGTCGAAACCAGCTGTGTTCAAATTTTTGTGCGTCTTCTAAAAAAACTTTGATAAGATTAATAGATGCCTTTTATTTACAAAATTTATTTAAATTTTGTCTAACTGAACTTATCATCTGTCTCTCTCTGGGTGCCTCTTCAATCCTGTAGGTTCGCCGCTACCTACTTAAGCTCTGCGCTGTCCAATGCCAGAAGGAATAGTTGTATCTCAGATTTGATACCGGTCCACTCCTTCATGTTACTCCACTATGACCTTTTCCTCCACTTGTACGACATTTTTTTTATATTTGAAATTACAGTCACTGTCTATATTCATCTTAATTGCGCCCTAATAGCCTTGTAACTTATACTATATTATAAGTTAAGTATAAGTTTGTTACGAAGCTATCGCGGTGCAGTGGAAGAGCATCTGCTTACAAAGGCATTTGGTTGTAACTTCGATCCCCACTCGGAGGACTGATTATATTTAAATTATTTCTAGTAAGCACATCTTGCAAATAGAAATATTTGGTTTCTCTAATTGGCATTAAAATTCTTAACCATCGCTTGCTTTATGCAATATTTTTTCTCACATAACCGGGTAGTCAGAGAGAAGCTAGTGCCATGACACTCCGTTTTCCATTTTCCGCCAGAAATCGGGACATTCCGTGTTGAGTGGCGGAACTGCTTGCCGCCATTTGTCTTACATACCAGAGCGGAGAAACATTTAAAAAAAAATTAATACCCCAAGTGGAAATTCAATCCACAACTCATAGCGTTCATCGCCACTGTCCTACTGAACCAAGATGGCCTTTTCAAGTTAGACTATTTCTTAAAAATAATCTAATAAGCAGTATACTGTAATGCCAATATACAAGGAAGTCTAATAAAACCCTTCGAAATGTATAATACGGTATTCATTATAACGTGAGATTTGCATCTACTATCTCCTATATCAACGTGACCTCGATACCGGCTATCTTGAATCAAGTTGATTTGACGTGATTTAAAGGAGGGATCAATCTCATTGATTGCGGGCTTCGGGGCAAGTACTTAGTGCCAATTTCGACTAGGAACTGAGCTGATTGACCTAGATTTATTAGATTAGCTTAATAATTGTAGAAATAATAAGATATTACAAATTTATTTTTTCTTTCTCAATTTTATATTTAAGCAGAAGCAAAGGGCGGCGTTGAGTTTCGTCACTCAACACGCAATGTCTCGGATTCGGGGGGATAGACGCAGTGATGGGGAATAGAATAAAAACATGAGCGGCTTTTCTCGATAGTGACAATTTTCTATATATATATAACTTGTACGTTACCACTGACAGACAAAATACAGCAGATACTACGGCGCATGGAAAGCTGAAATTTGACAGGTAGGTTCTTTGGCGGGTGGAGGAAGTGTTGAGGCCTCGAAATACAGAAAAAGAAAGCCCACGTAAATAAATTCACTAAGAACACTATTATCATTAAACTTTTTACTTTAAAATAAGTACAATCTGGTTGTGTAGCTAAGTTAGACACTATATATTCAATTTAAATATTATCATTTTTGATTCAATCTTGTCTGAAAATGGAAATGCCTGTAGCTTGCAATACTTTTGTAAACAATCGCGTTTATTTGCTGCAAATAATTAATTTATAACACTGTAGCATATTAACGGGCGAAGCCAGGGTGAAACGCTAGTTTAAACATAATTTAGGTAAGAGAAAGGTATCTTTGAATAAGGAAGCCTAAATAGCAAATAGCTTAGACACAATCTTGGTTTAATAAGGATAATTTGCTTTGATTGTCGGCACCGTAAAGACGCAGGCACAATTACCTATTATTTTATATTTTTCTTGATACATATATTTGACGCTCAAAGACAATTTAACTGAGGTTAAATAGATGGGCATCGCGGTACAGTAGTATAACGTCTAACTATACAGATTCGTCGACATGATTGGTCGTGGGTTCTATTACCACTCGAGATAACGATTATATTTAATTTATTTGAATTTCTCTAGAAAAGCGCGGCGTTGAGTTACACCACTCATCACGCAATGTCTCAATTTAAAGGGGAAAGTGGAGAACGGAGTATTTTGACGGAGTATATTTGGTAACTGTTATTACATACAAGGAAAAGCTTGAGACTGAGTAGAATAGTATTTGAGTCATATGGGTAATAACATAAAAAATCTAAAAAAAAATAATGGAAATTCTAGTATTTGTTATATCATATTTAACATAATTAAATTTATTATTATTTCATATATCTTCCATGTACAGACAACATCACTTACATTTTTATTATATTATGTATATAGATATAGTATATCTCCGTTATGTAGTAAATTATATATTACAAATAAATACTAGAATTTGAATCTGCACCTATCTCACACAGTAAATTTACGAGAAACTAATCAAAACAATTCATTTGTAACTCTATTACATTCGTGATTTACTGCAATCTGTGACTAATGCCTTGATTGGACTAGAGTGAGCACGAAGAACGTCTGATTTCCTTCGCACTTGCTATTTAAGTATTACAGAGAAAGCTTGCTTTTATGGTGGCTGGCTAATTTTGATTTAATGCGTAAAAATATATAAGAACGCCTGTTTCACTGAGTCTAAATATCTAAGAATGTATATTGTCAAAGCGTAAAAAATACTAACAACAAAATAAATTATAAGTTTATTATAAGAAAACAGTGTAAAAAAATTTCGACGTAAATGCATAGAACGTATAGCATAGTGGTCAGAACGTTTGGACGTTATCCAAGAGCGCCGGCTCGAATCCCGTTAGATTCAAACTTATGGTTTTCTAAAAATATTTTTAATATCCTATGTGCGTGGAGAGCAGTTAAAAAGTATTAAAAATATGAGTGTAAACTCAGCTTTTATATTTAGTTATATTGGTAAAAACTAATGACATAGTAGTTTCATATATATTGTTAGTGTACACGCGATGTTAATAAATTCGATATAAACTTGGCAATTGCCTTCTTGAAATCTGTCACTTATCGCTCGAAGTCATTAAAATAGATGAAAATATTGACCGACTTGACAATGGGCTAGCATAAGTTAGTAAGAAGTGTGTGTATAATAATTCAAATTAATATATCTAGTTCAAAAGTCTTGGGGATATTGTTTTTTTTTTGAATTTACGCTTTTTCCCTCATAGCAACGGCGTAGTCAAAGATAACCTAGTGTCTTGAAACAACTCTACTCTCTTTCGTTTAGTGGCATTTGTTCATTTGTTGCACCAGAGCGGAGAAATGAAAATAATGTTAATATAAAAATATCCTAGGACTGCCCAGGACTGGGGTGGTTGTTGCTTTAAGAGAGATAAAAATCATTCCTCCGAGATTAAATTGAATCCACAACTGTAGCATCTATAGTCAGAAGCTGTGACATTGCGGTACGATGGCCTCAGATGGATTGTATTTTTAAGATATTATGTTAACATTTCGAAATAAATTAAAAAACTAAAATTTTGTTACCACCAAATAGAATTTTGTTAGTGTTTATTTTTTTTATAATCTGGGTGAAAATTTGATTATATTATAGAAGCTGGCTACCATATGAGTTTTGTGACCCGTATTCGCCATACAGTACATAAATAAATACATACCCATTTTCATTGCTCCGCCCTGATGACAAGACAGATACACAGGTGTCATGACACTCCGTTCTCCACTTTCCTCCCGACATCGAGACACTGCTTGTTGAGTGGCGGAACGCAGCACCGCGCTTTTTCTAAGCTTAGAAATGAAAATAATATAATTATAATGATTTATCCGAGTGGGAATGGAACCTACAATCGCTGTTCCACTACGCCACGATGGCCTCACACGATATATTTCACATCATTTAGAAATTTACCAGAAAAAATAAGCAAACGAAACGTGTAATTTCAAGTTATATCTCCACTGCCATCCGATACGGCCTCCTGCTGGTCACCGTGACCTTTCGCTCGGATTTCGCCTTAAAAAACCGACTTATACTTAACAATCCTTTGTTACCTTTTATCGATATTAGACTGCATGAAATTTAATATTTGTGTCTGAAGTATCTGTCATGTTAATAATTTCTATTACATTGCATTCAATTTAGTGCAGTTTAAAGAACGATTTTAATAAATATATTTTTATCAACTTTACGCCATTTCCCGCAAAACAATGTATGTAGATAGAAACTAGGGTCAAGGCATTACATTCTACACTTGCCGCCAAAGTTCTTTCGCCGCGTTTTGTCTTCTCATCAGAGCAGAAAAATGAAAATAATTTAAATATAGTAATTCCCCCAGTGATAATCAAACCGACAACCATCGCGTATAGCGTCAGATGCTGTCATACTGCGCCATCTATGTAAAAATAATCTATTTAGAAAAGGAAATTTAATTAAATAGCACTTAATACAGCTTTTAATTGTGCTCTAAAAGTGTTCAATATATTACCTACTGTAAATGCTCAAGCTACGGTAAATTCAAAAAATTTTCAGTTAATCTTGATAATATTTACCAACATATGGAACTTATACCTGTGTAAAACTTATGATTTATTTTTTAGAGACACGGTATATATAAGTTAGATTAGATTAAAAACATTTCGGACTTTCGACACTAAAATTGAATTTTACTTGGGAAATCTTACGATTTTCCGAAAGGGAGCTGTTACAGTAACATGCATGCTTTGAAATGAGGATTTTTATATAACCAAATAGCAAACTATTATAGAAATTGTATGGGAAAAGAATAAAATTAAATTTAAAGATTTTAAGAGTAAAATATGCATCCCGTGCTTGGGACGGGTGATGACCCCCATGACGTACGCGCCTACAGTACTTTATGTGACAGCCGAACAAAGGCATTTTTGCTATACTGCATATACAAGCATAAAAATACTGGTAGTGCTTCATACACACTGACGTTCAACCTCAAATGGTTTTGTATAGATATTTACTGCAGTTAAAAATGTTGAAATAATAGCAGCGTTAGAGAGAATGTATGTAATGAAGAGATTTGTCATTTCATAGTCTTTGTTTATTTAAGACAAAAAAACAATCTTTGATTAATATGTAAATATGTACATTTATTTTAGAAAATGTGCAGCGGTAAGTTACTCAACTCAACAATGTCTCTAAGGAAAGTGGAGAAAGGTGTGTTTTAACACTGAATCTTATGCCTCTCAGGTAAAACCCACTGACATAGTAGTAGTTTACGTAAATTATTGTTATAAGGAAATTAAGAAACATTTTTTTACACATTGCAAGTTACCTTCTTTAATTTAAAAGTTGTTAAGCACCGTGATGTGTAACGATACAAACACATGGTAGTGTGTGTATTACTAAATAATTTTATTAAGTTAATATATTTGTAATAAAATATATAAAAAACGTAGCCTTCGACACTTCTTCTCCATAAAAACAATAACTGTACCAATTTTTTTACTTTACCGCCTATGTCATTTTCATATAAAGAAATTGATGTCATCGCTCTGAAGTGTGACAGCGTGAGTGTATACTTATTGGTTGTGGGTTCGATTGCCAATCGGGGGAATGGTTATTTTAAAATAACAAAAATATTTTTAGAAAACGTATAAAAAATTGAACGCAACGGGATTCGACGCGCGCCTCTTGGGCGCTCCAAGCGCTCGGACCGCTAAGCCATGCGTTCTACATCCGGCTAAGTGTGTGACTTTAGCACTTTGAAATGTAAAAAAATTATATATTTAAATTCTTTTTATTTCTCCGCTCTGGTGATAAGATAAACGTGGCGTTGAGTTTCGCCACTCAACACGCAATGTCTTGGATTAGAGCGGAAAGTGAAAAACAGAATGTTTTCTTCGCATGTTACTATTATGATACTATTTTTTTATTTAAAAATAACTTTTATTTTTAGATTCAGATTGAGATTTACATTTTTAAAATATTTATATATTTTTTAAATATTCAAATAGACATAAAAATCTATTTTTTTTTAATAAACTATCTTTTTCTAGACACTAGTGTGAAATAAGCCTATCACGCTCAATTAAGTGGTTAAGCAGTTTGTCTTATATGCGGTGGTCTTTGTTTATTGTTATTTTATTGGAAAATACTTGGCTCATTGTTTTTTAATTAATTACTATTAGCATGTTTCGTATACAGCATGTTTCTTGTACGTATAGGTCACGTACTGTAATAAATTCATTATTATTCTTACAAATGACCCGCCTGGTACTCTTATCTTTTATAAATATTACGATTTTATATTAAATTGATAGTCGACGCCGTCGTGGCGCTGGGCGCTGGCGCCGGCTGGCGCTGGTGTTTGAGTTTACAAGCGATGGTTGCGGGTTCGATTTCATCCGAAAAAATGTATTTTTCAGCTACACGTTTTTCAAACTTAGCAGGATAAGTGGATTTCACATTATCAAAATTCTCAATTTTTTACTCACGATTTTTATTATCCGCCTGAATTAGACTTATGGCGTCTTAAGTAGCGGAAGTCAATGCCGAGCTATGTCTCACCTAAGCGGATAATGAACATGATTTTAACATGAGCATTCCCCCGAATGAGAACTGAACCCAAAGTTTTTTAATCCCCCTACATTATTTTTTCGTAAAAATACTCAATGTATAGAACTTTCGACTTTTTTCCGTTTTATTTTAATATAAGACAGAAATGCATAACGCATTTCAATTATTAAAATTATAATTAACCTAACCTAACCCCAACAATTTCTTTTAGCCAGGCCACTCAAAACCGCTTTTGTTGGTTTCAAACCTTACCTTTTTCACCATAAAAAATAATTTATTTAATAAAAAAATACTTGTATTATGTATCATAAACTCATGTGTTCGCAATTTAATGCCATTCACAAAAATCTCAGCGTGTCGCTTTCAAAGGCACTGAATACGATATATGAATAAAATATGAAGATGCCGTGCGACTTCTCAATGAACTGAGAGAGAAGTTACGAAATATTGTTGCCTAAGATTGTTTATCTGAATATGGAAATAAATAAAATTAGGGCATCATCAAGGGTTGTGGGTTCGATTCGCATTATATTTAAATTATTTTTATTTTTCCGCTCTCGTAACAAGACAAAATGCGGCGTTTAAGTCCGCCTATTTCATTTTTCATTTCATTCATTTCATTCTGGTGGATAGTAGAGAACGGAGTGTTTTGACACTCGGTTTCCTCTGAACACTCTGATAGATAATATGAAAAGACGTATAAAAATTTGTCGTCACACATTGAAGGGCCCGAACCCGCGAGGTATAGGGCGTTTTCCAAGAGGTTCTCCAAATCTATTTCTTATTCTAAGTATAAGTCCCTCTAAGAGTAGTGGTACAGTGTCTGAGTGTGAAGGCGATGGTTGTGAGTTTAATCGCACTAAGAGGGAAAGATATAGGCTATAGATATTTACATTACTGCAAAGCGTTAGGTTCCGTCAATCCACGCATAATGTCTCCAAATTGAACAAAACTGAATATTGGAATTTCTTTGTACTATTATTATTACTTTATTTGCATATCATAAAGAAAAGAAATGTACAAAAGGCGGTCTTATGGCGAAGTAGCCATCTCTTACAGACAACCTTCAGGCCGATAAAAAACTGTTATAATAATGATAAACGGTTAGGTGGTGGAAAAATTAAACATACAATACATAATTAATATGTAGATTTATAAATAGGAATATGAAACTATAGATGTATACATATATACCTACATACTTACATACATACATACATATAAATTGTTATGATATGGTCGTCTTTTTAACTAGGTAATGTTTCACGGCTTATGTTTTCTTTGACTAAAAATGAATGATAAAGAAAGAAAAATATAAATTAAACTAGACACTATTAATTTAAATTTGTGACTTTTATAAGTTAAATATGTGTTGGATATGCCTTTATATATAACAAAATTTGCAGCGTTGAGTTACGGCTCTCAAAGAGATAAAATTAGAAAATTAATAAATTATTCTTAGTTGTCATTTCAAAGAATATTTAACCTTATATACGGCCTTTTAATAATATTATTAAAAAGCGCAGCTAATATAGAATAAAAATGTTATATTTCATTGTTTCACATATAGATGTACAGTTACAAAGTTCTTTATAACTACAGTTTCACATACAATTATGGCAATTAGCATCAAATGTTACCAGATTTTGGTAAAAATTTTAATTAATTTGAATTATATATTTATTACATAAATTGTTTCGTAACATTAATAAAAAAATAAAAATGTATTTTGCGCGGCGTTGAGTTTCGCCACTAAACGTTTAACGTCTCGAATTTAAACATGA
This sequence comes from Podotricha telesiphe, assembly GCA_038994665.1. Taxonomy (NCBI): domain Eukaryota; kingdom Metazoa; phylum Arthropoda; class Insecta; order Lepidoptera; family Nymphalidae; genus Podotricha; species Podotricha telesiphe. Next base: position 87,828 of record JAOYRR010000162.1, on the reverse strand, counting down.
AGACTTAAGTTTCTCTGATTACTATGGTACTTAAGCGGGAAATTAATTATTAATAAATACCAATTTATTTCAAAAATATCATATTCGTACCATGGCTATATTGTATTGCCACCGGAACCGGACGCGTGTGCCAATTTTCAAGCAAATGAAAGAGCTCTTGCTTCTGCTATGGTTCCCGGCTTCGCCTGCGTAAACTACAAGACTAAACTATTTCGGGTTTTCGCCCGTCCGCGTTTAACTTAAATCACAATCTTTGCTTAAACTTATTATTTAAATGATTGTAGCTTTTTTATTTATGAACCGATTAATATAAACTAAACATTAAATGTTAAGGAAAGTTTACCAAAAATACTTTAGTCAAACTGCATTTGTACACAAACGCACAGACGAATAGATAAACAGAAAAGAAAATTAAAGATCATTGTTTTGGGTTCCATATACAGACGGCAATCAGTTACATTTTTATTATATGCATAGATACAGTTGAAGTGTTAAAATATGAATCATCTAAAAAAACAACAATAAACTTTGTTATTATGCATGTTGCCGAAGCCGTCCGACGCTCTATGTAAAATATTACAAATTTCATTTAATATGCACGCAGTGTGTAGTAGCCCTTATCGCCTTGAATTTATAATTGTTTTTATTCTATCAAAGGTAGTTGTACCTGGTATATATGCATATTTTATGAAGCATATTTAATAGGCTCGTTTGTATAAAAGAATAAAATACTAAAAGCAATACTTGTTTTCAAAGTTTTTGTATAAAAATGGAGCACCTTAACACCCACTGTCTATGTAAATACGCTACTTTTAAAATATATATTAGGTATACCTATAAATATAAAGCCATCGTGACTAGTTGCTAACTGTAAACACCGATGGTTCTGCGTTCTCACTCTTCGCGGCGTTCAATTCCGCTACTTCTAAGGAGAACTCTTTCCCTTCCAAAGGTATAATGAGAAACCTTTAAGCTTTTATCACCTTACTTTATTTTCACACTTGCACTTAGAGCTATCGCTTTAACACTTATTCACTTTGTTCACTTATTTACTTAGAGACTGCTGTTCCCTCAGCGTAGAGACTGCCTTCAACAGTGGCTTTGATTGCTTAAATAGGACCGAACCCCACTAAATTTTATTATAAACATACATTGTAAAACAATTAAGAACATTACTTAAAAAGTATTTAATTTTATCATATTATCAATCTTTTTTTTTTTACTTACAATCCAAATTATCACTAGTAAGAGTATTTTGTATGACTTCTAATTAACTGGCAACATTGAATGTACCAAATCATAACAATTCCTTTTTGTTTTATAACAACCACTGTAAGTGCTTCATTTGATTTTTAATTTAATAATAATAACTATTGTTTTTGTCTTCGTGTGACTATTGTTAATTAGAGCGTAAATCGGAGAACGGAGAGTCACAACACTAAGTTACCTCAGCTTGCTTGGTTAAAAAATGATGAATATATTTCGATCCTTAATCATATATGTATAATACAGACGATTTATTTGTTAAGGCGCCAAGAGACGAGCGGTAATTTTTAAATTATAATTTGATTGAATTCCTTCCAATAAGCCTATCATTATCGCACGTTTGAAATATTACGTAAGTACAGCATAAGTATATGATGGTTAGTAAATTTATAATATGCTTGGATTAATGGCGACTTATTAATTAAAGGCTTTGTAAAATAAGCTGGGTTATATAAGAAGATCTTTCTGGTTAAACTAGTTTTTATTAAGGCAATGGCAAAGGCAATGATGACAGATGTATTGATTGGCGGAAATTAAGACCACGTTTTGTTTCACTAAAAACAAAACTAGATTTTTTCCGCATAGCAGAGAAAAAGTCCGTACCGCACTTTCCACCCGACATTATGTGTTAGGAGGCAGAATACAAGGTAGCGTTTTTTTGTTATGAGAGTTGAGAAATGAAAATAATTTAATTATAATCATTCCCCCAAATGGGAATTGAACCTACAACCGCTCGAAGTTACCCGCTCTTCCAATGCGCCAACACGTCCTCTCAAAATACATATTTCTCAAGTAAAAATTATCACATGCAACTATCCTAGATACGTTATGGCGCGATATTGACTCATCTATCTCATAATAATGGAAATAAAAATAATTTTTTTATATATATATATATTTCCCCGAATGGGAAACAAACCCACATCCAATCGTGTTGGCATAATAATATTCTGCTATCAATTTAGATATTATAAAGACAGTCTATAAGTTGTTTTTTTTTTGCATTGCCCTAAGCGCTAGCTCAGCTATTAATGTACCATTAATTTAGTTTAAGTATAGGTTCCATAGTTCTAACCACTTTTTGTTATTATCTTGTCATTTTAAATTAAAATATGAGAATTACCTAACGGTGTATTACGCAAGTATCTGTAGAATAAAGGAGTAGCTATAACTTTATAGTTGTGACAGCTATATCTTTTGTGTTATAATTTAGAAAAAATAATTAAAAATGGCATTTATTCTATAATAACATTTAAAAAAGAACTGATAATGAAATTAAGTTTTAATAAAATCTTCGTGTACGAGTATATAACAGACATTAACAACCAACCAACAAAATCAACAAAGACAACAACAAGAAAAACAAATACACTTTATTACACCCAAAATCTATAAATATAACAAAAATGTAACTGATCGCTGTCCGTACATGGAAGATGTTACAAAAAAACATATAATTGGGGACAAAATAGAACCCAAAACAATGATTTTTCATTTTTTTTTCTGTTTCCCTTGTACGTTTGTGAAAGCTAATCTCAAAAACGGCTTTACTGATTTAAATGCAGTTTTGACTTTTGTATTTTGGTAAACTTCCCTTTAATATTTATTGTTATTTAATTTTAGTCAGTTCATAAATAAAATCGTTACGACCATTTAAATTAGAAATTTAAGCAAAGTTTGTGACTTAAATATGAACGCGGGCAGGCGAAAAAACGTAATAGTCGTGTAGTTTACGCAGGCGAAATCTTATCGCTTTAACCAATACAATTGAATGAATAAATTCTTAGAGCTTATTCGACATTTAACGGGGTACTTAATGGAGGGTTCAGTCACTACATTGTGTACTTATTGCTTACTTGGATATTGCATGCTAGTGTAACTTAACGCCGCAAGCGGAAATCAAACTCATCCATCATGCACACTTGAAATCTACGCCAAGAGGGCGTCAGGCATATTTTTTTTTATGTTCCCAAAAAACTACTTTGCAACGAACGTTCCAAAGAATGATGATTTGACGAGAGAAGATGCTATTTATATTATGTAGGCTAGAGCGATTCGACGCGTTTCCCGTGAAACGTATATACTAATCTAGTTACGTTAGACGTTTCGTGTACGATCTAGATATTTGAACCAAAATCAAATGAAAATCAAAATATTGTTTGTTAAAACAGACTATTATATAAGCACTTTCGAATCCGCAATTAACATAAAATGTCAGTATTGTCAGTTCTAGCAGCAGCTACCACCGGCTTGGAAGGCAGTTATGCTGAGAAGAGCCGGCGAGAACCTCAACAGTTGCTCTTTACAAATATAGTATTACAATAAGTAGCCTCCCGAGTTATTACAACAGCATTTAATTTCACACATTAACATCAGAATAGTATTCCTAGACCGAATAATATACTTTCCTTAATAATATATTTTTAATTTTAAATAGTTCAAGTGGTTAGCCTTATATTATTTATGAATAAATAATTATTTACTGAGTGGAGAACAGTGTCATGACACTAGCTTATCTCTGTATACACTGCGATGCGGAATAGGGCGTAAAGATTTACCACTAAGTCATCAAGTGTTGCAAAGTCTTGAAAGTATTGCAAAGTTATGAAATTGTGTGGAAAATATTCTGTGTCTCTGCTTGATGTTTAAAAAAAAGAATAATAAGAAATAAATCATAATTGAGGCCATCGTGTATAGTAAGAAATAAATCATAATTGAGACATCAGTATAGCGTCTGAATGTAAACGCGATCGATTCTGGGTTCGATTTCTATTCGGGGGAACGATTATACTTAAATTATTTTCCTTTATCTGCTCTGGTACCTCAAGACAAAGCGCGGCGTTGAGTTTCGCCAATCAACGCACAATGTCTTAGGTTGACACTAGGTTCTTTCTGACATACTGATATGCATAAATGAGTGTGAAACTGAATATATTCTTTTAAATAATTCACCATTGTAAACTGCAATCAATTAAAGATATTCCTGTTACCGTTTTTAACGCAAGTAATATATTATACTATAATTGATAGTATAATTACTAAAATAACAAAAAGCTTACGACGGAAGCTCTCAAAAATACTTCAACATTTCCCACCATGAGAAAAAGAACGACATGATTACGATTCGATTCATAACATACAAAAACCTTATTGTAGTATCAAAAATGTATGTATGAATCGAAGCTGTCATTTTAAAACATTTGTTATTTTTAAAGTATTTATCGTTTCTTTCATGTTCGTTATTACACGCGACTTTGTTTGAATGAATATTAAAATGAACATATATAACTAATGCAAGGGGAAATGAGACCATCTTGGTGCAGTGGGCCAGTGTATGACTGAAAAAGCGAATGGTTGTGCGTTCGATTCTCTCTCAGATTAATGATTATATTTAAAATATTTTCGCTCTGGTCCCAAAGACAAAGCGCGGCGATGATTTCCACAATGCACCAATATCGGGCGGAAAGTGGAGAACGTTCAATGTAGTGTCTTGACACTAGGGCCTTTCTGATTACAATGGTATGCGGGAAAACCCATGAAGCTTTATTTACTAGACTATATTTTAATGTACATATTTATTTAGTTTTAAATATTATAATTATTATCTCCCACTTCCTTTTTGTGTACCTTAGTTCTCTGCCCTTACCCTTCCATACGGGAAACAGCGTGAAACTGAAAAAACTAAATACAGGTACATATAATATACAGACAGACAACACATTACTACTTTCGTTATCGATTACAAACAATATACGAATAAAAATAATCGGAAAGTATAAATATCAATTTTAAATCGATAAAATGATAATTTTATAACACTACAAGATGCACAAATCAATCATTTTATAATTTTTAAATTCCCCGTACTGATTGTATTGTGAGAAGACGGTCCAGGAAATGCTTGGGAGGAAAAAAACCTAACAGGAAGTTGGACAGGTGCTGCTTGTCCGTTTGTCCGAAACTTGAGATTCCACTTCAAAGGGCCGCAAGAACTGAGCACTGAGTTAATTGTCGTTGCCATTTTACTATTTTACATACTTGATTATTTTATACTAGCATTTTGATATGGTTTTGTCTGGGTTAAGGTAATATTTTCGTAAGTTATTGTAACTTACGAATTGTAACAGTCAAAGAAAAATTTAGATTTTGTGCTTTACTTCGTTAAGTAAGAAAATGAGGATGTAGTGATATCTCTCTATGGTCTCTATTCTCTGGTTCTCTATGGTTAATCATACTTAAATACTACACTCATACAACTACACGAAGTTACTCTATTAAATAACTTAACGTAGGTAGGTAGGTACTTACAGGTAGGAAATATATCAAACGATTCAAAATTTACAGCATAATGTACTCAAGAAGTATACAATATTAGATAACTATTATATTAACTATTCAGAATAGAAACACATGCAAATATTTAGTCTTTACCCCTTTTTTGTTGATATCCAAAATGTGTTCCAGTAAAATAGCAAAACTGGAGCTTAAACAAAGTAAAAAGCAAAACAAAGTCGGGTGCAAAAGCAGCTACATGTATCACTTATTGACAAAAAATAAATAAATATCTCAAATTATACTTCTTAAAAGAAACTTTCAACGATTGACACAAAATATACATTGTTGCATTGAATTTTATTCGTGCGATTCAGAATCTGGTTTTATTGAATATAAACAATTTTCATATAAAAACTATTGAAAGCAGGTGAGAGGCACGTCCGTTGATGGGCATCAATGCAATGTACGAGTTAACATACCGCTGTTAACTGAATTGCTGACTTTGTAAAGATTCTTTAAATAAGGACGATTGCGTTCTTCATTGCAATTAGTTTTTTTTCTAACAAAAATATCAAATTAAAATAATAGGCTTAAATACCACACGCGATAGTTTATGTTGGCGATTGAGGCAGCGTCTGATTGTTAGCGCGATTTGTGGGTTCGATTTCCACTCGGGGTTATGTTTATATTTAAACTATTTTTTTATTATTATGTTTAAACTTTTATTTCATTTAACCGCTCTGGTGACTAAGACAAAGCATGGCTTTGAGTAAGGTTCGGTTAGAAATTTTAACATTTTTTAAAGTGTTAATCAGACACTTAGGAAATTGAAAAACGTATTTTTAGATGTGACGCAGATATTAAATATCTCTGTAGAGATGTTAACAACAACAATAAGTTATAATGAGCGTATAAAAATTTCGACGCAGCTGGATATAGAACGCATGGCTTAGCGGTCAGGGCGCTTTGACGGTGTTGAAGAGGCGCGGATTTGAATACCGCTGTGTTCATATTTTTATACGCTTTCTTAAAATATGTAGGTTAGGAGAGTTTTAACACTAGGTTCTCTCTGAGTGATATTATTGATGTTCTAACTTAACAATTTAATTACGTCATACGTATGCCCGTATTTAAATGTAAAGTGTAGCATTTATTTTTTAAAAAGTAAAAACAAATTACTTTCTTTTTTAACCATGTTTTAATTGAAGTATATGTTTTTTTATGTGCATTTAAGTTTTATTGTAAGGGTTATAAAAATTGAGGACATCGTGGCACAGTGATATAACGTCTTACTGACGCAATGCTTGTGGATTCGATCCCTAAGGTAAGGTAAGTAAAGCGCGACGTTGAATTCCGCAACTTATTACCTAACTGTTCAAGCTTATATTGTAATAAAAACAAAATTTTTAAAGATTATAATAAAAAAACGATAAATTTAACAAAAATGCACCTACATAGAGTTAATAATACTTTGTTACAAGTAAACCCCTAACAGATGTTACCGGCTCGTGCCGACGCATGTCTACAGAGTGTTCTTATAAACGAATTTCGAAATTACACCTTAATTGCTGTTTTTCAATTGATCTCTATTTTTTTGTTTTGTAAACATGCTGTAGGGAAGGCAATTGCTTTAACGACTGTGCTATTGACGACAGGTGCTTAGTGGAACAGATTAACTTTTTTCTACAACAGTGGATATGGTTAAGTAGTTAAATTATTAAGTTATCTATTAAAAAGACATATTAAGAAATATTTAAATTTCCTTAGTGTAGTAATAACATTTTAAAAAATGTTAACAAAAAAGTTATCTATTATTGACGTTTTTTAGTTTTCTATGACAATATAAAACAGATCAAAATGTAACTGAATATTTTCTTTCGGTAATTATTAAACCTTTATGTGTATTTAAATGTTAGGTATTATATTTAATTTACTTATATCTATTAATAAGTAAGAAAATTGATAAATAATATGTATTTTTCTGAAGCCATATTGGCACAGGTGGATACGTATGTAAACGCGATAGTCATGAATTCCACCACTAAATACACAGTATTTCAAATTCGGGTGGAAAGTGGAGAACGGAGTGCCCTGACACTAGGCTTACTTTCTCTTCATACGGGATATGCTATGCGGGAAAAGCCGTGAAGATACTTTTTTTATTGCGTGTGCCCATATTTTTTTCTAATATACGTTATAAAAAGGATTTGAACGCCTCTCACGCCTCTTGGTAACCGTTCATAGAATAGTAATCTTAGGGTAGCAGAAATTTGTAAAATCGCTCTACAGAGATGCTAACAACAAATATAAGTTGTAATAAGCGTATAAGAATTTCGACGTAGCTGCATGTAAAACGCATGGGTTAACGGTCAGAGCGGTTGAACGGTTTTCAAGAGACGCGGGTTCAAATCCCGCTGCGTTCAAATTTATATTCGTTTTCTAACTATGACTTAAAAGTATTAAAAAAATGTTGGCAATACCGTCTTTTTTTTATTTATATTGCTAGTCGTGATCTGTAATTTTATGGAAGATACAACAAGCCGTATATTACACTATTGTAGTTTTTCTGGAATTTAGATTGATTTGAAGAGATTATATATAAAATACAAATAAATATATTCTTGATTTGAGTTTCACAAATAATATTGTTAATGCGAGAGCAACTCTGTCTGTCTCTCTGTGACATCATCACGACCAAACCACTGACCCGATTGTGATGAAATTTTATATAGAGATCTTTAAGGGGAATTGGGATGAACTACTTTTATCTCCCATTTCTTTAGTTTTTCCAGGAATTTCATTGTTTTATGAAACGGCCGTCGCAAATACAAAAATAGTTCACGCGGGCCAAGCCGCGAGCGGGTCCGCTGCTACATAGATTTCGGCACTGATAGATGACAAAGTTAACCTATTTTTACTTTGTATTATTTTATTTTTATTTATTTAGAGAAGCTTTTTTTACAAGAAATTAAAATAAAATCCAGCTTTTAACCGCTGTGTCTTACCAACATTAAAAATAGTTTCAATCATAGGCAGGCACGAAACAGGATTGTTTACGACTATCAGTAAAGCTTGTTCATTTGCAATATCTCAGCTCACGATGATAACACGCCATTAGAGTATCATAGGTTTTATATCTTTAATTTATTGATAAACCTTAGGAGCTTTCTAATAAGAGCTTTTAATTGATAATAAAATTTATAATATTCACCTTTGTAGTGTATTTTTAACGTGGTTGAATAAATGTACTGATTGTTGGTACTAATGTTAGTTAAAATAACTTTTTTTTGCTTTTGCAAAGTTTTAGAAATTTTCGAAAAGTGGGTTGGCAAAAATTGTAGTGGCGCAGTGGTTCAGCGTTTTACTGGAAATACAATAGGTTGTGGGTTCGATTCCTACCCGGAGAAATATTAAAACAAACAAATTGTGATATTATAAATGTGAATACTATATTATGTATCCATATTTATAAAATCACATCACCAATAAAATTTTAAGCCCTTTGCACACATTTGAACAGTTGGAAAACAAAACGTAACCGTTCACGTCAAATACAATAGTGCAAAAATATATATACTAAAAATGTACAAGGTCACGACAATGAACTCCATGGGCGGTAACTAACAAGTAATTAGAGGTGTATTTTTACGTGTTTTTTTAGTTTTGTTTCAAATAGTGATTCCTTTGTGGTGTAGTTAGGTTTCTCTGACAATATGCAATGGTGCAGGTTAAAATCTCATTTGGAAATAATATATATTTTAAATGGTTTACATACTTTGTTTTAGCTGGATTTGCCACATAATACGGTAGTCAAAGAAAACCTAGCAACAGGATAAGGATAATACATTCGGTATGTTCTCCCCTTTCCGCCCAACTCTGATCTATGTCTTGCCAGAGTATAACAAATAACCAGACACTATAGCACTGAGCTACTTAAAAATATATTAAAAAATAGTCATTTCATCGGTTTTGTTACTCAAAGTACAGAATATCTGGTTTACTCCAATAAGTATATGAACATAAATATTATTAATATATATATAAACTAAAACCTGTCATCTGACTGACGTATTCGAATATTAATCGTTAGAATCTAAAAACTTTTCTCATATATTACACATTTTTAGTGTTTAAAATAATATCTTCGTACCTTTTTAAACATTAATTTATATATAAATATATATATATACTGACTGTCATTGTCCTGTTGTTACACTTTATCTCGTGCTTGCCCTTTTTAGTGATGACACTTGACCGACGAGTCTAGCTTGTACGTCTCTACAGCGTTTTATATGTATGTATATAGCTTTTATAACGGCTTTGTTTCTTTTTTTTAAATTGCACGGTTTTTTTATCTTTCTTTCTTTGCTCTAACACCAAATATAGAGCGGCGGAGTTGAGTTCCGCCACTCAACACGTAATGTTTCTATTTGAGATGGAAAAGTGGAGAACGGAGTGTCCAGACACTAGGTTTTTTATGACTATTCTTATCTAGATACATAAATAAATATATAATAAACTTATCTAAGCCAAATTATACTAACTTACACTTACATTGCAATTAAATTGATTGCATTTTGAATTGATATGAAAAATACGTTTTAATCTCGTATTTAAATGAAACAAATATTACTACTCGTATTATCTCCATGTGACAGAACCATATATTTATCGTGTACAATAATCTTAGCGGTTCTTTAAGTGAAGTGTAAAATATATTTCTTATTGAGCTTTAACTTAAAAAAGCTTTGAACGTGAACTTTATGATAAGTTACTGACGATTTAACTTTATTGATTTTATATTTCCATTTCGATCGAATTTATTCAATATATTGATATTTTATGCAGTTTCACGCTTTTTACCGCGTAGGAGTGTAGTCAGAGAGAACCTAGTGCCAAGACACTCCGTTCGCGACTTATATATATATATATATAACAGACGCGATAGGTCCTTACATTTAGGTTGCCTGGAAGAGATCACTTTTAGTGATAAGATCGCCTTTATGCATTTACTAAATTACTAGCGACCCTCGGCTTTGCCTGCGTAATCTACACGACTAAACTATTTCGCTTATCTCGGCCGCCCACGTTCTCACTTAAATCAAAAACTTGCTTAAATTTATATTTTAAATAGTTGTATCTTTTTTGTTTATGAACCGATTAAAATGAAATAAACACAAAATATTTAGGGAAGTTAAATAAAACACAATATTCAAAATCGTTTTAGCCGTTTCTGAAATTAGCGTGCATAAACGCACCAACAAACAGATAAACAGACAAACAGTAAAGAAAAAATTAAAAATCATTGTTTTAGGTGAATTATATTTTGATAAGTCCCCAATAATATTTTTTCCATATATCTTCCATGTACAGACAGCAATCAGTCACATGAAGAATGGTTTTAATGGCATTAATAACGGTTCAATGTACATTTATGTAGTGTGCAAAAAAGACTTTTTATTTTATTTTAACTTATTACAGTGATATTAGTAAATTCATATTACAAAGATTTGCAAATATTTAGAGCTTAGCTTATTTCAAGCCGCGATCCACTTGGTGGAAACACTTCTGTGTACGTCAGTGACATGACGTGACATACGATTCGCGATACAACTTTTTAATAAACCTGGTCGTCCTGCCTTAAGTATCAGGTTCAAGCTATAAAGAACCTATTGTGCTCATATCAGTTCCGGATAACTGCGAAAATTTTTAAGAACGGCCATACGTAGGTCAAAGTAGTGTTGCAATATGATCTCAGAATGGTATATAACTAGATAAAAACGGAAAAACTAATAATGGTATAAATATAAGTAAGAAAAAGCTTGTAAAAATATTTTTGTTAATATTTACTAAAGAAAAATTCTTATAACCTTTGCTAGTAAGATATAATAGAAGTTATGACAATTAATGACAATAATAACTACATTATTAATTAAATGATTATGAAATTACGTTCTATTAAAGAGAGCAGAATTTCTCATTTTTTATATGTAATTTGATTTAATTTTTAATGTTGTCTAACAATATTATATTCAAAATAACTATAAAAACATTATTTCCAGCTTCACGCTTTTGAGAACGCAGCAAAACAGAAACTTCTCGTCAGAATTCGAGACATTGCATTTCGAGTGGTGAACCTTAACGCAGCTCGTTGCTTTGTTCGCCAGAGTGGACATCGAACCCACAACCAATCGTGCTTAAAGCAGACGCTGTTCCACTGCGCCACAATGCCCTCAAATACATATACCTAACTAAATATAGAAATCGGAATCGTACCAATCAAATCGATACACAAATTTTGCGTACACGAAACGATACTTGTCACAAAAAAGTATCGTTACGAGTATCGATACATAAATCATTTTGCACTTTAGCGGATCTCAAGCACTTGTTGTTTCATATAAACATTGACAGTTTAATCATTTCCTTGAACCACGCAACAAGGCGTTATAAAATTGAGATCGCATAAAAATATTTTATGGGGCCCACGATGTTATCGCGAATGGCATTTCTGAAACGTGATTCGAACCTGTTTGAAGTGAAACCATTCTCTTAAAAATTCGGCACAGTGTAATTTATATTGGGTAGTAACTTTAATCGATTAAAATTATACGCTTATACTTTACTGTTATTGTTTTAGATTTATTATTTTTAGGATAAGTTTTAGTGTAATATTATAAAATGCTTTCCCATTTCGTGCTCTCTCCTTCAATGCTCCTCTATCCAAATGTTGCCTAGTAAAGCTTACTTAGAGATAGAGGTAGCCTATTATGTTCTTTAAATATTACTACAAATATTACTAGATATATTGTATCTTCGCAAATATTGTAGAAATATTGTAGCTTCGTTCCCATAGCAGTATAGTCAGAGACACTCCTTTATACACTTTCCGCCCAAATTCGAGTCATTGCTACTTGAGTGACGGGACTCAACCCGCCGCTTTGTTCTTATCAGCCCTGTAAACATTTAAACATTTTTACAATTGAAACAGTCATTGTCTTCTGTGCACTGTGTTTGATTTCAACCTACTGGTTCACTGTTCCATTCTTTACAACTCTGTAAGTATGTAACTCCATCGTGGAGCAGTGGCTATCCAAGATTTCGTATTTTTGAATCCTTATTCACACCTCTGGTGTCGATATACCTATATAATAAGAAGAGAAATCAAAAACTATTATTAATATTTTTTTTCATTTATCGCCTATTCTGGGGTTATTGCGCTACCAGTTCCTGGAAATATCAATAATACGATCAAAGATTGTTTAAAAAAATAAACTAAAAAGCTTAAAACTATTTTTTGCATTGTCGTGGTCGTCCTAGCAAGGACATTGAGTTCTTACTATGAAAATATCATCGGATTCGGAGAAGTGTACAAATTTTCAAGTCAATCAGCAAGATGTCAGAATAGTATTCAATTTTATTTTATCATATTAGCCGTAGATGTTCTTAGATAGACATATAGATAGATATATAAATATGTAGTGAACCCAGGACTACGTCACGTTAAAATGTCATTTTTTTATTATTTTTGTATGCTATGTAAATTGCATTAGTTCGGCATATGAGTATTTCAAGTCAATCAGTATTCTGGGCTATTTATAAATTTCTTAGAACAATTGTTTGAGTCAGAGAACGAGGGCGCAATACGTTGTTCAAATATACATAGTTAATAGATGATGTTTCTTGTTGATTAAATCATAACTTTGATTAAATAAATCTTGTTAAAAGGTTCTTCCTTTCTGGAAACTTAGCTATAATTTGGTTACGATTACATACAATCTTTAACATTTTGTTCAAAGTGTTATTCACACACTTAGGTAGTTGAAAACATATATTTAGAAAACGTATAAAATTTGAACGCGCGCCTCTTGAAAACGGTTCTAGCGCTCTGACCGCTAAGCCATACGCCATACATCCAGCTACGTCGAAATTATTATACGCTTTTATAACTTAAATTTGCTGTTAGCATCTCTGTAGAGAGATTTTTACAAGATCTGCTACCCAAAGATTAAATTTGTCTTAAAACTAATACAACTAATGTAATAACACTTAGGTAAACATCACATGCAAAACAGAAATGAAAAGACAAAGTTAACACAATAATGGCAAAATACAATATAACTGTAACCATATTAACAAAATCATAGTTCACATATTGCCCTTTAAATTCCATTAGGGGCATGTTAAAAATGTCAATATTCGTGGATTCACTACATTTATTGTTAAATAAGAGTTTGATCCCAATTTTATTTTCCATCAAGATGGTGCAGAGTCGAATTGGCTTCCGTGGCATATTGAAGAGATTAGCAAGAAGACGAATTTCTAATATGCAACAGTTACCATTTAAGTCATATAAATTAGGTATATAATTTTAATGACACCTTGTTGTTATTTTCAGGTAAATCAGGTTCAAAGGATAAGCTTCAAGAGCAACACTTGTTAAGTATCCACTACTTATATAATATAGTAATATTTTAAATCATTACATGTCCGTAGTGGCGAAAGCGTCTGACAGAATAATTGCATGAATTACATTTTGAAAAACATATCGTGATTTGAACCCGCGCTTCTTGGAAACTGCCCAAAGCGCTCTAACCGCTAAGCCATGCGTTGGTTCAAATCCCGCTGCGTTGAAATTTTTATACGTTTTCTAAATATGTTTTTCAATTTCCTAAATGTACACACTAAACACTTTAAAATAATAAAATGATTACATTTTGCTTATGTTCTCTCTCCCTGGATTGCTATACTAGAAAATGAAAAGGATACTCTGAAGGAACCTAATATTTGGCACTTCCGGTGGTTTTAAGTTTACATATTGCATATTACAATAACGTTGCTCCTTTTTGACTGACTTGAATGACTAGCCGTAGTTGTATATAAACTAACCTAAGAGAGACAAAGAATATCTAAGCTTAGCAAGCTTTTTTTAATCCAAGTCAACCTGAGAATCAAGATCAAGCTCAGCAGGGCTTAATTTTTTTAAATTAATAATTTCTAGATTTACTAGTGACAATGATACCTTTGAAATAGACTGGAGCCAGCATTTCATTTCCTATCATTCAGGCGTGTTCAAATAAATCTATAGTTTTTTCTTATAACCAACGGACCTATATTCAAGCTAACGTGTTTATAATTATAACATTTAGTTCTAAGTGCATTAAACTACATTCTAAATAAACTACGCACTAATTCAGCGAGCAGCCGCCTCGTTTCACCGAGTCCGTGTCTTTACCGAACGTGAGTGTTTACTGTAGGGGAAACTAATTTTGTTGTAACGCAAATACTCTGTACACAAAATCAAAATACGGCTGGTGCGAATACACGGACTGCATGACTGTTTGTTTTGACATAGAATATTAGATCTGAGCTTCTTTTTATATAAAAAAATACCTTCAAAATTCATCAGATTTACATGAAAATATAATTTATTGTACATTTATGGTACGCCGCTTGACGCACTAATATAACATTTGGCTGGGACATAGTTTTGTAGCTTTTATCGTATGCCGAATTTAACTACAGGGCTGGATGGAGGTCTAAGGGCAAGTTTGAAATGAAGTATTCTTCTGCTACAAACTGGAAATTTGATAAATCTCTTTACTACGCAGATGATGTCGCTGGCAACAGCTAGTGTTAAATAAACAACAGTAAGATAATATGTAAAGTTAAAAAACTGTGTCAAGGAGGTCTTATCACTTCTTAACTGTCCAAATATTTATATTGAATGGTAACACAATACTTGGTTAACAATACATTCAGTTTAAAAATTCGAAGTTCCTACCTTCATAAGCGTTAACGTTACTGCTAACCCTTTTCCCACCTAAAATACAGGCAAATCAGCAAATAAAAATGTAGTAATTTCCCTTGAAAGTGCACAATAAACAATTATTTATATAATTTGAATTTCATTAACCATAATCTAACTGAATAGTTGGATTATACTTGGTTGCGAATAGTTACCTTAACTTAAGAAACTATAGCCCTTTTATCGCAAACTAACCTTGTAAGTAATTAATTCCAGTAGCTTGTTTAAATAAAAATAAATTTTATTTTAAAAATAGTTTTTCTTAAAGACTGTTGAAAAAAAGCCGTAAAAATATATTTTTATCATTACTTACGTTCATTTAGATATATTGTGTACAATTTTATTATTAGTGATCTTAAATTGTTTATATATTTGTAATTTGAGTAATGTATAATTTTGTAAGTTAGTAAGCACGTTTGTGAGGCAGTTGTTGATAGCCGCGATACAGTTTTACTAATGCGGCTGTTATCGTACAAAATTAATAAATGTTAAAAATAAATGAAATAAATAAATTTCAATAATTTAATTTTAATAATAAATTGAATAAAAAAATAAATTTCTGGGACAATTTATTATCAAGACACTCCGTTCTCCGCTTTCCGCCCGAATCCGAGATATTGCGTGAGTGACGGAGCTCCACGCCCCGATATGTCTGGTCACCGGAGCGGTAAAATGTAAATTATTTAAATATAATCATTACCTCGAATGGGAACTAAATTCACAACCATCATGTACTTAGTCAAATCCGTTTGTACTGCGCCACGACGACCTCGAAAAGAATAAAACCTTTAATGCGAAAACCACAGAACATGATCATAATTGTTTTTTTTTTTTTACTTTAATTTGATACCAGCAGTGTCACTGAAAAGTTCTAATCTGTTTAAAACTTTAATTGTTAAATTAAAATAATAAATAAATATAACAATGTAATGCCTTGAAACGTCTGCTATTATATTCTTTGGTTTCGTTGACATGCGGCCATTTACCGCACTCGTGTAGGTCAGGGACTTGCCTGGTTTCATTTGAGCCTTGTTCCGCATTTTAATTTATAGTAATTAAGATTTAACTTCAATTCTGATTTTGATTTTGGCGTTGACTTCCACCATGAGTAAATTTAAGTTGAAAGTGGAGAACAAAGTATATTGACACTAAGTTCTCTCTGATTACTCTTTCTTATTCTTTTACACGTAAAATACATAGTTTTGACTTCGAAATTGGCAATTTGAAAATAATCAGGCTGTCTACTTGGACTGTTAGAGGTATAGAATCGAAAGAATAGAGTTCAAAATTTACTTTTATGTTGGAATATAAAAATATTTGTTTTAACATAAATTGACAACACTAGCTAAGTCTGTAATTTGACAGCCTTCATTAGGGCAAAAAAAGCATACTATTTTAATAATCGTTGTAGGTATAATATCATCTTATTGTCAAATTTAAGTGAAAACTATTGAACATTATAAAAGTTTAAAAACAATACAGAAAAAGTACTTAAAATTTGGTGTAAACAAAGAAATACTAAAATCCCTGACTTGGCTGCCTCTTAAACTTAAATTCCAAACTAACCTATAATCGATACAAATTAATGTTGATATAAAAAATCGATTATGATGAAATCGTCGAGGAAAACTTTTTTTTTTCATAGTGACACCGTGGGAACAGATGCTGCCGCGTTTGTTTACCGCCCGGTCATTCCCTCCGAGATTGATGATAAAGCTATTCAACGAGTTTTTGTCGTTGTATTGTCAACTATATTGTAGGACGTACGAACAGGAGACATAATGCACGCAACGTAAATTATTATAGAAAACACTTGTTTTTATTAAGATTCTATTAAATTAAGTTACAATTACAGAAGCAATTACCTACATAAATTTAATTAAGTTACTTCAAATTCATCTTTCATAATAAATAAAAGAATTTAATGTGTAAAATAATTAATTTCAACCCATTTTAGCTTTACTGTATTTAATAGAGAAGAAATGAATTTGAAGTTTGAATAAACTGTATTTGATTTGTAAAAGAATGAATTGTAAGATCTCAATTTAAAAATTCATGTATGTGAGTATCCATAGTCTTGTATTGAACTTCACCTATTTTAGAAAACCGTCATCAGTTTGTCGTCCTAGCACACTTTTGCTGTAACTAAGAACACATAAATACTAATCCATTCTAATATTCTGATTAATCGATATGTCCGTCTGTCTGTCTGTGACGTCATCACAGCCAAACCGGTGAACCGATTGTGATGCAATTTTATATATATATACTTGAGGGTATAGGGATGAACTACATTTTTTACCATTTAGTGAGTGTTTCCATGAATTTCGTTGTTTTACCAGAAGACTATGAAACAGCTATAATTCACCCCAGCGAAAGCCACGAGCGAGTCGCTAGTATAGTATATAAAATACTTTCTAAATTTACACATAGATGTGCTAATGTGGATCTTTAAATACAAATTAATGCAATTTGTTTTTATACTCCCGTAAAACGTATAAAAATTTGAACGTTGCGTTCAACTTGTTTTATAAGTTTTCTAAAAATATGTTTTCCAATTTCCTAAGGGTGCCAACAACTTCATAAATGTACAATACTTTATATTTGTTAATTATTCTTTTAATACAAAAATTTGCTTAACTAATATCAAAACAATATTATACTTTGGTTCTCGTAAGTCAATTGCGCCTGTATTATATATTTTCTATCTATCATTTCTTTATTCAAACTTTGAACCTAGGATCCTTCAAGTTATAAGCTATAATAACACTTCACACCTGCTACAAGCCTCCTAATTTCTAAATGAGCAGAGCGTACCAAACAGGATATGGCTAACCGCTTTAAGTCCATGAATTCAAATAGTCTTCCTGCTTATAAAAATAAACTTATGATGATTAGTTTACATCTATCAGTTTTATGACACTTTTAATAATAATTATTCTAGCTTCAAACAGTATTTGTACAAAACAACAAATTGTTCTCCACTTTCCGCCTAATATTGTTATACGTAACTCGACATCGAATTTAGCCTTACTAGAACGGAGAAATGAACATAAATAAAATATAATCATTCCCCCAAATTGAGATCGAATCTACAATCACCGTGGAAACAGACGTCCCATTGTGCTATGATAGCCTTAGTTAATTGCCCTTATAATGATATGCCAGTCAAATGATGCAACTGTTTTTTTCGCTGGTCTGCGTCTAATACAAAGTATACAGTACGTGTGGCATTGCGCAATACGCTCGAGTGTCCGAATGGTTGTGCCAGACCCCATTGTGGTGTGTTGATTGACACTTATTTACCACTGAACATTGATTACACACTTGTATCAATATTTTGAAGTACACTCCAAAGGGAATTGTGATTTATTAAATCTATTGCGTATTGTCAAAACCTTCAAACTTTTATTTTCGTGTTTATTTGATTGCGTTCAGGTGGGCGCGAGTTCGTTTTTTAGTGACGTTGTTATTTTTTTGTATGAAATAGTGGCATAACGAACCATGAAGCTATCTTGGTGCAGTGGAACAGCGTCTGGCTGTATACGTGGTGGCTGTGGATTCGATTACCACACGGGGAAATTATTATATTTAAATTATTTTTATTTCTATGCTCTGGTGACAAGACAAAGCGTAGCGTTGAATTACGCCTCTTAGCATGCAATGCCTCAAATTAGGCAGAAAGTGGAGAACAGAGTGTCTTGACATTAGCTTCTCTCTGACTTGCAATGTATGATGAACCTCACAAAATATGCAACTCTATAAGGTATATATATAAAATCGTCTCAAAAATTAAAATATTTTATTGAAATAAAACTTTATAAATACTCTTATATCGTTAATTTACATAAAATGTTAGTTGTGTCAGTCAAACGGAGACCAGTCAGTTGATTATATTACAACGATCATTTTAAATGGTATTTGTAAATGCAAAGTCGTTTACATCCTATTTTTATAGCCAGGATCTTCATTAAAACTGTACAATTATTATGTATATCTTATTTTTATAATCATAGACTTTTCGATTTAAACGAGCACGAAGTTTTAACTTTAAGTCTTTATGGGAACAGGTGCGTGAATAGAGTACGCTTTAACTAGATTTCATTTTCTATCCAGTGCAGTCAGAAAAAACCCAGTGTCAATATACTCCGTTTTCTTTTACTGCGCCTCGATGACCAGTTTTGTGCCTTTTTAATTTCACACGACTGTTTAATTAGTTAGTGAGCTATTTAACGCTAATGTGACACAATGACGTTTGTGATGTTTATTTTGTTTAAGTAAAATCTTTTTAAAGCAATTTCAATAAATAATATTTCAATGTATTTATTTATTCAAAAACCGGTTTGTTTTTAATAGTTTTAAGTGTATTTTTGTCATTAAAATATAAAAATATATTGACTTGTTTTCTTACTTTTAAAAAATAAAAACTTTGAAAGCATAATAACATAATGTATATATACATAAAAGTAATGTAACGAGTATTATATATTACTCTAAAAATAAATAAATAGTAAAAAAAATAACGTTGTATACTAAAAGTTAAATATGATTATAGGTTTTGAACTTTAAATTCATTGTTTTACGAATGAAATTCAGTTTTTAGCTTCACATAGAAGAGTAGTCAGAGAGAACCTAGCGACAAGAATCTCAGCTTGACATTGAGACACTGTGCTTGAGTGACGCAGCTCAACGCCGCGTTTTGTCTTGTTCACTAGAGCCGAAAAATAAATAATAATTGAATTATGATTATTCCACCGAGTGGGAATCGAACCCACGACCAATCACGATTACAGTCGGGCACTATTCCACTAAAACACTATGACCAAAGTCAATTCTTTTTATTGCAAATAATAAAGAAAGAATTACCAGTTTAACTGTATGTGGAACAGATCGGTGGAAAGGCGGCCTTATCACTAAAAGTGGTCTCTAAAGGCAACCTTTTATTGATTGTAACCTTATAATAAAAGATACTAATTTCCAAAAACGGTGTAAAAACGACATATTTATATAGCGCAATATTTAACTTCAAATTTATCATCTAAAGATTCAAATATCTACTTCAATTTCATGCTCTTGATATATAAATTCATAAATTCATTTCAATCCTTTTTATGTCATGAAGAGAGACATTCATTATCAACATAAACCACAATTCGTAGTTTTCGATAGTTAAAATAAGTTTTTTCTATATATTAATTAGATCTTATTGGTCGTATGGATTTTTAAATAATTCCGTCACTGACTGTAACTACAAGACGCAAAAAGCTTAATATTGGCATATAAGCTCCTTGTGAAGATGATTTGCAAAAAATTCTATAAGAATAAGAAAAAACTTGACTATACGTACTTTTAATTCTAGTAATAAAATCCACGCAAACAAAGCTGCAGGCGACAACAAGTTCACATAAAAAAAGTATTAAAAAAATATACCAACAAAATATTGTTTCATAGAACTTGTCCAAATCATTTAACGATGGCAACATCGTTATTATAAATTCGAGCATTAATTTAAATTATTTTCTGGCATACAAATCGTGTCTTTAACGAACTTTTAAATTGCTGGTCTAGATATGAATTGCAAACCGACCTTTATTTGTGTACCTATATCGTCATCGCTCCTTAATTTGGCCGCCTAATAATTTTTGTTGAACCACGAAATATTTCAGCTGTCATATTTACATTCACGAACAAACGATCGTATCGATTCTCGTTTTAGTGAAATTTATTCATAATTATTTTTTTCCGATATTATTGCAGTACAATTTTAATTATTCTAATTATATGTAAGCGACGGTAGTGTTCGAATTTAATTTAATTAGTTGAACTATATAAAGTGGATATAGAATTTAAGTGATTGTCACTAAGTGTTTTTATTTATCCTATCTAAGATGCTTTGATAACGTAAAGAAATCCATTACGGATACACCACTGATTGGGGATTCGGGCGTGGTAATATGGGACTCCGGACTACAACTTTCGCCTCCAGTCGCCCCAGTCTTCCGTGAACCTATCTAAGAACTTGAGAAACGAAAACAAAAAAAGTCTTGAAGTCTTGAATTAATTTGTTATGTTTTACTTTACTCACTCCTAGTTTATCTTTATAGTCTTTTTTTGCTTCCCCCTTTACCTTGCAAAGCCTAAAGATAGACAGACTGGACTCAGTGTCATGACTCTCCTTTAGCCACTTTCCACCCGAATTTGAGGCATTTGTGTTGAGTGGCAAAACTCAACGCTGCGCTTTATCTTATCAGAGCAGGAAATGGGTATAACATAAATGTAATCATTTTCTCGAGCGGGGATTCACAGAACAGCCACACGCTATTCCACTGCCCCTTGATGGCCTCACTAAGTTACATTAATTAAAGAAATTTGTTATAATTTCTTTAATTGTGTTACATTTAGTAAAGTACAAGCTTTCTGAAACATTCCATCCACGTCATTATCTTATCTAACATATACAGTTTAATCAACAAAAAGACCGCGTTACTGAGAAACTTCTTCGTGATATTACAACACGGGTCGTGTCAAACTTTCATAGTAATCCAAATCAAGTTCTTTTATATTTTTAACGCTTTGTACATTTATTTACTTTTTAAGTTTTGAAACACCATCATGGCTTTGGTGGAATTTATTAAACTAGACGCGACGGTCGTGTCTCCGTGCCAGCCGTTGTTAACGCCATGATGGCTTGCGAGAGGTCGTGGGATGCGGTCGGATCCTTTTGCGAGGCTCGAAAAGGAAGCGGTGGAACAGGCAGAACGAGCCTCCTCCGACCGCCACCATGTGGCAATTTAATAAAATATTCTTTAATTAAACTGCCACATGGTGTTTAATAAAACGCCATTGCTCTATAGGAACACAGATTAGGTACACATGTATATAACATAAGCAGGAGCTAATTACGTAATTATTGTAAGCAACTATAATGCAATATCTTAGTAACTTTTCTACAATACCCCTAAATCACAGGCATTGCTGGCTTGGGCGCAGGCATGTCCTAAGACGGCATTGCTCACAAGAAAACCTTTAATGTGTTGATATTGTCATTTTACAATTGTTTTTTGTCAATTGTTATGGATTGTATGTTTTCTTTTCAATATAGCAGGGTAGTCCGAGAGACCCTAAAACTCTCCGTCCTCCGTCACGTCTTTGTAGTTTTGTGAAACTAACCTTCATCTTCTTATTTATAAATTCATGTCAAAACAAGAGTGTACAAAAAAGGCTCCGTCCTGTTACCATATACATTATAGCATACCTTCCTCAGAATTATATATATAACCTGACTATGAACCTACACTCTTCACATTATTACTAAAATAACACTGACTTGTCCAAAACTTGTAATTTCATATAAATTTAACTCCAATCCTGTTTTCAATTGCCTCAGAAAGAATGTAGTGAACAAAAAACTGTGATTTTATCTCTGTAATTACGTTCCCGGCGCCACTAAACTAGTAAAAATTATCTTATCTACAATTTCACAGAATAAACGTTAAATAGGTTAAAAGCTACGTGTTTTAAATTAACAATTGAATTGTTTAAGTTAATTATGTAACCCTGTTATAATGTATAGAAGACGAATGGTGCAGTGGGATAGCGTGTGACTGATATGATGCTTATGGGTTCAAATTTGTATCTCCATTCGGAGGTAATATTATATGTAATATATTATGGGTATTTTTTTTATTTTTTCCACTGTGGTAAGAGAAAGGGCGGACGTTGATCTCCATTACTCAACACGCAATATCTTGACTTCAGCCGTACACTGAGAAACAGAATATTTTAACACTAGGTTTTCTCTGACATTGTGTGAATATATCGCCATCGACTCGACATTGTGAATTTAAATATCGCTTGAAGTTGTCACTGTCATCTATAGGACTGTTATCAAAAGATAGGTAGGTCCATTCTTCGACCAGAAGCTTATATACTACTGTATGACTATGACAATATATACCACTTCTAAAAACAATTTATGTTCTATGTACATCAGAGCCTTACAAAATGAAATGAGTCGACTCAGTCCTCGAATAAACACGAATAGTCTTTTTAGTCAATCGTTTCATTATTTATCATCTACGCTGTTCAATTTTTATAGAGGCTTACATAGCTTTCTAGTAATTTGTTGATAATCTAGCTATCCTATGTAACAAGCATGTAATATATTATCATAGTAACAATATAATGGCTTATTTTTAACATTTTTAAAGTGTTAAACTCACACATTTTCAGGAAATTAAAAAACCTATTATTATAAACCGTCTGTTGGAATAGACGCGGGTTCGAATCCAGCTGCGTTCAAACTTTTATACGTTATCTAAAAATATGTTTTTCAATATTGAGGCTATCGTGTCGCAGTGGGACAGCATTTGACTCCAAATACAATGGTTGTTGGTTTTATCCGCACTCGTAGAAATGATTTTATTTAAGTATTTTTTATTTTCCCGTTCCCCTTATACAGTTGGCGGCGCTTAATTCTGCCACACAAGACGTATCGAATACGGTAGTAGCGAATATTAGTGTTTTCAAAAGTGAACCGCCCTTGCCTACCTCAAGCTGCTAAAAGAACTAATGTAAACTCTATTATTGTAGTTTCCAATACATAATTTAACTATTATTTTGTTGTATAGAGAGATACATTGTTTATATTTTGTTTTAAGAATAATTCAAATGTCAATATAAAGTATGACACGCGAAACGCTACTAAAGAAAGGTGTGGTACTTAGTGGAAGTGTAATTTGTTACATTTTGCTACTTTATAAACATATTGTGTAGTTTTAAAATTAAGTAGTAAAAAGTAGTTACACACACACACTTAGGAAATTGAAAAACGTTTTAAGTAAACGTATTAAAATTTGAATACAGCAGTAATTTGTAAAAGTCTCTCTAATTAATAAGCGTATAAGAAATTCTGTTAGCGCTTAGGTCGGAGAGCTTGAAAGTTTTCCAATAGGCGCGGCTTCGAACCACCCTGCATTCAAATTTTTAATACGTTTTCTAAAAATATTTTTCATACTTTGTAGTTTATTCCATTGTATATAGATTAAAAACTATGTTAGGATATAATAGTTAAATAACTAAGAGCGCAGCGTCTGACTAAAAACGCAATGAGTTTGGGCTCCATACTTACTTGGCTGAGTATATTTAAATTATTTCTATCACTGCTCTGGCGACTGCAACCGCGGCGTTGAGTACCGCCACTCAACACGTAAACTCTCAAAACCATGTACATAGTAAAAAATTTAGTATCTTGACACTGAATTATACTGCCATTGACACCGTGTTGGAAAAAGCAATTATAATTTAAAAATAAATATTTAGTTTTCTTTTTTAATAATTTCTTCAAACATTGCATATTATTCTTGTGAATTATGGGTATTGGTTTTCTATACAGAAAGATAGTAAAATTTTTCGGGTTCAAACAAATTCAAATTACATACATAAATACTGAAATTTGAAGTATTTCAAACGTTAACCTTTAGTATTTGGTAAGCTATCTAAAAAATATTAAAAAATAACGAATTGAAGTTAAATCGTGGTGCAGTGTGAAAGTCAGACTGTATATGCGATGGTTGAGGATTCGATTCCTACTCGGGCTATGGTTAAATTTAAATTATTTTGATTTACCCACTCTGGTACCTAAGGCTAACCGGCGTTGCGTCCCGCCACTCAGCATGCAATGTCTCAATGGAAAACGGTGTGTCTTGTCACTAGGTCCTCTCTGAATATCCTGTCATGCGTGGAGCGTGAAAAAAACGTGAAGCTGCAAAAAATCAAGACACCAAATCCACAACCTTCGCGTGAAATGTCATACACTTGTCAACTGAGCCACAATGATGTTTATTTACATATCGCTATCTACTGAGATTAAGGCGTACATTTTAAAGTCATAAGCTATGTATGAAAATTATCTTTAGATTATTCTGTCTAGAACTTTTAAGCCTTGTTTGAAATAAAGCGACGTGAGAATTGTTTATGTAATTTCGTAGGTATATTATAGTAATATTTGTGAAATACAAAAGTTGTATTATTTGTATTGTAATATTTTAAGTATTTTGTTTGTCACTTACAAATATTTAATTAATTTACGATCACTTTCTTTGCGCATAGCAGAGATAACCTAGTGTCAAAATACTCCTGTCTCCACATTTCGCTCGTTATCGAAACATTGCGTGGCGAAACATTGAGTGGCGGATATCAACACCGCGCTTATCTTACCAAATAAATAAATAAAAATTACTTCATAAAATACAATCATTCCTCATCATCGCAAAGGCTATCGCTTTTACTATCACTGGTCCACGATGGCATCCATATATCATTTTAGAATAGTAAAGCTTATTAAAAACAAAATTAATGCAACAAAAGTCGCGCGATATAACTGGTTATATATATATATATACATTCATACATGTAGCTCACTCATCTGAAAGCAAGTACCACTTTACTAAAGAGGCCTGACGTAGGGTTTTTAGCTTCGCGACAGTAACTAAACTTAACAAGCTTTTAAATTTTTATCTTGAAAGACGACGATCTTTTGAATATAAAAAGATATTTTGTTTTTATACTACAATCCTTCGTTTTTACGTTTTTAGCTTCAAACTGCAAAGTAGCGAAAGAAAAATCAATCTCACTAATCAAAATATACTTTATTCATGTAGACTGTTACATGCTATTTCGAATTGTCAATTAACATAAAAATGTCAGTATTGTCAGTCCTACAGGCAAACTCAG
The DNA here is from genome assembly GCA_038994665.1 of Podotricha telesiphe. Classification (NCBI taxonomy): domain Eukaryota; kingdom Metazoa; phylum Arthropoda; class Insecta; order Lepidoptera; family Nymphalidae; genus Podotricha; species Podotricha telesiphe. Next base: position 61,745 of record JAOYRR010000162.1, on the reverse strand, counting down.
AAGGCAATGGTGCTGAGAAGGCAATGGTGCTGAATAAACCAGTAGTTCATCTTTTTAAATATAATTTTACTATAAATTCATATGTAACGTTAGCTTCCCTAGTGACCATCAACATTATATAAATTTTGTTAACATTTTTTTAAAGTGTCACACTAAGGAAATTGAAAAAGACATATTTAGAAAACGTATAAAAATTTGAACGCAGCGGAATTTGAACCCGTGCGTCTTGAAAACCGTTCAAGGTGAACGCATGGCTTAGCAGCTTGAACGGTTTTCAATTGGCGCGGGTTCAAATCCCGCTGCATTCAAATTTTTATACGTTTTCTAACAGTTTTGGAATATTCATTAGAATAGTATTTAAACTATGATATATGTAATTAGTCGGTGTAGGAAATCAGAGCGTACCAATATATTCGTACCCACAACCAAACTAAAAAAAATTTTTTTTTTATTGTATCTAAGCTATGATAACCCTACTAAACTTAATGCATTCACTTATATGTAAAACCATTGATGTCGCGAAGGTACGGCATCAACTATAGCAAGTAATGGGGTATTAAGTCTAGGGATAGAGGCGGATTTTTAAATTCTTCACATCCCTTTGAAATTTTAACTAAAACGTGCTTTTTCCCTACTCTCTTTACTAATTGTTTAATATTATGCTGAAAATTTATGCGTAAAATACGAGTACATAGATTTGGAATTTTGTATGAGATTTTTTTATTTCATTAACAATATATAAAACGACATTGTAATAGACGATATCGAAGAAATGATTATATTTAAAATATTAAGATCTTTGATTTTCGCGATTACTATACATTTTGAAATGAAACTATTTTTAACCGGACCAATTTCAATAGAGAAGACGTTTGGAAACTTTCTACCACCTATGAGCAAAATCAGTTAGCTCATTCTGCAAGAATCCATGGCAGTCCGCGAGGCGACTAAGAAATCGTTGGCGATAGTTTGATATAATAATTTTTTCAAATGACAGACAAATGCCACCTCAGTCTACCTGTGACCTCGCACTACTGTAAAGTGTTCGAAAAGTCGGGTTCTAAAATGTGTTTTCGAATACCAATAATATTCGCGATTAATTAATTAAAATATTGAAAATATTCCAATGACAAGATGACAAGACAAAGCGCAGCGTTGAGTTGCGCCAATCAACACACAATGTCTCCGCAATGGAGAACGAACAAACTACCGCTTTTTAACATTTTTTAAGTGCTTATTCATACATTTAAGAAATTGTAAAACATATATTTAGAAAACATATAAAAATTTTAACGCAGCGGGATTTGTACGCATGGCTTAGCGGTCAGAGCGCTTGAATGGTTTTCTAGAGGCGTGTTCAAATTCCGCTGCGTTCAAATTTTTATACGTTTTCTAAATATTTCATTTCAAACTACCGCTTGTTCTTAATATTGTACTTTTAATTTATATTATAACCTTCGTAAAACAGAACTTATACTGGCGTTTAGTGGGTTTGAGTCGAATATCTAAAATTTCAACCTTTTTCTCTGCCTACCATAAGTATGTACTGTCAAGGTTAAAATGATTTAAGTGAACTCTAGTATCGGAATGCCGAATTCGACTCTAGCCTCTCGATTTGGCTCTTTGATGTCTCTGCTGACTGCTTTATCTGTCACTCGTGTCACCGGGGAAGCACTAAAAGTCTGAAGTTAGGTTATAATTATATTGAGAATTTGTATAATATTTTCCGCAATAGTTACGGTTTACAACCCTGTCATGCCATGTTATACATACTTAAGATTTTTATTTTTTTTTCAGCTTTACCCAGCTCAACGCTTCACTTTGCTTGTCTAAACAGAACGGAGAAATGAAAATAATTCAAATATAATTATTGCCCCGAGTGGGAATTGAATTCACAACCATCGCGTTATGCAGTCAAATGTTGTCATATGTCATATAATATAGTCATACTAATATTATAAATGCCAAAGTAACTCTGTCTGTCTGTCTGTGACGTGGCGTCATCACGATCAAACCGCTGAAACGATTGTGATGAAATACTATATAGTGATACTTGAGGGTCTTGGCATGAACTCAGGCTACTATTTTCTCCTATTTTTTTTATGTCTGAAAATATGTAACAGATATAGTTCACGCGGGCGAAGACGCGAGTAGATCGCTAGTAATAAATATAGTCTTTAGGCTAAATATACGTAATAAGATCTTATTTGAGAACTTTTTAATCTTTATTAAGCTTTTACTTTTCGAAGTGCGATAAATAATAAAAGTTTATCCAATTTTAACAGAGTTAAGGGTGTTAACGAAGTTTCTTATTTTTACGAAAGTTACTTTCATAAGGGAATTCGCCATGATATTTAAATAGAACATAATTGATAATGTTTTCATTTTTGAGGCCATCATGGCGTAGTCGGACAGTGTCAGACTGTTAACGCGATGGTGATGGTGGTTTGGGATGCGATTTTCATTTCCCCGCTCTGATAGGAGTTCCACCACCAATCAACTCTCAATATGTCGAATTTAGAATGGAAAGCAAAACGGACTGTCTTGACACTAGGCCCTCTACCCTGGGTCGCAGAAAAAAAGCGTGATGAAAAAAATATATATCTCATTTTAAGAGACAATATTATTTTATTTAAATCCATATATATGCCGCATATAACCGAATTCCTAGAAAAAAAGAAAACAATAAATCAATAAAATCTCTAACAATAATTATAAGCAAAGATAATATAATTTACTATAATATTATTACAAATTTTACCAAGTTCACACGTTACGTAGTCACTGAACACGTCAAAAAGAAATAAAGAGACGAACGAGACTTGACGAAAATATTGACTATGCGTCCACATTTTGACTACATCATATTTAAATGAAAATAACTCGTAAAGTGTACGGTATTAGGTTCACTTTGGATTGTGTCACAACAGAATGGCCAGTTTATTTTTTAATAATAAACTTTAAACATTAGGCGTTAAGGTTGATTTGTCAATATATTTTTTGGTATTTAATACTTTTTAAAAGCACACAATAAACTTGCTTCCCGTTCCCAGGGACGTATATAGATTTAAACTAAATAGGTTTTAGCTCTAAACAAACGAATCTTGATGAACCCTTTCATGTAGTAGAAATGTGTTACTGGAATATGATCAAGTGTTCAAGTGTAATTTTTAAAGTGTTTAACGACCTTTTTTGCAAACTTACGTAACTTTCGTTATCACTTCTTAGTGTATTACAGCTGTAAGAAGGTTCTGAGTCAATTTTCAATAAGATAGACAAGACAAGACAAGACCTCGTTGACAATTAAAACCCAGTTTGTTATAGTCCGCGTGGTTTTTGTAAAAAAGGGTCGAAAATATAAATATTACTGTTCTGATAAACTTTCAACATATTTAGTGACATTAAATATCTGTGCATAACTCAACGCTACACTTTGGATGACATATGCATTATAAAATACACACAAATACACCCACTGTATTCAAACTGAGAAGTTGAATACTAACTGAACCACTAATTAAAGACATAATTATAAATTTGAACATATAATTCTATAGTGAATGTGTATATAGAATAGATTATCAGAATGAGAAATAATAAAAATGTACACTGTTGACTTCTTGCATAACATTAGCAGTAGAAAACTCTCAAAAAGACCCAATAGCATATTAGTGTAAATAATATGTAATAGGTTCAAATATTATACTGTAGAAAGCTTTACGCTTTTCTTCCGCATAGCAGGGTATTCAGAGAGAATTTAGTGTTAAAACACTCCGTTCTCTGCTTTCAGCCCGAATTCGAGGCATTGCTTGTTGGGTGGCGGAACTCCACGTAGTGTTTTGTTTGTTTATTGATATGTACATTTTTTTTCTCGATGTGCTGAAAATATTGCTAATGTATTTTCTTTTTCATTAGTAGATACATATTTTGTCACTTGTCAACTAAATGTTAATGACGTCTGAAATTAGCAATCTCATTCAATACGTATGGAAAAGCTATTGTAAAATTGTTTATATTGTTATTAGATCCGGACACATATGCAATATGTTTTTTTTTTTTTATTTTTATATCTTTTTCTCTCTGAAATCTGAAAAGTAATCTTGATCAGAAATTATGGCGAATTTATGACATCGTCAGAAATATTTTATATAAAATTAGAAAGTTAATATACAACACTTTATACTATATATAGTATTATTAATACATATATCTAGTAATAATCAAGAATGTTTTCACGCTACTCAGATTATATGCCATTTATTACAACATTACAGTATGTCAGTTTGTATTCATGTGAACGGTCGATTGCTTTATTAGTTTTTACACTGCTTTAGAAATATATTCTTTAATAATTACATAATAAAGAATAAATTCCCATGGCACTGGATATAGTTGGAAAATTAAAAGGTATCACAATATTGTTATTGCATTAAAACTAATTGATTTGTCGAGCTTTCGAACGAATTGACGCCTTCGAACAACTCTTGAATGGTCTGTGACTTCAAATGTTATATAGAGACAATTTATTGTAAGCTAGCGACCCGACCGAGGCTTCGCCTGCTACACGACTATAATTATTTCAAAAAATCTTTACTTAAATTTAAATAGTTTTAACTTTTTTATTTACGAGCCGATAGAAATAATGACATTGAATGTTAACGGAAGCTATCAAAATACAATAGTTAAAACTGTATTTACATTGGTTCAGCCATTCCTGAGATTAGCGATCATTTACGCACAAACAAACGGAAAGATCGATTGATTTTTTTCTTATATATCTTACATGTACAGAAAGCGATCAGTTACATTTTTATTATATGTATAAATAGCATACTTTTTTCAAAGTAGACGTTTCTTTAAAAAAAAGTACATTTAAATACATTACCCAACTGCCAATTTAAGTATCAATATAAGTCAAGAACTAAGCCATTTGTCACTAAAATTTCCTAATGCAAAATGTGTGAAGATATGTGTAATTTACATATAAATATAATTTACATGTAATTTACATGGAAATCCTAAGGATAAGTATATTATTGTCGTGTCACAGTGGTTAAGTAGTATATGAAATATCTAAAGCATAATTTATTCGAAAATCTAATTTTCTACTTTGTTATATTTTAAAACTAACACCTTATTTATCCGAAAGCAACGCACAATAGTCTGTTCATTTTTAAACATAAAAGACGTGCCGCGTTGCGCACTTCGTCTAACAAAAAAGACGAAAATATGTATAATTTGATTCATTCCCCAAAGAAGAAGAAAGAAAGAAAGTTCTTTGATTTTCACGATTATTACACATTTTGAAATTAAACTATTTTTAACCGGATTAATCGCGTATAATATTGGTAGACACCTGACACCGTCTGACATATTGGTAGACACCGTGTTCGAAATGTCGGGTTCTAAAATGTATTTTCGAATACCAATATTATACGTAATTAATCCGGTTAAAAACAGTTTCATTTTAAAAAAATGTTTATTTCAAAAAGAAAGAAAGCCATAATATCAATTATAAAGCAAATATACTTAATAAAGATAAAAATTATTATTTAAGTTCAAAGTAATACGGAAGGCGCTTATCTTAGTGTAATCCTTGAAGCAAACTGACTCGGCTGGATGATCTTAGTTTACATCTACACTTGTGCAGTCCTGTTTAAATATTTATGTATGTATAGGTTTTAGATAAAAAAAAAGTATTATTTTTACCTTATCTAGATACTAGTAGTAGTACTGTACATGAAATAAAAAAAATGTAGTATTTCAATTATGTAGAATTAAAAATTAAAAAGTGTTCTTTCTTAATAATAATCAGCAACATATTTTTATTAATTATAAAATTGTCGTCTATCGTTTTTAAAAATACTTTTAGAAGCTCTTGTTGTAGACTTCCATTTAAGTTGGTCTTACTATTTAAATCACTGAAATTTACCTTTTTTAAAAGTAAATAGCTGTGTCTTGACCAGCTCATAAAAGTGGATTTGCGATGATACTATGTGACATTTAAATATAAAAAATAAGACAACTTTGTGTGTAATACATATCTGTATGATTTCCTAATTTCTTAAGTAACAGATTTTTAGATAAGTAAAAGAAGGGTATCTATCTATCTATCACACATATAAAACCAAAGACCATCAAATTAGAATAATTATATTATTTTTTAAAGATCCTTTTAATAATATAATTGAAGAACCGTATATTAATTTAATTAGATTAGATAAGAGATTAAGAATACAGCAAGAAGTTAATGGACTATGCAAGCAAATAATAGATGTCATTTAATTAATCTAATCAATGAATTAGTTAATTTATCTTAAATAACAGCTTTATTATTATATAAACTTAGTGCATGGAATATAAAACGATATTGCAACCATTTAAATATTTTATAAAAACAAAAGAAATTTTTTTCTTAAAGCTCCAAAAAGCTGGCAATCGAGTGTGTTCTCGCCGCCACAGTATGGAAGTGCTCAAGATTTAACCGGAGCTAAGCTAACGAGTTAACTAAAACCGCGTAAGGTTCTAGGCCGCCCAAGGAAAGTGCGCCACTGGGCCGTCGCAGCCGCGCGGGCGATCGTCCGCAGCGCAAATTACAAGGTGCGTCGCCTGACAACGAGCGCGTGACGTCACGTGCTGTAAGACCTTCTAACTAGTAGTGATCTAATGACAGTAGTGGCATCACACTAAAGAATACACCTCCTCTGTACTAGCAAACTTGGGAGTATATATAGCTAGTTGGTTTGAATATTTCGATAGCGCGATTCAGGATTGTAAGTTTATATTGGTGTTTTTTGATGTTTGTAAACAGTTTTGGTACTTTTATCAATGATTTTCAGTTTTTGTAGGGTTTTGCAAGTTTTTGATTGGATTTTCGTTGGGTTTTTGGATGTTTTTGAAATTTATGCGTTTTTATTGCGATAGCGACATCTGGTGGTAGTGTTTGTAACTTTTGAGTTTGTCTTGTGGCGCTAGTCGTCGAATATTTGTATTAGTTTTATTGGCGACTCTAAAGATTTTTTTAAAGTTCATTCATCATTTTCTTTTTTTATTTTCATTATTTTTTATCACAAGAAAATTGTATTAAAAATTAAAAACGAAAAATTTTACTTCATATTTTGTACCAAATACCAATATCCTATGCGATTTCATTAATGAAGTAAGCATTTATATTTAAAAAAATAACATAAACAATTTTGTTACAGAATATCAAACGAGAAAAACGAAAGCCCGGGTACAGACGGCAGCGTTTCACCCGAACCCCCAGACCGACCTCCTGGAAAGCGACAAGTTCATACAGAGCAATCAGCACAACCGTGCGATTCTTACAAACGAAATAAACCAAAATCTCTGCCACTTGATGACAATCAGAGGTACAACCATCTTGCCAATTCCAACGTCGCTATGTCCCCCTTGTACCCTTTGACCCCAAACATTTGTGTGGAAGGTGGCAAAATTGAATTTATAAAATCTCCAGCAAGTACTAGAAATAGTATGGCGCTAGTGTCGCCACCGGAAACGCCATTGTTGGGTCGCAGGGGGTCGGGACAGAGGGAAGTCAGAGCGTGCAGTGATGAGCCTGAGAAGTTCGATGGGGACAAGGTAGGTGGCGTTGCTTTTTATTTTTTAAATTAAAGTTATAGTTGAAGACTTTAAAGTTGTATAAGGTCTATCTTGAAGTTGTTTCGAGATTATGTATAATGTATAATATATAATGTATTGAAACAGGATATGCTTAATATAATATATAATTGTTTAATATAAAATAATAGCATTGACCTTCCTGCCCTTGACCTTAAGGCTCGGTTGAAACGGTAGTAGATTCAAATACTATCTAGACGTAAAAGACTTACAATAAAAAAGCCGTTTATATTCGTATGTATGTAGGTCCTTTAGATCTGTTGGGATGAAATATAGAGGTAATTTTAGCTTATCAACACGCAATGTCTCTGTTTAGGCGTAGAGAGTGACCCAACACTAGATTTTACTCTGCATGTTTAAATAAACGGAAAATACATTTGATATAATAAATAGATTTTTAAACGTGTAAGAATTCATTTATTTCATAGAACGCTCTTAGAACTTACAGTTTAATTGTTTAGAAAGCTTGGGCGAATTCAAGAGGCGCCGTTTCAAATCTTTCTATGTTCAACTATATAACAATATTATCTTAATTATTATTTAATCTATCTAATTATTTTTTTTTAATATCTACGAGAAGAATCTTCTTGGCATTCCATGGAATCACCGTGCCCATCGCGTGGCACGGAGAATCTCGCATTGTGCCTGAGACATACGACGCCGACCAAGAAGCCCCTTTAAAAGTCAAAGTCAAAAAATTTCATTCAAAATAAGAAAATTATTGCTTCATTTATTGAACGTCAAATAATTTAGCACCGGTTCACTAAAGTGAGCAGAACCGGCGCAAGAAACTCAGCGGGACATTTATTTACAGATTTATTAGTGAGAATGATACCTTAGGAATAGGCTGAAGCGTTTCATTCCTAAGGTGTGTTATTATTTATAAAATGAAATCTTTAATTAAATGATAACCTTTAACATACACACGTCTTTTGACAACTGTTTTAAATTGTGATAAAAATGCGCGTCTACCTGAGCTCTTTCTTCTCTTCGACGGACTAATGCCGCATTCGAAAAACGGGCTGGAAATTAACTGTTTTAGAGTTTATAGAAATTTATAAATATTTTTTTACCTAAAAGCTTGTAAAACTATATATGTGAATGTATAACAGTTGTATATTATAAAAATCAACAATATGTAGAATATTTAAATTAACTGATGATAGTTCTATACAGGCTCTCTGAGATCTTTAAGTAGATTGTAGAGAGAATTTGCTATTATATTTCCCGCGTATAATTTTATCTATAATAACTGCCTTCCATAATTTTGTATAATTTCCTCCCTAAATACCAAAACTTGAAACCAAAATTTCTATAACAATCTTTTAATATCTAATATAGATATATATAAAAAACAAATTTTCCATCAAAATTGAAGGGTGGCATCAATTTCAATAAAACACGTCCTGTCAGAAGCATTTCGTCCCTCGTCAGAACGTTTCAAACTTTGTCAATTTCTGTCGCAAACGGACCTTTTCCTGTATAATGTGACATTTGCAGTAAGATTTAAAAATTATATTATCTATATTGCATAAAAGAAAAAAAAAGTGAGTTTTAGATGCTTTGTAGAATTTATTAATATTTTAATTAAAGTTAAATTGTTCGTTTAGTACTCTAGTATTGAGTCTATCGATAAAGAACCAAGTAGCAATCTTTTTGTTATCTGGTTGTGGGTTCGATAGTTCGTAGTATTTAAATAAAATATATAACAAAATTATACGAATGTAATCATTGGAGAATTATTTAAAATTGTAATTCTGTTTTATATGGAAAACTAAAGGAATTAGAGGCTATCGTGGCGCAACGGACACCCGATTGGTTTAGGACTCGATTCGCATTCGGGGGAATTATTATATTTAAAACCTACGACTAAGCGCGGCTTTTAGTGGCCATACAGCACGGATTTCGGGCGGAATACGTAGTGTCTTATTAGGTTCTCTCTAGCTACCCTCAACCCTGCTATGCGGGAATTAGCGTGAAGTTGTTTTTACCTATTTACCTACCTACCTTTTGCCTTTACTTTTACCTACTATAAATAACATGTGCTCATTCTCATAACAGAAACTAGTTGCAAAAATAAAACATTACCTCTAAAATTACAAAAATATAAGCTTCCAATTTCTAAAAATCCCTTAAATCTTTAACGACTGTTCTATCAGTAACTAAATCCCTCTAAGCAATCTCCAGACACAGTCTTCAAAAACAATTTGAGTGCGACTAAACACGCATTACGGTGCATTAAACCAATTATTTTGCCCTCTCAAAGTATAAAAAAGCTTTCAAGTATTTTATTTATAATGTATATATAAAAATACTGAACTGAAGAACTGAAGATTTTGCAGCATAATATGCCTTTTTTAACACACGCCTACTTGTAAATGAAGACAAGTCCTTTAGACGGTTTCCAAGAGGCGCGGGTTCAAATATCGTTGCGTTCAAATTTTTATACTTCTTCTAAAAATATGTTTTTCAATTTCCTAAGTGTGTGAATAACACATCTCTCGCAATTTAACTTCTAAACTATGCCGAGAGCAGAATTCGAAACTACAAATCTCAACCCAATCTATTATATACAAAAATTCATTTTTTTTATCAGTTTCACGCTTTTTCTCGCAAAGGAGAGATAAACTAGTGACAAGAGTAATTTGAATATAATCATCTTATTTTTATATTTACTAATTTTTTTATATTCAAAATTTATATCAAGTTTTACATACAAAATTGCATTTAAATAAATGCAAATCAGTGCTCTAAAGGTGTCTGGACGAAATGCAAAGGAGATAGGACACCAAGTGAATTAATGGAGCCAAAATTAAATTAGACCAAGCACAGTGGATGAATTTCTACCAGCAATGAAGTAAGATGAAATTAAAACTTTATAATAGTGTTAAATCATTACATGCAAACTAGGATATTTTAAATTCTTCCATTATCGTGATGCAGTGGGGCAGCGTTTGTCTGTAAAGCGATTGGTTGGCGGTTCGATTCCTACTGGAGGAAATGATTTTTATTTCGGGGGAATAAGAACGGCGTTGAGTTCCGCCAATTAAGAGATCAAAGTGTCTTGATAATAGGTTTTCTCTGACTGTGGGTAGTCTGACCTGCTACGTTGGAACCAGCATGAACCTAAAAAAAACCATTTAGTTTTCATAAAGAAAAGCTTTTCTTGCATTTCAGCCGATTAATATATGAATGTCAGTATTGTCAGTCATACCGGAATGTACCACCGGTATAGTATTGTTCGACAATTTGATAGTGTACAATTTTATTTATTGATTCCGCGAACTTTGCGTAAGTAGTCGAAGAATTTTCTCATGATATATATATCAAAAAACTAAAATAAATGGCAAAATTCAAACAAGATTTCTGTATAACATATTATGTAAATTGCTTTCGAATACGACTTTCTATTTTGAATTTCAAGCATGTGGGTACCATAATTCTGATATTAGTATTAACGATAGCAGCGGCTGGTTAGACGTGGTATTACTAGATACTAGATAGAGACTTAGGTTCAAACGCTTATAACATACGCTATTGCATAAAGTTACTACCCGTTTAATATAACTTTTAGGTATAATTTTTCTTTTAAATATGATTTTTATTTTTATACCATTATTCAGAGAGATGTCTAGTGACTTGACACTCCGTTCTCTACTTTCTGGCTGAAATCAAGACATTGTGTGTTGAGTGGTAGAACGCAACGTCAAGTCTTGTCTTACTAGAGCGGAGAAAGGAAAATAATTTAAATATAATCATTCCTCCAAAAGAGAATCGAACCTACAACCAATCGCGTTTACAGTCAAATGCTGTACCATTACCATTACCATTGCGCAACGATAAGCTCATAGTTTTTTTAATTAAAAAAATTGGGCCGTAATTTTTGTCTATCCTTTCCATCCTGATAAGGATATCAGATTCATGGTACGAAAATATTGTATAGTACGTATGCAAATTTTTAAGCAGATCAAACCACAAGCAGTGGGTTAAAATAGCATTGCAAAATTTTATAATATAATTGTATAATAGCGTTACATTGTTTGATTGATATATATAGACTAGTGGCTGCGTGCAATTTCGTCTGCGTGGACTTAGTGTCCTTCCCCCCAAAATACCCATCACGCTATGCTAATAGAAACATTTTTTTTATGAACCAATTGAAATAAGATAAATACTTAATTTTACCAAATACAATAGTCAAAACTACATGTAAATCGGTTTAGCCATTTCGGAGATTAAAATGCACAAATACACAGAGAAAAAAACCCATTATTTTGGGTTCTATTACATTGATCAAAATAATTATTTTTTTATATATCTTCCATGTACAGACAGCGATCAGCGATTAGTAAAGATAAAACATATATAAACAAACTGATCTATTAAATAAGAAAAATATAATTTTGGCAGACAGAATCGCGTTAAAAGTCACTACAATATTGACATGCTTACAAAATGAGGTTTTATTAAGAAATTTGTCTTGATTAGTCAATCTGTTATCTGTTGTCTTATCAACATTAATCTGTGTTATAATCGAGATGACAGTATACGAGCCTTATTAGACGTTAGTGTTTTTATTGAAATATGTTGATATTTTTATTAAATTCCTTTAAAAAGTGATTTAAAGTTTCTTTTGTGTTTAAAATTGTGTTTTTTTTTGAAAAGCAAAAAATCATATATGGACTTTTTGAAGAACATAATCTGAAGTATATGTGAATATTTTGATTGAAATAATTTTGTTAATACCCAAAAGGACCGTGTAAGATTCTACATGAAGATAAGTCGGTTAAAGAGTTAAAGAATATAATTCGATTGATGAATTTAATGGAATTGAGAGAATTTCAAATATTATTTTTGAGCTATTATGGATTTTATAGCGTACTTCGTGTCGTCTATAGAAGATAACTGCTATACGTTGTGGACGTTTTTAATATTTATGTTCTTTGTATTAGTAGGTTTACATAGACATGATGTGAATAAAAATTATATTTAAAGTGGTTTTTTTAGCTTTTTTTTCTCATTGTAGGGTATGTAGGGAGAACCTAATAGCCGAATTCGAGACATTGAGTGTTGAATGGCGGAACGCAACGCCGCGCTTTGTCCTAACAGAGTTCGTACAGAAGTATAAATTATTACTTTTATTTCTCATACAAATGTACAACAAATACACATATATTATAAATATACACATATTATAGAAAATGCGACTTCCCCATACATTGTCTATCCCCTTACCAACATTAGCTAAAGTGGCTTCGTACTTTACGATCCTAGCTTGAAGTAATGTGCCGTCAAAACTTGGGGCGCCTAGTTTCTTTTGATTGGTCTTATAGTATTTATTCTTTTGAGAAGACCATCGAAAGAAGAGAAGACTGGCTCTTAGCTTGTTTCTACGCAACTTTCTGCGTCAAGATACTCCGTGTTGCTGGTCAGACCTCCTCGTAGTGCTTGGTCTCACCAGAGCAGGAAAATTAATATAATTTAACTACAAACGTTCTGAGTGTCGATTGATCAATATTTAAATTAGTTTTATTTATCAATGAAGTCAAAGCACGTTGACTTCCGTCGCTCAACAAGCAAATTCTCGAATGCGGAAGGAAGCCGGTGAATAAAATGTATCGACACATATCTTAAGTGTGTGAGTAAGGTTTAAAAAATGTTTAAATATATGTATATTGGGATAGTTTTATATAAGTATTTAGAAAAACCTAACAAACTGTAGGAAAACATTTATTTCTACATAAAATTAACAACGATCATTTGAAGTAACATTAGAGGTCTATTACTGCCCCCTAATCTTCACGGTACATTAATGCATCAAACGCAGGCTCTTAGAGTAATGTTCGTTTAAGGATATGAAATGCTTCGTCCATATGATTGCAGATGAATGTATGAAAATTACACCGCAGTGACTTAGTGGTTAAAATTTCGAGTGTAAAGAAGTTGTCTAAGGTTTGAAATGAATAGTGGCTTTTTCAAGTAGTGTAGAGTTTTTGGTATTCGGGGAGGTAAAGAATAATTATTAAGAAAGTAATATTATAAGGTTCTTTGTTTTTTTTTTATTTTAAATGTCGGTTTTAAATTTTTTTTTTTGTGTTTGAGTGTTTTTTTTGTTTGAGTACGATCAAATGACCTAATAAAGTTAGGTTTTACTCCTTTATAAAATATAATACGAGATAAAAAATAACGTTTTAAAACCAGCTTAAAACAATCTCAATAGTTAACATAGTTGCAGAAACGCTTGGCTCAACTTCCAATTTGTAACAAGTTACAAACGCCACTCCTCTGTAAAACTTGGCAATAGTCCACTATGGGGCTGTAAAGAATACTATTGTTATAACAATATAACTTCAAGAAATCTAGAAGTTCATCTTTTATGGGTAGTCGGCAATTGCTCTAGTGTGCTAGCAAAATTTCATTACGTAATTCACATTTCCTCTACGTTGTTATTATAGAGAGAAAAGATTTGATTATAAAGTACTTGCGACCCGCTCGCGGCTCCGCCTGTGTGAAGTACAGTACTGTTTCATATTTTCGGCTGCGTTTTCGTACAGCAAAGAAATTTTCGGAAATACAAAAAAAAAGAATAAAAAAGTAGCCTATGTTCATCCCAAGACGCTCAAGTATCTATATATAACATTTCATCATAATTGGTTCAGCGGTTTGGCGGTGGTGACGTCACAGACAGAGTTAGTTTAGCATTTATAATATTAGTATATGTCGCCGCGATTATAATTTACATTAATAATTATTTAAATAATAAGTAATGATTAATTATTTAAATTGGTATAAATGGATACTGATTTCATTAAATTCGTACTTCTTTTATTTAAAAACCTGTAATATTTGCTGTATATTTATTTTGTTAATTAATTATACTGTTGCAATATTTATGCTTATAGTTATTTAAATTATTAAAAGTTCTAATGATGCTTCCCTTTATTATTTAACATCTACTTTGCTAAATTATTATTTTTGTGATAACAAAAAAGAGTAGATCCTATGACCAAATGGTGGTCAGAAGCTCTAATCATATATTTTTAATATTTATTCTGTGTCATCTTCTATATATATATTAGTAAGAATTAGGCAACGTATTGACATGCTTTTATTAACTTAACATGTATCTATATATCAATCAATGTAAGAAAACCCTGCTACGCTTAGCTAGTAAAAACGTCTTAATAATTGAAAAAAAACGTGCGTTAAAAAGTTTAACGCACGTTTTTTTTAATTAGACGTTACAGGCACTTGCGCATATGGTGAAATATTTAAGTAAGGCATAGAGTGCTTGGTGTCAAGACTTTCGTTTTCCATCCATATTCGAGATATTGTTTAGATATTGAGTGTCGGAACCCAAAGCTGTACTTTGAAACTTTACCTAATCTGTAATTTATTAAAAAGGATATATACTTTGTAATTTTCTTAATAAAGCGCTGCTTTGTATTATTCAAAGTTACTTTCCACGCTTGACCAATCAAAGGTAATTAGTTCAGCAGACTTGTGATTTAGACGTTCAAGACTAGACATAATGGAAGGTTATAACTTATAGTACCGTCTCGACGATATTAAACGGTGATAGCATGAGAATAGTTTTAATTAAAATGTATACGTACCTCAATATATTATTACGTCAAAGAAATATTCTCAACCCTTTTTTTATGAAAATTATGATTTTCATAGTTTAAGTTCACATAGAAAATCAATAGTTTTGCAAATTGGTTTAGAAAACGTATAAAAAATTTGAACGCAGCGAGATTTGAACCCGCGCCTCAAACTCTCTCACCGCTAAGTCATGAGTTCTACATCTGACTACGTCGAAATTTTCATACGCTTATTACAACTTATATTTGTTAGCATCTCTGTAGATAGATTTTTACAAATTTCTATTACCCAAAGATTATTCTACGAACAATGATTTTGGCAAGAAAGAATGCTATTTATTACAAAAAATATATGTTTTTAATTGTTCGTCACACACTTAGGAAATTAAAAAACATATATTTAGAAATCGTATAAAAAATTGAACGCAGCGGGATTTGAACCCGCGCCTCGCCTAGGGTAGTTGGTGAGAACTTAATATCAACACACGTCTATGTTCTCCACATTTTGCCCGATTGCAAGACATTGCGTGTTGAGTGGTGGTACCTGCTTGCCAGAGCCACGATGTAGAAATAATTAAATATAATAATTTCCGAGGTGGAATGGAACCCACAACCAATTGCGTTTACAGCCAGACGTTGTTCAACTGCACCACGTAAGCCCAAAAATAAAATAATTGCTTCAATTCAATCAACTTCAACCATAACGACTTTTTAATAGAATAGATATGTATAGTGTCTAGCGGTTTCCGTTTCGAATTGCTGCCAAAAATCGGGATAGGGGGTTGATCAGTTTTAACCCTTCGGGACTAATCCTATCAACGGTCAAGCCTACCTTTGACGCTTTTGATGCAAAAGTGGCTTAACTTATAAAATATTTTTTTAATGAAATTATCGACACGGCACAAAATTATAAACATAAGAATAATCACACTTCTGATGTCGGAAATTGGCCTCGCGTACGTATATCCATAGTTGTAGGTAGATCGATACTAGACAGAAAATATCACCATAGATAATGTAATATTTTACACTCGCTTTAATTAATTAAACAAACTATAATTAAATTTTAAATGCTATGCGCCGACTTACATAACGCTTCCATCACTGCTTTGGACATACAGACAACGTACAGATACTTACTCACGTAAAAATCTATATCTCCTTTGATGAAATCTTGTCTTAAAGTGCCCCATATTAAAGTAAAATTCCCATCGCAATCGCCATCTTGACAGTGTGATGGCGTCTGCATTCGTGATGGTTGTTTCGATTCGGTTCAATTGCTCCATGGGATGAATAATTAAATTAAACTTATTTTAATTTGTCCCCTCTGGCGACAATCTTTTCGCTTTATCAAAATCGCGGCGTTGAGTTTCGCCACTTAAAATGCAATGTCTTGAATTCTGGTGGAGAGTGGAGAACGGATATCTTGACACTAGGTTCCTAGGCTGTCTTGTTATGTGGGGAAAGTCGTGAAGCTGTAATATTTATTTATTTTGATTAAACGGCAGACAAATAATGCAATAGTATTCTTATAGTATAGTGAAATGAAGTTACATTAGAGAATTGTTTTTATGGTACAGTTTGTGAGGTATTTTTACGACACTGACTACAATAATCAATAGAAGTTTAAAAGCTTTAATGCTTATCATCCATCCTCAAATTGATGTTTGCAAACAGTTGATTTTGGTTTTTGCAAGAAATTAAGATTAAAAAATTTTCAAAAATAAGAAACTTTATTTCAGTTGCGTTCACTAAAAACCAGTATAAATAATATACAACATGGTAGTAAATTTAAATATTTGTAAAATATAAGATAGGCCAATGTTATAGTAGCTTTATATAAATTCGGTACATAGGGTGTTTCTGTGACAGATTCGGTCCAGTTTTTGCATACAAAAGCAATCAATCATGCAGATAACTGTCATTTAATAGATGGTCTAAGCTGATGCTCCGGGCGAACAAATTAAAATATCGATTTGCAGTATAATAATAGCCTTTAGAGATAAAATTTAGGCAAATATTTTTTTTGAGAAAACTTTGGTTTTGAAATTCACTTCGTTGATTACAACATTATGGTCCAGTAGTATGACTCCACGAAGAAATATTTATAGAATAATAAATGTATGAAAGAACTGCTTAGTATACTCGTATAGAGGTTGTAAGCCATGTATATTCGAATTTTGAACAAAGTGACCCGAGGGAATGATTATATTTTAAAGTATTTTTCGGCTCTGGTAAGAAAAAACGAAAGTGGAAAACGGAGTGCCTTGACTCTAGGCCCTTTGCTAAACCAGAACAAGCTTGAGACTAAAAAAGAAAATACATAAAATCTATGAAAATGTTGTATGAGTCTTAAAGTTCACCCCAAAACACCTTGAGTTTTTGTATTTTTGGCAATGTAGTATTAGTTGAGACCTTCGTGGCGCAGCGTAACAGCGTCTGAGTGTAATTGCGGTTGGTTATGGGTTCGATTCCCACTCCCATCATTATAATTTAATTATTTTAATATCTCCGCTGTGGCGAACAAGACAAAACGCAACGTTTCGCCTGCCACTCAATACGCAATGTCTCGGTTTTTGGGTAGAAAGAGTCCGCTGAGTGTCGTGACACTAGGTTCTCCTAAATCAACATTTTGACTTTGCTCAACGCAGTTTCTGTAATCTACGGCTTAATCTATATATACATCCATACATAAATCTAGACAAAAACAGACAATTTATTCACTAATAAGTGGCGATGAAAACGGCTATTGTCTGTAAAACGTAATGCATTTTACCACGAATCCCACCCATTTGCACTGCTTAGCACTTAGGCGGTGTTAACGTTTCTATTGTGAATAGAAACTAAATAAAAGCTGATTTGTATGTCATACACATATACACATATTGGTAGCAACCTTTAACTTTACTTGGCTGCGTCATCAATTATTACTTACATATTTAATTATTTCTCATTATTATTTTATATAATTATTTTTAATTACATTTAATTATTTTTAATTTAATTAATTTCGTTTATCCGCTTTGGTGAAACAGGTACATTGTGTCCTAGAGTTTCATAACGTCTCGAATTTAGGTGGACAGTGGAAAACGGAGTGTATTGACACTCGGTTCTCTCTAACTAGTGTGCTATGGGGGAAAAAACTTGAGGCTGAGAGAGAAACTTTACTTGCTTTATTTTAACTAAAAATAATTACAAATTACTTTAAAAGAACAAAAACATTTACAAAACTTACATATATTTTGCGCCTGTAATCGTATAATCAGGCCATTAATTAAAAAAAACCTTACATTATGTTCGTTTAAAAATGACAATGTATAGTTAAATTAAATTATACGTTATTTTTAGTACATTTTAAAGTGTTATTAACACACTTAGGAAATTTAAAAACATATTTTAAGAAAAGGCGCTGGTTCAAGTCCCGCTGCGTTAAAATTGGTATACGTTTGAAGCATCTGACCGTGAACTCCATTAGTTGTGGGTTTGATTCCTCTACTCTGGTGAAAAACAAAGCGCGACGTTGAGTTCCGCCACTCAACACCCAATGTCTCGATTTCAAGAGGAAAGTAGAGAACGAAGTGTCTTGACACTAGGTTCTTTCTGACCTTCCTGCTATATGGGAAAAAACATGAAGTTTAAAAATGAAATTATACAATAAGTTTAATTTTTTATTTTTTTTCTAAAGAAATTCACGACAAAATGCCAAACAAAAAAATGCAAAATAAATTTAAAAAGCTGCATAGTAACTATCGCGTGGGACAAAGTGAAGCAAAGAAGGCTCTCATAAATTAGCCTCTCGTCATATAGGGAGATTAAAAAGCGTTACAGGCAGCGTTGTTACAGACAAACGGATTACAGTTCAAAGAGATCCATTTGTGAAATTTGTTCTTCCATTACTTAAATTGGCGGTTTGGAGCCAAAAGGAACATGCAAAATGACAGAAATATCAAAAAAAATATAAAACATCTGTTTGGTTAACGAAAAAATATGCTGTTTTTATTAAAAACATCAGGGATAGCAGGGTTTCAGAGAGAACCTAGTGTCAAGACACTCCATTCATTACTTTTATGCTGAATTAGAGAAATCGCTATATTCCTTATATTTTATCTTTATAAATATAATGCGAAGTGGTTATTACGTATTTCTTTACTACGTCTAATATAGGTTTTTTTTGTTTATATATATTATAAAAAAAAAGTATAACTGTTGTACAAATATTATGAAGTTGATAATATATTATACAGTTATATTGAATTTTAATTATACTTAAGATTCATAATTTTTATAAACTACTTGCTTAAAAAAAGTGCTGAAAGCTCGTTTTCAGATAAAAAAGTGATATATTTCAAAGCTTTTGTCACACGTGTCTGTTATTACACTTTACATTCTATGTGCTTTTAAACCAGTTAAGCTCCAGTCAGTTTCACGTGAAAGAGGTTCCGTATTACTTACCACCATAAAAAATTAAATATAAATACTTATATTAAGAATATATTGATATATCTGAATTTAGTGTAAATCGTAATATAAAGTAAGTAAATTTAAATTCTGTAAAATGTCTGGATGCAGCTGAATTTGAGTCTTTTAAATGCCAAGCTTGTGCAAAAGCTATGAAAAGCTGTATGTCCTCATCAAAAACCCTTAAAAAAACAATATCATTTCAACTTTAAAGAAATGTATGTAGAGTTCTGACGATGCTAATAAATGCTTCTTTATTATGTATTTACTATATTATGTGCAATATCTAGTTTTAATTTAAAATGTGTGAATACATTTGAGTAAATAATATATGTGAGTTTTGCTCCAAAGAATTACAATATGAAGAATAAATTGGCAAAATTGTAATTGGTAAAATAAATGCATGTTATAAAATGATAAAATATTTATTCTACTAACAAAATATACTCCTATCTGGAAGAGGAGATCGGACCAGAACCTAGGACTTGCGACCCAAATCGAGGCTTTGGCGTAGTAGTCCCTTTAAAATTCGCTCTATTGCTCGCCTCCACAGTCGGAGCTCCACTTTCTTATCTTACCAAATTTGAAAGGATCCTACTAGTGCAACTTTCAAAATAAATGCTAGAAATTAACTAATGATAGCCGAGGCAGGCCGGAATCTATTAGTAGATTATAGAGAGATGTCTAGTATTATATTATGTAAATCGTTCAGTTATTCAGTTTTCATGGTATTGGAACCCTAAAATCTGAAACCCTGTTGGGCTCATGCCAGCATATTGATGACAAGCTGTCGCTATCGCAGGTGCATGCGTATATCACTATCGAAATCAAGCTGCTCTAAGCTAATTGATTTTGTCTCGTTTAGATTTCCGTTCCTATTATATTAAGAAATTAAACCAAATATAAGAATGTATACATGACGCCAACGCGGTGGTGCAGTGTGACAGCGTGTGACTGTAAACACGATTGGTTGTGGGTTCAATTCCCTATCACACAATAGAAGTCATGTGATATATCTAATTGGAGATTTTCAGAATAAAGAACAGAATAATGTCACTAAAAGTTCTCTGCCTTCACTTTATACTATATAGTATGTAGTATTTACGATTTGCATGCAATCGTTAGACATGCCTGATAGAGATCTTCTTAAACACAAGAAGTAAAAATAAGCAGATTAGTTCTATTTTTCGCTTCAAAAGGTGAATAAATCACGCAATGTATGTGCAATAAAGTTCCACAAATTATTTCGGACTTGCTACTTGAGCATTTGAAATTCATTTAAAATATAGTTATTCTGTCCAGGAATGCTATTCTGATATTAAAGTGTGGTGTTAATTGCTGATGATGCTCACTCGGGAGGCTAATGATAACTATGAACTTATTGTAAATTTATATTTGATAGGAGCATCTGTTGAGTTTCTCGCCAGTTCTTCTCAGCAGAACTGCCTTCTAGTGGTAGCTTCCGTTAAGACCGACAATACTGACATTTTATATTTATTGACGATTCGATTCAAAAGTGCTTGTAATAGCCTATTTGGATAAAGTATATTTTGATTTAATTTTTTAAGTATACATAGTGTACAATCTTCTATGCAAGCAAATAAAATTGGAGAATCTGTTAAAATAATCTGTATAAAAAATCTGTCTGTTTGTTCCGGCTATTCTGTGGAAAGGCTGGACCGATGTCTTTCGAAGTCGCGGGTACAGCTAGTTTGGGATAGCGTCTCAATGATGACGCAATGGATACGGGTTCGATGCACCCTCGAGTAAAATTATGTTTCAATTTTCTGCATTTCTCCGATTTCATAAGGCAGGGCGCGTCGTTGAGTTCTGCGGAGTTGAATGTAGGCAGAGATTCATTTAAGTTTTCATGAATATTCTACGACCACAAAGAAATATACGGCTGTCTTTATAACATATTTATTACTATAGACTTGTTGTTGTCTTATTTATTTCGATATAAACAAATCATTGTCAATTGAGCTGTACACAATGGTTCATTCATTGGTTGACTGCTTCAACTATATTACGTAAATTCAAATATTACAGAGTAATATAGTGTGTAATATCTACATCAAATATTTAAGTTTTGTATTTGTTTTAAAAAAAAACAATAATTCTACATACACGTAAGACATTAATGATTCTTACATGAATAGTAAAAAGTCAAAAGTTGAAGTAAAGGACAAACTGCTGCTAAATATGAAGTTTTAGTTTATTTCTAGAAAATAAACTAAAACTAAGTTATTGCTTTTACAAATATAGCGCGGTAGCCGGAGAGAATTTTGTGTCAAGACACACCGTTCCACGCTTTTTGCGCGAATACGAGGTATTACACGTTGAGTGGCAAACTCAACACCGTGCTTTATTTTATCTGCAGACCAGAGAGACAATACTAATTAAAATTTAATCCTTCCTCTGAGTGGGAATCGAATCCACAACCATCGTGTATTCAGCTAACTTTTATACTTAAATAATAAACGAAAATGTGAAAAACGGTATAAAATAAAGCAATTCATAAGATTGTATTGCTATCTTATATACCTAACTAAGATAAAAAAAGTTTTTTACATAAAAAAAAATACTATAATGTATTTTTATATGTATGTATAATGTAGACTCTGTTTTACATTACTCTGTAATTAATTGAAAGAATTCCAGCACAGTGTCGTTGCGGACGCAACTCTGGCTGTATTACTTTAAGACAAGTTTCTTGTATAGAATAAACTGCAAACGGTTTAAATGTAGAATAGAATAGAATATAAAAAACTAGAATAATGTGAAAATGTATAGTGATGTATTTGTACACTTATGGTTTAGTTACATGGATGGTATAGAACGATTAGTGGGTATAAAGTGTTGACTTTTTTCATTCGATTGTTACTGACAAAGTGTTAATTTTAATTAATTTATATTAGTAAAAATAACATAAAAAATATTTAAAAAACGCTATAATTTATGTATGAATAATATTTTTAATGTTATTAATGCTAAACAAAAATGTTAACAACCATATGGAGGTCATAGTGGCGCTATGGGCGAACCCAGTGTCAAGACACTCAATACACTTCAAATACACTTCAATATAAAATTAATTTTATAATGTGTTTAGTTTGAAAATTAGTAAAAAAACACTAAATTCTACCTACTCAGAATACAATTGAATAAACTAATATTTAGCTTTTTCATAATTTATAATTTTTCCTTACATTACTTATTTTTAGTACAAATAAATCATATTTAATAGGCGTCCAATAAAAAAACAGTGAGCGATTTGGAAGCAAATAATATAGATTACGTTTTAAATTAAATTCATGTAAATTATTATAGTTATTTTAGAATGTATTTAGTGTTAGTGACCACAGTAAATGGAAAATGTTTAATAGACAATCAAACTTGTATAAGGATGACAGACGAATTTATTATGCAAAGGTAATGCTTTATTTTATTGCTTTCATTTATTATCACTTTATTGGCTGAGGCCAACGTGGCTGAGGGCAACGTTGTCTCTGACTGATTGACTGACTGTAAACGAGATTGGTTTGATAGATGATTGTGACAAAACTAAGCGTAGCGTTGAGTTCCACCACCTAACACACAATGTCTTAGAGACCAGAGCGGATAAATGAAAATAATTTAAATATATTCATTTCTCTGACTGGGAATCGAAACCAACATCCCATCGCGTTTATAGACGCTGCTCCACTGCGCCACGATGCGTCCTCAATATAACTTTTTTTACTTCTATTTTTTAATTTATATATTTTTACTTCTTTTCCATCAAATTCTGCATTTTTATTAAAGTTTCTTTTTTTACAGTAGATGTATATTATGACAAAGATTTGGTTTTGTTTTTTTATTTATGTGTGTGTTTTAATATAAAAGCTGTATGTTGTCCAAAAAATAATTAAATATATTATGGCGTTAAAAATCGTCTACATCTACTTCTGTACTACATGTTATACAGCTAAAGTGACTTTAACCCGTCTCTCATTAAAAGTTAATTTTCAAATTCTCACAATAATCGACTCTATTTTAAATAGAATACAGTATAAAATTGCTTAAAATCCATCAACAATGCGACTTATGAAAGTAAATAGATGTCTAAAACAGTATTGTGAATTTAAGTACACTATTGGACTTGTTGACGCGTCAAATACACGTTGCTAAGGCAACGCCTATGTCACTTAATACTAAAGTGTATGTCAGTGTGTACGTTATACCCATCATTATGTGTTCGAAATGTATATAATTTTTATATTTATATGTATTTCTAATTATTATAAACAAATATTTGCTCTGTTCTTCTTCATCAGATAAATTTTAAGTCTGTAACGTTTTACTATCGCCTGTAACCTTATTTTTTTGTAAACGGCCTACATTTATTTCTTTGCGTATAATAATGATGATTTTATAGTCTAAATTATTTATTTATATCACGCAAATCTTTGTCGTTACCTTCTTCCCGCTCAAACCGAGCGACGCGTGTTGAGTGGCGGAACTCGACTTTGTCTTGCTACAGAGCGGATAAATTAAAATAATTTGAATATAATCATTCGTCCGATTGGGAATCGAACCCACCACCAACCGCGTTTACATTCAAATGCTGCCCCACTGCGCCACAAGGTCCTCTATACTAAAATATATAATTTAAATATAATTATTGGCTCCCTTATCTCTATATTCTACACAATTATAGACACTGCTTGTATTGTGGTTCCCAAAATCCTAGACTATAGACTAGGGTTTTTTATATTATATATATAGTACAAATATAAAAAAATCTACAAACAATATTTATTAGCTTTTTGTATTTGAACCCAGTAACTACTCTTTCAGACTTATTTCCTCATGCAAGTTCCAACTTACAGAAGCACCTAGAATAATAGTCATTTTTACCTTATTTATATGATATTTAACAAACACCTTAAATATTTCAGTGGAGCCAAATGAACAAAACTGCAAACTGCTATTTTATATTACGACACTGCTACACAAATTTTCATGTACACTGTTTATAGAATCTCAGCATTCTCTTATTGCCTAGAAAATAAGACCTTAAATCGGGTGTATAGTAGCATAGATGCTGTATGAGCATCATTTATCTTAACCTTGATGTCTAAGAACAGGAGAAAAACAGAAATACGATAGAAATTTAAATTGGTTAGCTGTTCCTTTTTTATTAGTTACTAGCGTTCAACTCGCGGCTTCACCTGCGTGAACTATAGTTGTTTCGTATTTTCAGCGGAATTTTCGTAAAACAATAAAAATCCTGGAAAAGCCCCCCATCAAGGATCTCTATATAACACTTCCTCACAATCAGTTCAGTAGCCCCGCCCGTCGACCACGCAAGCCGAGGCTCGAGCCCCGCGGGGTGCGCCATTGCGGTCGTTGACCTCCTCTCAAGCAGCCATGTAGTGCTTGCATTTTGCAGGTATTGAGTACATTCTTCCCTCACCTCCGCCGGTGTCACTGTAAACACCAACTGGTCAACAGCAGTAAATCAATTTCGAAAAAAAAAAAGGTTAAACAGTTTCGCCGTATGGACGTCACAGACAGACAAGAGTTATTTTCGCATTTATTATATTAGAATGGATTGCTTTAGATTATATAAAAGTGAAAATGACTATAGGTATCTCGTACTGATAAACATACAATAGGACCTTATACTTGCAATAAATAGTTTTAAATATTTTTGATTACTGTGCTCGTAATTATTTTACCGCCCGAATATTTTTATTCTGCAATATCCTCTAAGATATTTGTTGAAGCTATTTAGAGAAAGGGGCACACATATTTTATATTAAATTCATGTTCTAACAAACACATGTATTTAGATGTAAATTTATACCATATGGGTTAAATAAGCTTCGCAAAAATCCATTCTTGTTAATCTAAAATTTTAGTAATAAAAACAGAAAATTTCATGACAATTTATTTTACACCTTGAGATATATTATTAAAGTTTTTATAGGATATCTAATTATTACTGGAAATAAATATAGCCTATGTTACTCAGTGAAAATGTAGCTTTCTAACGGTGAAAACAAATGAAAATCGGTCTATTATTTAAATCCAAGCAAACAAGTAAACAAATCTTTCCTCTTTATAATATTAGTATAAATGTAAAAAAAAATAATTGGTCTGATCAGCAAAAATTCAAACACTTGAAACATGGAGTTTGCTTTTATATATTCTAGAATATCTTATTGTATATGCTTTTGTCAATCATATGAAAATAGTTGAATACTCTGAAACTCATATTAAAGTATTTTATTGTAAATTAGCTAGAATCATATTATTTTACAATATCCATATATTATATTAGAATTACCAAAAAAAACTCTTAAGAAATGTATAAAGTAACTGTTTAAAAGAAATTTTAAACTCAAAAGCTTCATATTGAAGTGAAAATTTAATTTCAAAATCAAATAACCAAATAAAATTGCGTAAAGGAATAAATTTGTAATACAAAAAAATTCAAAGTAACTCAAATTGTAAATACTATGTTTCATTCAACCGAAAGCACTTCTAAAATACTCTTAGTAACATTTTCCAATGCAGGTGTGGGTCTTAACAAATGTATATCCATCTCGCGGTAAACGATAGCGATGTAGACACGTTCTTCCTTTGTTTTCCTTCCAAACGAAAATGACTACAAAACAAGAAACAAAAAACCTATAAAGAACTGCTGGAGCAGTCTCACTTTTGATTATTATTTTTCAACTCTCATAGACTAGTGTTTGTGAATCGATATTTATAAAATTATAATTTCCACGACTATATCTGTACATATGTACAGATCTGTACATATGTAATATATATTAAAGATATAAGTGATCGCTGCCTGTACACGGAAGAGGTACGAAAAAAATTTTTTTTTGGGCGTTTATTAATCAATATATATAATATAATTTTTTTGCTGTTGTCTGCTTATCAGTTTGTCTCTGCGTTTATGCATGCGTATCTCAAGTAGTTAAGACTATTGTTATTGACTATTTCAGTAAACTTCCCTTAACATTTAGTGTTTCTTTCAATTCAATCAGTTTATAAATAAAAAAGGTATAACTATTAAAATTATAAATTTGAGCAACGTTTGTGATTTAATTGAGAGCACGTGCGGATAAAAAAGTAAATAGTTAGTTAGAGCGGGTCACAAAAGGTAAACATATGGATTTATGTGAAGATTCGAATAAGATTTTTGATTATCTTTTGGGAAACTGTTGTCCTTGACAATAAACCTTCAATAATATAAAAATCCGTGATAATAATGCCTTGTTGATTTAACCAAATTGAAGATCGATTGATTGAATTTCTACATTATATACACCCGATATTTTTTAAACAGGATTTGAATCTACATTGATCTGTCAGAATGAAGGTGCACGGTAGTTTAAAATAATAAAATGTTGAATTTTGACTATTACGTTTATCAAGCATATAACCGAAATCGCCTTAGATATATAGAAATTGAAGAGGTTTTTAAGAATATTTAAAAGATATAATTTTACTTAATTTGCCAACTTTACGCTTTTTTCCGCATAGCAGGGTAGTCAGAGAGAACCGTATGAAATTAGGACATTGCCACGCTGTGTCTTATCAAAGCTGAGAAACAAAAACCACTGCCCCGAATGAGAATTGAACCTACAACCAATTGCGTTTCCAGTCAGACTGCGCCACCACGGCCTCAATTCACTACTAGCATTTATTTCAGTATGGTAAATGGTTTTGCCATTATGATATCATTTAATTTATCTCTATAGTAGCAGTATAAAAATATGCGAAAAGTTGAGAATCATGAACCCGTGACTTAATTATATTGAATAAATCATAAAAATAATTCTGAAACGAATCTGGTACATGGAAGCAGAGCATGGAAACGAAAATAACTAAAATATCATAACCGAGTTTGAATCGAACCTAAAACTGTATTTATAGTCAGAATTTAGACGCTATCCCACTGTAGCACGATGGCCTCCATTGAATTAGTAAATGTAAATTATTTCACAAGATTCATCTTTTCCCTTAATATAATCCTTATTTTGTTATTTCCTACAAATAGTATGCCCTAAACAGTCATGAAAGGGTTTGTATCCATCAATCAGACCCTGACACGCCCGATGGCCAAATGGTAGGGTCAAGGGATTGCTTAGAAAGAAATAATGGAAAAAAACTGTCAGTAGAAAATTTCTCTGAACCAAAATCGGTACAAATATATGTATTTGACGTTCAGAAGATTTTGTATATTTGGTTTATAATATATCAAGTTTAACAATAACAGGCCATTTTGATGCAGTGGAGCATCATCTGACCTGTAAACGGAATTGGTTGTGGGTACGAGTCCCATTCGGAGAAATGGTTATATATAAATTGTGTTAAATCTATTTCTCCGCTCAGGTAGGTCTGGATTACAGGCGGAAAGTGGAGAACCGAATGTCTTGGCAGGTTTTCAAGTTTTTCACGTTTTTGACTACTATGTAGAGAAAAACTTGCAGTTTTTAATTTGCCATACCTTAATTTTTTTAACGTATCCTAGCAATTGATATGTAGATTGGTTAGCAACTTTCATACGTCAGTTCCAGTTGTTAAAGTTAAGGGAAATTGCTTCTGAAGTTAATTAAATTTAAAAGTTTCAAATCTAGTTAGCTTACTAATTTACTGTTTGAAATTTACCCATTTTTTGTGCAGTTACGTCGAAATTGAACAGTTGTTTTTGTAATACTCCCGTTTTGTGATTAATTTAGTCGTTCATTTAAATATATTTCCTCTAAAATAGTAGAATTTGAGAAGAAGCTGGATTTCAATAAATGCCTCTATAAGGTATCAAGCTCTATTTATAATAAATCACTAGACTTTGAGTTTTGAGTTCAAAATTATTTTTTTCACGAATCAACTTAATCATTTTTAACTTCAAATTCTTTTATGTAAACAAACTTCAAAATTAATTATTTCAAATTTCAAAATCATCCATTTCAAAAGATAAACACATAGAATAAATGATATATAGCACCAAATTAAAAAAATATATGTAACATTACCTTGAATTGAGCAAAGACCCAAATATTTAAGATACAATGTTGTGTCAATATTAGATACCTACATACAAATAAAAGAAATCTTTTTGTCTCGTTATTAGTAGTTTTTCATAATTATTATAGTATTTTCATACTTAATTATATAACATTCTAAAAAAATCTTTACATTAATAGTACTTTGCCAAAATCTATAAAAACACCTTTCTAGGCACCATTGTAAATTTTCATATAAATAATAAAAAAAAATGTATTTAACCACTATAGGTATATGGAAACACAAGGTTGTAATATCTCGTTAATTATTGTACCGACCTGATGAAGTGCTCTCCGTTAGATTAGCCTCCGTCCGTTAACGGTGGATGAAAGAGGGTGACTTCAAATTTTATTGTCAAGGCATAAACGGAAGCGTTTTTAATAATCACATTTTGAAATATTCACGGATAATACGGGTAGATGACGTAATAAAAAATAGCATTTTACGTCGTAATCAATCATTATGGGAACATTATGTGGAATGATGAAAGTAGTGTTTTGATTGACAGACTGATAAGTCTTTACATCTAGTCATAAAGTGCACGCAAACGAAGTTGCGAGGCATAACAATTTACAGCCATATAAATTCTCCAACCAAAATTCTAATCCAAAAATATCACTATGCGAAAATAGTCGATATCAGAAATATTTAAATTTGCTATATATAAACATATGAAATCGGTACAGGTCGCAGAAACGCGGGCGAGGCCGCGAGCCGGTCGCTAGTCACTTGTACATTTATTACGTAAGGCTTCATTCCTAATTTGTGGGGTTAATTCGGTATTGTCCAAGCGATCATCGTCAAGCCTTGTCAACCATTCATGGGTTGGTGATATGGGAGCTTTAATTTTCATATAAGGTATGTATGTATGGATGAACTTCCGTTTTACAAGTGTTGTAAATAACTTGATATAATTGACACGCTTTGATGACACCTATGTATATATCTATATTAGCGACCCGCTTACAGCGTTGCCCGAGTGAACTATAGTTGATTTGTATTTTACGGCGGCCTTTCCGTATAACAGTGAAAATCGCAGAAAAAATAAAAAACTTTGGCTCATATATTCACAAAGTCCAGCGTTTGACTGCGGTGACGGGACAGACAGACAGGATAGAAATGAGTTACTTTAGCAGTTTTTATTTAAAATTAGTATACTATGGATATCAAAAAATCTTGTATTGCTATTTAGATCCATCTCTTGTCACCGATTTTGAATTTTGATGAAAAAGTTAGTAGTGTCAGTTTGATTATTTAAGTAATTATAATAACGTAAAAATAATAATATTTTTTTGCAGCTACAGCTTGTTTACAGCTGCACGCTATTTCCCGCACATCAGGGTTGTTAGAGAGAAACCAGCGTCAAGATCGAGAAATTGCATGTTGCTTGGCGAAAGCATTTGTCTTCGAGACCAGAGCAGAGAAATGAAAATATTCTAAATATGATGCCCCCGAATGGGAATTGAACCCACAATCAATTAGAATTTGTTTATATTTAGGCGCTGCCCCACTGTATCACGATGGGCTCCAACAAAAATAGTTTATGTCAAGTAAACCTCTAGACTTAAACCCTCGAATTCGAAATTACCTTGTCAATAAATATTCCATTGCACCATAAGGCTTTTCTGTACGTTTTCACTTATTAATCCACCACTTCTAACAAATTGTTCGACGAACGATTATTATTGCTTTCGATTTAACCGCTATTATGACACAAGTGAGGTCGATATGTCCTTTGAGATCGACTTACATGATGTGGGAAAAGGGCTTTAATTCGTACACTTGTAATACTCTGTGCTTACTGTTTACTTCTGAACAATATGCCACTCGTAATCTTAAGATGTATTTCTAATGAAATTGAAAGTTTGATTGTAAATTATATACAGCTTCACGCTTTTTCCCGCATAGCAGGGTATTCAGAGAGAATTTAGTGTCAAAACACTCCGTGCTCCGCTTTCCGCCCGAATCCGAGATATTGCGTGTCGAGTGGTTGAACTCAACGCCGCGTTTTGTATTGTTCGACATAGTGAACAAAATGAAAATAAATAAATAATTATTATTCTTCAGAGTGTGAATCGAACCCACAACCAACCGTGATTATTTGAAGTTGTCCTACTGCACCACGACGGCCTATTCGAAATTCTATACGTGCAAATTTACTTAGTTTAGCTTAATCGAACAGTTATTATTTTTTTACATAAATATATATTTATAGACTAAGATAACTTACAGAGGCTATCATTTCGTATTGCGAAAAATGTTGCGCGATTGCTAGTGGGTTCGATTCTCACTCGGTGGAACATTTATATTTTAATTATTTTTATTTCTCCACTCAGAGAAAACAACTTTTTAACTTAGTTAAATAAAAGTAAGATTGATTACCTTTAAAATAGTTCACCTTCCTGGTACCTAAGACAAAGCGCGGCGCAAAGTTCAGCCACTCAGCACGCAAGGACGCTCGAATTCTGACGAAATGTGAAGAACGGAGTGTCTTGACACTAGGTTCTCTTTGAGAATTTGTTTTGGTAGTCACGTTTTTTTAACACTCTCTTTTACTTCGTCCACGCACTATATGTCTCAATAACCAAAAACATGGTAGCATCTAAATCCTTTTGAAATGTATTTTCAACCAAATTCTCAGTCAAATTGGCTTTTTCGTCTTTAACCTATGAAAATTATATATAATGTTTATCTATTATTATATAATACTAATATATACTACATATTTCAACATTACATTACAATCAACATTAGCTTATAAAAGAAAACCAAATTACCTGACTTTTCGAACACTACTAGTTCTTCTTTATTAGTGAGTGGTGGTTTCTAAAGTGTATTTTCGAATACGAATAATAAAAATAAATCCCGTTAAAAATAGTTTAATTTCAAAATGTGTAAAAATGGCGAAAACCAAAGATCTTATTATGAAAACCAAATTAATTTAAACATATTCTAATTGATACATCCAACCGTGTCGTTATCGCCGTCAAAGGACCCTTCGGCACGTATACTAATGCTGGCAATAGGACAGTACAATAGACGTTTGTGAAAGCGTAATTCAATTACTGTATTATTTATTGACGATATAAAGTGGAAGATTTTAACATTGGCTGTTACTTATATATATTTTAAAATCAGGAAATTTGGGAGTAGTTATTTGATATGCAATGAATCTGGAATTCGGGTGGAAAGTGGAGAACGGAGTGTCTTACACACTTACACTAGATTCTCCATGACATACGGAAAATGGCAGAATTTTTTTAATTCTTCAGCTAAAAATTATACATCTAAATTAGACGGCTAAAACAGTCAAAGAAAGTACTCAAATTTGAATATTATTCGACAACAATGATTACTTACTAGGGACATGCGCAAATTGTTCCAACTTTTTTTTCTGGTTCACGTTTCGAGTGGGCGGACAATGAATTTATTGACTGAATGAAAAATTGTAGGGACAGGACAGGGGCGGGATGTATACAGCCTTTATATTATACAGATTGCTTTGTATATATATATATATATATATATATAGTTTTTGATTAATATATCTTCTTACTTTGCTAAAACAGGAATGAGGTTCAGCTGCTAGGGTTTATCCCTCATATCAGGAAATATAGTGACAAGACACTCCATTCTCCATTTTCCGCAGGATTTCAAGATATTGCGTATTAAGTGGTGGAGTCAACACTACGCTTTGTCTTGTTCACCAGAGCGGAGAAATTAAAATAATTTTGATATAACTATTTCCCCTTGTGGGAATCGCACTTACAACCAATCGCGATTATAGTTAAGCTCTGACCAATGGCTCCACGATGGCCTAATAAATAAGTAAATTAGTAAAGGATTACTGTAAAAGTCGCTATTTTTAATGGTGTTTGTGCGTTGGATAGTGTAATTTGGCATTGTACTATACTTTTTGTAAGGCAAGCTTGTTATTCCTTTTAACATTTATTTCGTAATAACAGCTTTTGTCGTTTTGAAATGGAACTATTTTTCGAAAATAATAAAATTTTAGAAAACCCGACGTTTCCAACACTTTACAGTAGTCCGTGGTCACAAGTAAACTAAGGTAGCATTCGTCTGTTTGTTGATACAAATGTATTTTCAAATACTAATAATTTTAATTAATGACCTTATTCAAATCGGTATTTGAACTGAACATTGTCGAACCTATCTTAAATGCACTACAACGCGGATTTTCCTTTCTAATACCCTTAAAAAATATTGTCAAATTTTGGAGACAAAGAAAATTCTCTGCTGGAAATAAAATATGACAAGAGAAGCAATAATACATCTTCCATATCAATATCCAATAACTACGGCCATTAATCCGGCGATATTTCCAAGAGATTACATCCCCTACACACCTATAGATTATTATTTATAACGGTTACATCCTGGCGCCTAATCGTGATAGGTACTGATGGCGGAAAGAAATAAAGTTTTCAAAATATACTTCGAATATATATGCTACTGTACATAATATATTAATTATATTGACTTAACTGATATTGCATTTATTACTAGCTACCCGTCATAAACTGATATTAGTAAAATTATAAAGCTTATACTAAATATATAAAAATCTTGAATATTTAGTTATGTTCAAAGATTATCTATACAATTACAATATATATTTATATAATTTCCTATTAATATTCATATTAAATGCTTAAAGAAATAAACTAACCAGCTATTTTGTATAAGTCTAGACTTTTGAATTATAAAGTACGCAATGCAAGTACATATATAAGGTGGAAAGTGGAAGTAGGATTCATGGGGGCGAGGGGTGAACTTCCGGTTAACGACACTGAATAAACGACGTCATGTCCGGGCGAACTGATCAAACAATATGATATTTAATTTAGACAAGCCACTGTAAGAATAGATATGTATGTGCTCAGTGTTTTACTTTGATTTACATATACGAGTACATGAAGTATTTTACGATAAAACCAGCTTTTTAATTAAAAAGTTATTTTCTCTTAATTTATGTTAAGAGTATTAAGTAGTTTCCTTATTTAAATTTAATTTAACACTCTATACGCAATATAAATACGGGTGGAAAATGGAGATAAGTGTGTCTTTTGTCCGTTCTCTCTGCCTAACATGCGAAAAAAAATCGTAAAGCTGCAAACAGATATATTTTACAAGTCAAAGAAAAATCTTGACTTATTAAAAAAATATTATTTTTAAACTAAGTGGTTAAATATAATGCTGTCGATTTTAATATAATATATGATATAATTTGTCATAATTTAACGATTTTTCAATCCGCTATCTTTAAATATTACTGTTACACCATTATTTGTATCTTTTTTTGTTACAGGAACTATTAGAGAAACGTATAAAGCAATTAGAGGAGCAGTTGGAGGATGAGAAAAGGCGTACCCAGCGTGAGCGTATGGCTGTTACGAAGCTTCAAAATAAACTAATCAAGGTAATTTATATATTATAAATTAGTCTTTATATTAGTAAATCAATATTACAATATAAGAGTAGGTAGTCTATTTACAATTTTAATACTGTATTCAGAATGATAGACCTGAATATTTTCTTTGACAAAATGGTATCAACTTCGCGATTCAATATTAAAGTCTCGGTGATCTAAGTGACCATACACGTGATTTGTTTGTACCAAATTCTACACTTAATTAATAATTTCATTTTAACTATTTTTGTATTTTCACGCAAGAATTTATTTATTGTAAATTAATTATAAATTAATAACACCCGCATGCGGTTTCGCCCGCCTATTTTCCGCGTATTTTCGGCGGCCTTTTCGTAAAATAATTAAATTCCTGGAAATAGTACAAAAATAGGTGAAAGAAGTAAAGACTATGTTTATCCCAAGACCTTCTCTCTCTTCTATCTCTGCATAAAATTTTATCACAATTGGCTCAGCGGTTTGGCAGTGATGACGTTACAGATAGACAGACTACTACCGCATTTATAATATTGGTATGGATATTATGGATATGGATGTAGTACTATAATTTTTACATTCTAAATTAAAGAAATAAAAAAAAGAAGAAAAAATTTAAAGAAAAAAAGTAAAATAAATTAAAGAAACGTTAAAATACGTACTTTTGTAAGTCGGTTAATATAATCTTCGTCATCCACAAACCAATTTTCCTCCCGCAACGTTTTAATCCAGTCTAAACAAATCCATTATTTAAACTCCATTCTAAGGTTCACTGAAATATTAAGCGTAGCTTGATTGATTCTTTGTTTGCGAGGGTCTATAATCCTTGCCTTTCTTAGGTACCACTCAAATTGAAACGATCGTGAAAATAAAATCTGGTATCTAAATATAAGTGAGTATATAAGCGTATATAAGTGAGTAGTGACTAAATATAAGTGAGTATATAAGAGTATATTTAAAATTATAGCTCTAAAAAGCTCGAACTAAAAATTATTTAATGCATTTTTTGCATATGATGGCTTTTGTTAAATATATCCTAGTAGTTAGAGGTGTTTTAGTTAAAAACATAAGCTAAAGAAACGTCTAAATTCCATACATTTACTATACACGAAGTGTGATTCGAACCAAGTAGCGTTGCGTACAGTCAACACCTACCTGAGACTTTTCAAAGAAATAGAAAGCATTATATTCTGTACGAAGGTGGAATATGGAGTGATATGAAATTACACATAAATTACATATAAATTAACTCTCTAATAAAACGATTATTGTGTAACACAAATTATAACAAAGATGTTAAACTTCTATAATTGGGTATATAAAGGCTCGACACTTGTCAATATTGAGCTTCTATTAATTACTTCAAGTACCTGCCCCTTACGGCGATATTGCTTCAGACTCGTGACACAGTATAAAATATACAGATTTACCACAGCTATTGGAAATTAAAATTTTGAAAGAAATATATAAATATTTAAAATACCTGAGTTGATTAAATGGCGGGCTCTAAATAAAGTTAGAAAATAAAAATAATTTAAATATATTTTTAACATTTTAAAGTGATATTCACACACTTAATAACACTTAAGAAATTGAAAAACATTTTTGAAAACGAATAAATTTTTTAACGAAGCGAGATTCGAACCCGCGCCTCTTGGAAACTGTCCAATCGCTCTGACTGCTAAGCTATATTTATTTAATTTATTCAATCATGGCGCAGTGACAGTCAACCAATCACATTGTGGGCTCGATTAATATTTGTGGGAATGAATCTATTTAAATTTCCATTTCTCCGCTTTGGTAAGAGCGCCACTCAACACTCAATTCAGACGGTAAGTGAAGAACAGAGTGCCTTGACACTAGTTCTGTGTACATACCATGCTATATGGATTTTTTTTTAAATATTATAAAACACTATCACTCGCGCCAGATCAAATACCGATTGTTCAATTAAAAAGTTATTTGTAACATACCGTTGCGCTCGTTTTGTCGGACCGTTTGTATGGATTTTAACAGTTTTATACGTAGAACGTTTTATACGAGTACGTGCAATATTGTATAAAGCGTTTTTGAATGGAAGTATGAAAAATTCATTATTTTAGTGTGTCACTTTGAAATATATTTGATTATTAGTGTCTAATGATACTGCTTCACGCTTTTTCCCGCATAGCTCGTTAAATACTACATTCTTCACTTTCCGGCCGAATTCGAGATATTGCGTGTTGAGTGGGTACGTAATGATTGTTTTCATTACCTCATAATAATGATAGCATTTACATAATTTGTATTCACATAATGATATATCAATATTGATACCATCAAGGTTTCTCTAACTCGATATAAAACAAATATGCTTTTTACATCTGTAAATTCAAATAGTGACTTTAAATAAAGCACCATAAAGCAACATGTGAATTTTTCGTTCTCGTCTGATTAAACCCTTCGGGACTCCAGTTGTCAGCGTAAAATTGATTGGAATTTTTCATTGTTTCCACGTCTGCCGAATATTAGCTCGATTTCGTTTATACTGACTACGTCGAAAGAAGTCTATTTATGTGTATTACAGTCAGAACCAGTTCTTAGTTACGCGTAGGTAAAACTAGATTTAACTAAACACCCCTGTTTAAACTAAAAGTAGATTTTACCAAATTAGAATAAACTGAAATATAAAAGTCTGTTACAAAATTAGTTATAACTAGAATATACTGAAATTATATATTTTTAAATTTAGTTAAGGCCCACAGCGTTAGTTAATTTCTCTAATACTAATTAGAGAAACTTGTTGTGAATTGAAAAATTTAATTAAGATTATTAAAGATTTTTTAAAAAAATCTTGATTAATATTAAACAAAAATAATCATCTTACGTCAAAGAAGCGATATTTTGAGTTATAGCTAATCAATTAAATTAGGAATGTCTAACTAGAAAAGTCTACTACGGACTGAACTGATATTTAATTTTGAGCACTAGTTAATATTCCGGTTTCAAAGAAAGTATCTAGTAGAAACTAGACCTGACTAAGGAAATTGCATTGTTTCTAAAAACTTGTTTAAATAGTAAAATGTATAGTTTATATTCAACTTGTTTTTGTTAATCGTAAATAATATTTATAATATTAAATAAAATTGTAATGCATTAAGTAAATTATACTCTTATATTTATAATTATAATTATAAAAAATACTCTCGGTAAATTTATAATTATTTAAAACTAGTCTTTTTTACGGTTACGGTTTTTGCCGACCAACCGATACTGCCATATATATCATTTATTGAATGAACGACATTTAAAACATTTGAGAAATTATTAAAAAAAACCTTAAGAAAATAAAAATGTTATAAAATACAATTGAAATGGAAACAAATATATATATTTCGAAACAATGTTTTTTTAACCCCGACACCAAAAGAGGGATGTTATAAATTCTACGTCAATGTCTGTCTGTCCTTGGCATCGTAGTTCTCAAACAGATTGACCGATTTCGATATGGATTTTTTCGATATGGTTTTTTTGTTCCTTGTTTTTGGTAAAAATCGACCCAGCAGTTTAAAGAGTAAGTAGTCAGTTCTTTTCCAAAATTATGTATGGCTTTTTGGGGGTTTATTAAGGGTTGTTTCTTAAACTACTCATAAGACTTTTTTGCAAAGGGGTTTTTTAAGTTTCACATTCTAACTTCAAGCATTATAAGTTCATCACATGGATTTGTATAAACTCAGTCATAGAGTATAACACGCCTGTAGTCTGGAAACAGTAAACATCCCTTAGGGTATAAATGTCTCGACAAAGTTTGACCAGCTCTGCTTTACTTTTGGCACTTGCCTATCCAATGCAGATATCCATTACGAGGCTACTTATAGTTGCAACGTTGATACAAATTGCAAGTTGCTGTTTCTACTGGTACTCTATAAAACAGATGTAAGTAGTATTTTGGACTTTATACATGAGAATATCTTTATAAAGGCCACTGTTAGCAAATATTTACATTTCTTCAGTCTGGTACCTAAATAGGTGAGGCGTTGAGTTACGCCATTAAACACACAATATATTATCGGTTTCAGGTGGCAAGTGGAGAATAGAAAGTAAAAAAGAGAAGCTGTAAAAATATTGTTATATTATAATTTGAATCTTAGCTTAGGATGGCTTTGGAATAGCTACTAAATTATCAGGGCTGAATTTGACCTTAATTACTTGACTGAACTTAATAAATATATATTAATAATCCGATCAACATTCTGTTGCACATACTGCCCAAGCTATTTACAACTAATGGTCATCTATCTTTTTTTTAGTATACGCGAAAAGAAAATAGCGTGCATTTATCACAGTACTCAAGGAACTTGTTTTAAATTTTTTAATTAATTTCGAGACATTGTGTATTGAGATTGCGAAACACAACGCCGGAATCGAACTGATAATAAATATAATAAATCACATATATAATTATGTGATAGCCAATTATCTCAATTGTACTTCAAAATAATTTTCTAAATATCATAATATTTTCCATACTATTCCACCTAGAGATACAAGAGATGTGTTAACGGCAGACTGTACAAGCATTTACGCGTTAGTATTGACACGACAGGGGACGGTAATTCAAACAGTCTGCGGCTGGTCAGGCTTGTTTACCAAGACGCTTAGTTCTTACTATACAAATACCGTTTACACTATTTGATTGAACATTGTGGATATAGCTATATATCTTATAGCAGTCTTCAGTGCTTCTTTAAAGCCTAATGGTACAGCGTCTGTTATAAACGCGATTGTTTGAGGTCCAAATCCCCTATGGGGAAATGAATTTATTGTAAATATTTTTTTAATTTGAGTAAGACAAAACACGGAGTTGAGTTCCGCCATTTTCAATTGGAAACTGGTGAATGGCGTGTCTTAACACAGTAAATACTTAATATATGTATAGAAAACTTGAAATGGAAAAAGGAATGCTACTACAGTAGGATTTCATGTTTATGGTATGTTTAAAATTCAATTGCATTTCTATGAAGAAAGCGAATATCATTTTTATGTAAATAAATGTTAAGTTCTATAAAACAATCACCTGTATGGGATTTCTATCTGAAGTTTATACATTAGGAAAATGTAAGCTTGCATAGCGAAAGCTCAGTCCCTGGAAGTACGATCAAAGCTTAAATTTTGGCCATTTTCCACGTACTCACGTATCAAAGTTTGGGGATTAGCTACCAGATTATTTACCTGTGCGTACTTATCTTAATGGCGGGAATTTGGAAACGAAGTTTGGTTGCATCGTCGGTAACTCAGTAACTTTATTTACAGCTTAGTAATGTAATATTGTGTTTCAGTTATACGTAGTGTAAAAGAATGTCAACATTTTAAGTACGACTAATAATTTAAAAACATTTTATTTTATAAAACCATTTTATTTAACAGGATTTGGCTAAGTTAGTGAATATTTTTGTAATAAAATCGATTCTAATCCCATATTAAAAATTTTGTTTAAATAATAGTAAAACCTTATTTAATATTAATTGATTTTGTTGATCTTAAATCTAACGATCCACTCGCGGCTTCACTTGCGTAAGCTACTCGAGTAAACTTATTCGCTTTTTCGCCTGCTTGCGTTCTTACTTAAATTACAAACTCAGTTTAAATTTATAAATTGAATTGATGTAACTTTTATATACACTAAATGTTATAAGGAAGTTTACCAAAATACAATAATTAAAATTTGCATTTAAATCAATTAAGCCGTTCCTGAGATTAGCGCACAAACATACACACACAAAGAAATAAAAGTATTTATAAATTACCTTCTTAATTTTTTTTTTATATATATTCCAGGTACATACATACAGTAATCAGTTGCATATTTATTATATGTATAGATTTTAAATAGAAGATAAGTTTAATTTGTATTATATATTTACATAGACAGAACTTTCAGTAAATAAGGGTTGGTTCAAATAAATATCTGTCTTATATAAAAACAGCATTGAACCGCACAAAGAAGTCAAATTATTACATCCAACAAATGGTGCATGTCTATGTTCTTACTATGTAGTAATTAAAATTCTACTGTAGTACTCGTCTAGACTTTGTTCTTATTAAGAAAGATTGTCTAAGAATGTGTTTCTACTGCTATATTATTAAGCCTTCTCAGTGTCAAATATGCTTTGAATTATTAACCTGCTCTGAAAAAAGAACATAATATGCAGCTGAATTTTCGTCGTTGAGCTCCGCCACTAGACACCCTGCACTCGCACTCACTATACATAATTATATACTCTCTCAGCCTCTCTCCGTCCACTGTTGAAATAGCCCTCCCTCATAGTGCGCCAACCATCCCGGTCATGAGCAGCTTGCATCCATCCGCTGCCACCCACCTTCTTTAAATCGTCTACCCATCTGCAGGGTGTATCTATATGTATTTATCTACACTAAAGCGCCTGAGCGGGAGCTGGTAAATAAGTAATGTTTCGATTTCGAGCGGAAAGTGGAGAACGGAGTGTCTTGATTCTAGGTTGTTTTTGACTGCCCTGCTATGCGGAAAAAGCTGTAAGTGTTATTGAATCATTTTCTTCCAAGCTATAGTTAAGTTAGTTAGTTTTCAAATGATAGCTCAGTATCCTATGAGTAGCAATAAAAGAAAACTGTAATAGATTATATTATGCCAAACACTAAAAAAACAAACAGGATAAAGCAATTTTTTTTATCAGCTCAAGGCATTCTGTTGTCCTTTTTCCATCCGAAATCGAGACATTACTTATTTACCAGAGCGGAGAAATAAAAATAATTAAATTATTCATTATCCACAGAGTGGAAATCGAACTTTCAATCTCATTTACATCAAAAAACATATGTAAAATTATTAAACACATAATTTGGAATTGTACATATAGTATATCATACGTAAAACATATTATTATCTTAATTTCTTTAATATAAATATTTTTGTGCATACGCGATCGGTGTTTCTGACATCGATAAATCTCACTTTTGATAATTTGAGGGGTTAGCAACTGTCAAAAGAAAACTTAGAATCATAATTTCATTGAAAATCTAACTGCTAAGTTTTCTTTTGTTTATAGAAAAACTCAGTTGTTTTTCATTGTAGTCTAAAATCACTAGAATAAAATCATCTTATTACATATATAATTGTACATATACTATATAATTACACATAGTCTATAAATACACGTCTGAATAATTACACACGGTGCACTCTCTTTAATCAACAAGGAAAGACGTAATGAACAAATGTATTACATTACATTTCCTTTGATATGGCTGGTAAGAATATCCGAAGTAAATGAATCAATTCTGATACTAATTGCCCGCGTGGTATGCGTCAAAGGCGGCGCGCGCGCAGGAATGTGCGTGACCAATTTCATTAGATGGTCCTTCAAGCCGGATATTTTGCTCCTTGTTACAAATGCTCAGTACTAACATTAGCAGTTAATAATTATTTTAAATTTTGTTTTCATAAATATAAGGTATATTATGCATTGAAAATTTGGAACGTCGATTTCAATAAATATTTTATAAGTCAATAATGATCCTTAATACGGTGGATTAAGGTTAATTTTATGACAGAATATTTAAAGTATTATTCTTGGATGAGGTCTTCTCTTGTCACCTAAATATTTGCAGACGACTGATTTATTTTGATTTCAGTGATGTCGCACCTGTGGGCTGCTAATTGGGTGTTTCAAATTATTTTGTAATGGTATGCAATAGCTGAAAGTTGCAAGGATTTCTTCGTATAATGCATAATATGAAAAAGAGATTTGAATCTTTATATATAGCAGGGAAGGCAGAAAGAACCTAGTGTCATGACACTCCGTACTCCACTTTCGCTTTCTTAGGTACCAGAGCGGAGTAATGAAAATACATTAAATATAAACGTTCCCCCGAGTGGGAATTGAATTAACAACCAATCACGTTAGCACTGCGCCACGATGACTCAATATGTCTACACCTTTTTTTAAAGTGTTATTCACACACTTAGAACATTGAAAACGACATATTTAGAAAACGTATAAAAATTTGAACGCAGCAGGATTTGTACCCGCGCCTCGTATACATGGCTTAGCGGTCATAGCGTTTGAACGGTTTTCAAGAGGCGCAGGTTCAAATCCCGCTGCGTTCAATTTTTTATACGTTTTCTAAATATATCTACACCTATCATTTATTTATACATGTAAGGAAAAGGTAGCATATGTTTAAAGTAAATTTACGTACAATCAGAATTTAAGTCACTCGCCAAGAAGGGCCAAATGGGACATATTAAGATCTTGTCAGCGAAATGAGGGTCACCTCAATACCTAATTGAATCTTCTAAGTTTGATTAGAAAGGGATATTATGATTATTGCTTTACTTAATTACTGTAGGCGCTGTCTTAACTTATATGTAATTTGGTTTGAACTTAGAATTAACATAGTATTGACATTTTTAACGGAAATAGAAAGTGGAGTGTTTTGACACTTCGTTTTCGTTCTCGAAGGTGGTAGCGACTTTAAAATTGGGACTTTTTTACGCAATGTTCACATTATATTTATACTTTTACCAAAATTTACTTTAATTACGGAAGTTATTATTCACATTGTGGAAAA
The DNA here is from genome assembly GCA_038994665.1 of Podotricha telesiphe. NCBI lineage: Eukaryota > Metazoa > Arthropoda > Insecta > Lepidoptera > Nymphalidae > Podotricha > Podotricha telesiphe. Next base: position 18,959 of record JAOYRR010000162.1, on the reverse strand, counting down.
TAAGAACCTGCTACCACTAATTAACAATACACCATAACGAACTACTATGAATTCAATACAAACATTTACTCTGTATTCGACAGACAATTCTACTTCAGACGCGCCTTGTAATTAAATCGAATGCTGGACAGACTATAACATATGATAAACACAATTAAAACCAATTAGTGACTGATTTTTGATACGTCGAAGATTGCTTTTCCTACATATTGCATAAAAATAAATTAATATATATTTTTTAATTTTTAGTGTCAACTCTCAATTTGAAGGTAAAGTTTTTTATAAAGGTCGCCAGGAACAGGATGATATAAGAAACTATTTTTAAAGTGTTTCTCAAACAGATTGGATATTAACAAAACATTTTTAGTACATGGCTTGGACGGTTTCCAAGAGGCCCTAGTTCGAATCCCGTTGTGTTTACAAGTTTTTCAAATATTTTTAAAATTATTCTAGTTTATATTATTATGAATACCAACGTTGATCGTGAATACAATAAAACATCGACAGCTGAAACGTTTATATTGAAAGTATAATTTTTGCCCAAGTTTGTTCAGAATACAGGTTAACACTTAAAGTGGCTATAATGAGGTTATTTTTGTAGAGGACAAAATTATTCTTAAGTGTCTGGGACAGTTAAATGGGAACTGTCCCAGATTGATAGCTCATTCTTTTCGAGCATGTTTTCGACATCTGTTTGCAAAATAAAATATTGTCAAATTCTTTTATAACAAGAAGTTGTAACAACTATAAATAGGATATATTACAATATTGACCTATTCAACAATGAGTTCAATAAATTTGTTCGCCTTTTAAAGAATCATAATTGATGCAATGTTGCTTGTGAATGTATATATATATAACCATACATGTGTAGATGTATATATGTATGTATATATGTGTATGTGTATTAGCATATATATGTGTAATCTTTGGAATTTGAGATATACATTTATATTCTGATTTTTTTTTGTGATTACTTCCATTTTATTTTTTGTGATGATTTAACTTTACGTTTTACATTTTTTATTTATGTTTGTTTTTTTAATATAAATAGCTGAATGTTTTCCATAACAAATAAAGTGTATTTTCTCAAATAAAAAAAATAAAACGTCACGCTTTATCCCACATAGCAAAGTGGGCGGAGAGAACACTCATCACTCTCTGTTTTTCGTTTTACGCTCTAATTCAGGATATTGTGTGTTGAGTGGTGAGACCCCGCTTGATCTGATCAGAGCTCTGCTATTGCATAAATGAAAATAATTTTAATATATATGTGATGTATAATCTTTTGCCCCCTCAGTGGGCTTTGAACCCACAACTAAAGCGCTTCTACGAGGAGCTTCCATGAATAAAGACAAACAATAAAGAAACTCATTATTATCTGACATTCATATAACCATACATATACTTTTCATTGTGTGAAAATAGATTTACAATTTAAAAAAAAATAAAAAATATTAATGTACTTAATGTATATATCCAATTTCAAAAAAAATTAAATTTAATCAGAAGATGTTTGTATGCAGAAAACTTCACAATTCACATAATTTCTTAATATCATAGAAATTCTAAACCATTGTTTTACCACCGACCACAAACTATAAAAATGGAGTGTGCCTATTTCAGTCACATCAAAGCTTTTTCAAATAGGCAATAAATTGTTGTGTGTTGGACACACCTGCTCTTAACCTTTCTCGGAATCTTATTTAGAAACTACAAAATTTGGGTGGTACTCGAGTTAAGACGAGTTTTCTTTATTTATCTATAGTGAACCTTTCGTGGTACAGTGGGACAGCGTCTGACTGAAACGCGATTACTTGTGGGTTCGATTCCTGTTTAGGGAATGATTAAATATTATTTTTTTAACATTCTTTTTGAAGTGTTATTCACACACTAAGGAAATTGAAAAACATATATTTAGAAAACCTATAAAAATTTGAGCGCAACGAGATTTAAAACCACGCCCCTTGAAAACCGTTTAAGCGCTCTGACTGCATAGCCATGCGTTCTAATGCCTTTGAATCTAAATATATGTTATATTTAAATTATTTTCATTTCTCCGCTCTGGTCTTAAGAATGTCTGGATGCCGGACTGAAAATGGAGAATGAGCTGTTTTGACACTAGGTTCTTTCTGACTGCAGGAAAAAACATGAAACAGCTTTTGTTACTTTTAGAAAAAGTTTAAAAATTCAAAACCCGCCGCTTTCAGAATTTTATACGATTTCTAAAAATGATTTTGACAAGTGTATACTATCCACTTTAAAATATATTAAAAATATTTTATACGGAACCCTAAAAATGCACCACTTTACTAGTGTTTTTCTTACAAGACAATAAAGTGACCACTGACATATGTCAAGTCCGATCTTAAGTAACCAATAATCGCTTTGAAAAATGCCTCACATTACTAAACGAAAGTGATATTGGGGGGAAACGTATATTGCGGCTTTTCATTATAAATCAAAGTCGTATATTGCTCTTTTCATATGGTAGTATTATAGTTAGTCTTTATTAATAACCTAATATAATAAAATATGACATAGTTAGACAGTACTCGACTGGAAATAATTGTAGATTCGATTAAATATTAGCATTTCCTTTTCTCTGCCAACATAAAACGCTTGTACGAAACGTTTAAGTTTTCTAAAAATATTTTTAAATCTCCTAAGTGTGTGAATAACACTTTAAAAATGTTAATATTTTTAATAAATAGCATGCTCTCTTGCCAAACGATTATTTTTAGAATAATCTTTGGGTAGCTGCAATTTGTAAAAATCTCTCTACAGAGATGCTAACAACAAAACTAAGTTGTCATAAGCGTATAAGAATTTTGACACAGCCGGATGTAGAGCGTAATGCTTAGCGGTCAGAGCGGTTTCCTAGTGGTGCAGGTTCGAATCCTGCGTCGTTAAAATTCTTATACATTTTATAAAAACATTTTTTTTCGATGGATCTTTACATTACGATCTTTGCCTATCGTACTAGATGCGGATTTCCATGAGGAAAAAATAGAATATATATATATAAAAAATACTTGTAGTTAACATTCCGACAATTGAAGTGTAAAGTTTGTATTCAATTTAATTCCAACATATTTTTCAATAATCGTTTCATTTAGTGGAAGCGAACCTATAGCCATCATGTGACTAAATTCTTTCCGATTGAGCCACAATAACCTCATTTAAAACAAAAAACTATTTTGTATTTATTGAAGTGCTTCTTTAATCGCGTTTAGCACTTTTAGGATAATCATAAATCATGCAACTCACCGTCACCGAAGGCTTTCTTTGAGTTATAGCTGTGTATATATCTACGTAGATTTGAAGTGAGAACTTTAGGCGCGTTAATCACTTTTTAGTTGGGAAAATGTTGTGGACGCGCGTCACCGACATTTTAATGTCGTATATAATTTTATGTCAATAGATGAAAAAACAGATTTTTAATTTAAACATATGACATTTAAAGTTTGTATACTAAAATTCCAAGTTATAAGGTTTTCACTTCTATTGACTGTCCCTATGACTGTTTTTTTTATATATCTGCTGCATATATAAAAGTGTTGCGTTATTCAGTGGCTGACTGATAGATAATGCAATGCCGAAGCCACTGGGCGTAATAAGCTGAAATTTAGTTTGTACGTTCCTTGGATAGTGGAGTAGGAGGGCATTAATAGATTATTTATTGAAATTCCTTCGGGAACGGAAAAAAACAGGATTTTATAGTTTTTTTAATTCACACATCGTGGTGATTGTGGCCATCATGGCGCAGTGGGCAATGTCTGACTTTTAAATATTATCAGTTCTCCGCTCTGGTACCTAATATATAGCCCGGTGTTGACCTCCGCCACTCAACACGCAATGTCTCGATTTCGGGCGGAAAGTGGAGAACGGAGTGTCCTGACACTAGGTTCTGTCTGGCTACCCTGTTATGCGAGAAAAAGCGTGAAGCGATGACAAAAATAATGCACGCAATCGAAGTTGCGGGCGACAACTCGCTTAGTTGTGCATCACTGCGAGAGAAAAACATAAATTCTCAAACAAAATTCCAAAAATCATATAATGTTTTTGTACCGAGACCACCCAAAATATTAATTACTTGTAAGATCCATTCGACATCTGCGAATCGTGAATTGCGATGACAATGGTCGTACTTGGAAGAAAAAATAATTAAATTTTTGATGAGTTTACAAAATAATTTACTTGGAGAACAATAAAAGGCATTCGTATGCATGAAAGCTTTTGAAATATTTTTGTTATTGTTTCAATTACCTACCTATATCAGTACCCAGTCTTTTGTGTCAGTTATGTTTTCAAATTGCAAAATAAGAAATTATTATGAAGTATTGGTTGTGAGTTCGATTCTTACTTGCGAATGTATAAATATTTAAAAATTTACGAGAAAATAAAAAAAAAATAAGTATTTAATATATTTTTTCAAGTTATTCACACACTTAGGAAATCGAATTTTTAGATGCTTAGTACAATTTATTTTGTTGTTAGCAATGTGGAACGACGACCGCATGGAATTTTTAAATAAAAGTAGCCTAAGTTACTCCTAATTACATAAACTCTCTGCCAGTGAAAGTGTCAAAATCAGTCCAGCATTTTCAGAGAAACAGACAGACACACAAAAATTGTAAAGAATATTATTTTGGTAAATGTACCGTATAAACATATATAAAAAGCGGGAATTTTATTATAAAAAGCATACATTCCAATTTTATTAATTTGCAAAATTACTCCTATGACATTTGTATAGGTATGTAATGTAATTGTAAATGTACAGGAGACCATTGTTTCGCTGTGGTACAGGGTCTAATTATAAATACGATGATTGTAGATTCGAAGCCCACTAGAGGGAGTGCTTATATTAAAATTATTAACCTTTTGTACTAATTTAGGCGGAAAACAGAAACTGACAGACTGTCCTATTACTCTATTTGCGGCAAGCGTATAATAAATCACGAGAAGTCTTTGTTTTTAACGAATTGTAAAAATATGTGAAAGTAAAAAGTAAATAATAACTCATACCTACATTCAGCACATTTGAATTCACTGCGACGCAGTCATTTGCATCAGAACACGAGGCTTCTCCTGCAGTTGCATATTTACCACTTGTTTAATTATACTATTTAAGCTTTAAACGGCTTAAGAAAAACGACTAGACATTTTTAAAGTTCACTGTTTTTAAAGTCAGTACGATTCAAAAGCAAGACTTTTGTTAAAGAAAGTCGCTGTATCTAACGTTATATATTATAGGTTTTGAACTATTTATTCATTTTCTTTCATATCAAATTCGTCTTTAAATTTCATGTTCATTTAGTTTAATATTTTTATTTAATTAAATACATTTTATCATTATTCTAATAGTATGAATTAATTTCAAAGAATATTATTTTTACTTTAAAAAATTAAAAAGTGGCCATCGTGGTGCAATGGTGCCTGACTGTATATGCGATGGTCAAGGGTTCGATTCCCACTCAGGGGACTATATTTGAATTATTTTTATTTCTCGTGACAAGACAAAGTGCGGTTGACTGTCTCAGATGTGGAGAACGGAGTGTATCTTTCTTTAAAAGAAATTAATGAGTATATTGTATTATATTAATTAACGGAACTAATTAAACATTTTCATTGGTACTTCGGATGCCGCCAAAGAGTCATTAAAGTTAAGAGTCGAAGTTTTGTTTGTGTTGTCGTAGAAGTTTATATAAGAAGGGGTTAGAAATATTACTGTCCCGTCATTTCAAATCAAAACATTAGAAGGTTTGTTTTGTATAACGGAGGCTTGCTACCGTAAAGCAACGCGGTAATGCACAAATTAATTTAAATATAATTTTGATTTTAATTACTCAAGTATTTCCATTTATTAATGAAATGTTAGTTATGTATATTTATATAAAATGTCGCCTAAACAACACTTTAAAATATAACTCTTTTCACATTCTGAAGGAATACCTATATTTAACCGATCTACCTAAGAACATGATTTTTTTTAAGGATCCTTAACGTCTGGGTTTTTAAAAATGTATTGTAAATACCAAAATATATTTCAATTGAAAAGTGTTTATTCTAGGAAATAATTAAGGAGCACGCTAGGAAGTCTTTATGGACACTCAGAGTATCCATGGCTAAAGTAAGATATCAGGTATCAGGCGATGCTATCGAAAATTGCGGGAGTATCATCGAGATACTCTTGTCTTTTCACTAAACTGGGCAAGTCTCCTTAGTTTTAAATATAACTTTCCGTCCGTAACAAATGAGTAGTTATTAATTATTATAAAAAAGAAACTTGATTTTTTTATATTTAGACTACTTTAATGAATAAATAAATTTAACTAGCATAGTTTTTGACTCAAATCGTTTATTTTCTAATTAGTGGTGACTCAGTTAAATATAAATGACAAAACTTTAAATGTTTTATTAATTTGGACAATTATTGGGTTGAATTGATCAACAAGAAAGACTCGTAAAACCTTGGCGTACCTTGGCATAAAAGTGGATAAACTTATTCTGCAAGTAAACACAAAAGACACTTCTGAATTCTGATCATAGAAATGAAACTGTCAAAGTAGGACTCAAAGATCTCAATCCTACCTAAATATTCGAAAAAGCATTTGAAGAGGAAATCATTTAGCTCATTGCTTCCAATGCTGAAATTATAGGCGAATGAATATAACATGCACTCATTTCAGTGGGATGGTAATGAATTACAAAAGTATATTATATATAAGATATATAAGATATCACAAACTGTCTAGGGAGGGTTTATATTGGTATTTAGACGGAGGTTTGCGTATTTTTTTGTTAGGTAAGCTACGACAAGATAAAGGTTCCAAGACTAGGTCCTCTTCGTATGCAGAGAGAAAAAAGAAAAAATATCAATTAATGAGTTATTTGTAAACACCCTCCATTTTAAAAGTTATAAGGATTTGCAAAGAGTACGTTGTGCTGTTTGTCATGCTAGTGCAGTGGCAATATGAAACTTGCTTGAAAACATAAATAGAGTGTTTCACAATCTTTTGCCGCTGTGTGGCTTTATCTCTTAATCTAAAATATACAAACATGTTATAACTTTTTACTATTAAGCTGCTATCTCAGTAGGTTTTTCTTATACTAATATTTGTGTTTACAATACACATATTTTGTACAAAGTGTTAAAAATTACATTTATATATATAAATTTTGTCAAATACGATGTTATTGTAGATAGAGAAACCTTAGCACAGTGTTTGCTAGAAGCAATTACGAAGTAAATGAGCGTGACCAAGACGGGATTTGAGAATCACCAAACGGTGCCTTCATTTTGATTGTTTCACGATCCATTGATATTTATGTTTTGGGGGCTATAATTATTTTCATTACTGCGATTTTCGAAACTAGTTAACTACATACATACATATATGTATGTGAAGGTGTCGTGGCGCAGTCGGTCAACATCTAACTGCAAACACGGCTAATTGTGGGTTCGATCTCTACACTAGACTCTGGTACACGGCAAAGCGCGGCGTTGAGTTCCGCCACTCAACACGCAATGTTGTTACTCTCTACTTACTACTACAGCCGGAAAGTAGAGAATGGAGTGTTTTGATGTTAGATTATTTTTGGCTACCCTGCTATGCGAAAAACGTGAAACAGAAAAGATGTACATTATTTAAGTTGTATAGGATATAATTTTTATCACGTTAAAATGTAAATTTAATATATTTTTACATTTTCAAAGGGTTATTCACACACTTAGGAATTTGAATAACATTTTTCGCAAACGTATAAAAACGCAGCGAGATTCGAACCCGCGCCTCTTGAAAACCGTCCAAGCGCTCTGACTGCTAAGCCAAGCGTTCTACATCCGGCTGCGTCGAAATTCTTATACGCTTATTATAACTTACGATTACAAACATACGATTAAACCCTTGGTTGAAAATACTCACTTACTTGCCGCTTAGATAGAACAATTTATTTTAAAAAAACTTTAAATATTCCAATTTTAATATAACTAATGTTTATTTTACATATGTTTCATGACAATATTTCACGCAGCAGGTGTTTCCACTGCGGTCAGTGATATGTATGAGTGTTCTGTCATTGGAATTCAAATCTGGGATTTAATTCTGTTTCCCACTGAACAGCGGTTGAAGTTACTTTGACCATTCTGACGTATACTTTGTGGTTACAATTAAATAGCCTGTAATAAAATATTAGGGTACATGATGCCTTGTGATAACATTTCTCATTAAGTAACGTGGTCGTAAGTTCAGTCAGCCAAAAAACCTAAATAGTCATAGAAAAGAAAAACTACTGGAAATAAAAAAAATGTGCTTATATATCGAATATATAATGCTGTTTTATAGTTATGAAAAATATTTTTAGAAAACATATAGAAATTTGAACAAAGTGTACTTGAACCCGTTGTCGTAAGTTGTAACAGACGTATAAGAATTTTTACGTAGTTGGATAAATACCGTATGTCTTAGTGGTCAGAGTTAGGTCCCGCTAAGTAAATTTTTTTATATATAATTTTAAAATATTTCTAATATCTCATAATCCCATGATTTTTGATATGTTTGACACTTTCTACACAACTTAGGCGTTTACTTTACTTATTTAGACACAGTCTTAAACTGTTCATCATCAAAACTAGTAACCGTAGCGACAATAGAATAAGGTGTGTATTGTCACCAGGTCCTGTTTAAGTCTATATAATATGCATCTTTTATGGTTATTATAATAACTAACAAACTCATAACTAATAAAACATTTTTAAAAAACGTATATAAATTTTGACGCAGGGGAATTCGAACCCGCGGCCTTTGAAATCCCGCTCAAGCACTCTAAACGCTCTAAGCGTTCATTTTTTTCAATTCCCTAATGTGGTGTGTGTGCAACACTAATAATAAAATAATAATAAAAATAGCTTATAACTAAATAACGATTTATGAAAGTATAGTTCAGATTATTCATGAAAATATATATTATTCACAATTCGCAGTCAAAATACTATGAATTTTCATATTACATAAATACAATTTTGATGTGTTTGTCATATCACCGTTAACTAAGTTAAGCGGGGGTCACACCTGTGTATCTTTTATTCAGATCCCCAAACCCCTAACGAAGGGGTGCGCTGGGTACACGTTTAAACATTGAACGTTTATGCCAACTTCCGCTTCCTAATTAATCCTTTTAATGGGGAAAAATATAAATGACATCCCTTTGGCTCAGTGACGGTGTGAATAATTATGAAGCGAGAAACAAGTTTGTCACTATTTCCCGCGCAACAGGGTACACAGCCTAGTGTCAAGACACTTGGTTTTACACTTACCGATCTCACCAGATCCGATCTCACTAGAGCAGGAATATGAAAATAATTTAAATATAATCGCCGAACGATGTATATAATTAATCAAATGATATCTCAGATAAATTAATGATAGACAAATTTTATCAATTAGTTCTCATTTTGTTGCGAATTTTATTATAATTTGTTGTAACTGTATATTTTATTAGTTCTAACTCTTATAGCCTTTTTTTTTTGTTTAAGCTAAAGAAATTATCGTTTTGAAATATGTTTTTCACTTAATAAAAAGACTATTAGTAAGTATATATAAGTTGCTATGTGATTACTATATAAGTTAATCCATATGCGCAATGAATGGTTTATATATGTAGATAGTATATATTATATAATAATTCATATCTCCGCCTAATTCATATGAACCTAAGACAAAGTGCGGCGATGAGTTCCGCCACTCAATAAGCTATGTCTCGATTTCGGGCGGAAAGTGGAAAGCGGTATGTCAAAACACTAGCATCTCTCTGACAAAACTTCTATGTGGGAAAAACGTTAATGCCAGCGTTTAAATGTGATACAATTTAACAAATCGAATCATTGTAGGCAGTTAAACTCATCATAAATACGCAAGACGGGGATTGAAGACCGGTCACTGACCGCTCAAGCGAGAGGGTGACAGGAGCGTTAAGATGACGTATAATGGATTTTTTTCTTACAAATTATTTAATATTATTATTTTTGGTGAATTTTTCGTGTTTAGTATTTAATTTGTATTGTGTTTTGGATAAAGATAAAGCATCGGTGACAAACAAACCTATGGTGTTCAATAAGTAAAAGCATTATCTATATTTTGTATGATTATTTAATTAAAAAGTAATTGAATTCAATTATGTTATGTAGTAAATAACTAATATTTATTGAATTTAAATTATTCAGTTATTGTTAAGAGGACATGGTCTTTATAAACAGTCATGTCCAGGCCACGGCTTAAACTGATGGGCAGACAAACTAAAACGATAAACCAACGAAATACCTACCTTAAATCACTTACATTTTGTAAATTAAGAAATACAATGTAGTAATTTTTTATTACGAGTATATTCTATTAACCCACTACGGTAATATTTCGGTCGCTTGGATTCCTCTTCGTTGAACTCCACAAACCGACTGTAGTATTATTCGCAGCCATACCTCTTGATACCTCTGAGAGTTTGGACGGTATCATAGTTATATATGGCGGTTTCTGCCCCTTTTAGCTCTACATCCAGGATCCAATATCTTCGTTGGAAGAATTGCGAGAAATTCGAAGAAAGAGGTGCGAGAAATTCCAGGAAATTCATTTCTATAGTGCCCTTTGTGCAACTTACACACACATAGTGTTCTATCACTCTGCCTTTACAAAGAAAATTACCTGTTCCAATTCCATACAAACAAGTTTGCTTTTAGCTGTCATTGTACAGTGGCCAGGTATAATCCCTAAATTAATTTGTATCGTCTACCATCGGTTGTGGCCGCAGGTGTGAATAATGCTATACAAATGACCCCACGTCCGAAATGACAAGCAAGGGTTGAAGTGAACGTTTAAATAAATGTGCATAAATTATAAATATCCTGCAAATTTATATAATAAATGGTTTACCTATTTATCCGTTTTAAATAGTGTGGGTAGTTTTAAAAAATATACTCGTAAGATTTTCTTTTTATTTGCCTTGCCAGATCTCCTTTTTTTTAAAAAAAAAAGCAACGTGCCACTTTTACCCTTAGGGTAGTTCGAGAGAAACTAGTGTCAAGGCAAACCACGGTTTGTCTTACCAAAGAGGATAAATCAAAATATGAGCCAACTGTAAACGCGATTGGTTGTGGGTACAATTCCCACTAGGATGAATGATGACATTTAAAATATTTTAATTTCTTTGTCCCAGAATTCCTAAAATGAAGAATGCAGTGTTCTGATACTAGGTCTCTCTGACTACCTAGCTATGCAGTAAAGAAAAAAATATAATATGCTAGCATTACTGAAAATAATTATATATATTTTAAAATCACCCATTTGTGGTAGAGATGTTACATTATAATATCGTATATACAGCTCCAGCACTTCACCTTAAGCAGAGCTTAGCCAGGCGTTTAAAAGCGTGACATATTTCAATGGTAATTACACGACCGTTAGGATGCGAAAGAACATTTGTGTAACCGAACGCGTAGTTAGTGACTGGTGTAAGGTGTATGGGCCAAAGAAGAAAATACAGCGAAATTAGTTAAACTAATTTGTTAATAAATAAATAAATAATAAATTAATTCATATATATTTTTTTAACAAGTTGAGCGAAGGCTTCCTTGTAATCTAGGATATTTGTGTTGGGAATGTCTCGATTCTCCGTTGATTACAATTTAGCTTAACCAATTTAAAATAAAAAGAAAATGAAAATAATATATTATTATTTATAAGAACAAATATAAATTATGTGTTTATGTGTGTGTGTGTTTGCAAGTACATCAGAGTATTGTGTGTGCATGCTATATTTTGTATATTTATGATTTGTCTTTTACTGTACATTAATTTAGATTTAATTTAATTTTAATTATATAATCTACACGACAATCACAATCTAGACACCAAATAATAAAAGAATATCGATCAGAGCGCTTGGACGGCTTCCTAGAGGAAAGGGATCGAAACCCGCTGCGTTTAAAAAAATTCAAACCCGCGCCTCTTTGAAACCGTCCAAGCGCTCTGACTGCTAAGCCATGCGTTCTTCATTCAGCTACGTCGAAATTCTTATTCGCTTATTGCAACTTACTTTTGTTGTTAGCAAATCTGTAGAGAGCGCAGGTTCGAATACAGCTTCGTTCAAATTTTTATACGGTTTCTAAAAATGTTTTCTAAGTGTGTACAAATGTGGGCTATTGTATATTGTACTTCTAATATTTTGTATAATATTATTATATATAGTCTTAGATAAAGTGGAGATATTGGCCACTAACACACATTTCTATTTACATTTTTAGTGAATATCTCTTAACTTAAAACCACTTACACATTAAATCCATGTTCACTCAAGAGTACGTTTAAAATAGAATTTCAGAAATCGTAATTATGCATATAGTCTTCCATAGTACGGGATTTGGGAGCAATTGTATTTTACACGTGTAATAATTACATTTAGTACCTGAAATATATTTGATTTAGCTAATCTAGGGAATAGGAGTTATAAGTAGGACGATTGTTATGGGTTCGAATCACACTTAAGGGAAAAATAATTTTATTAGTTATTAATATTATTTATTCACCACAAACATATGTCCACGCTTTGTTTAAACTTGATGAGTGAATTTGATGAATATTTAGTATTTTAGTAGGCTATTTGTAGATTAAGTTTCATGGCGAACAAAAATGATACCCGATGGTCGTCGGATCATATCCCACACTATGCTTATCTCTCATACTGCATTTATGTTTTTCAAAAATTAACTATTAAATTAAGACAAAGCGACGTTGAATTCCGCCATTCAAAACATTATAGATTAGAATTTCAGCGGAAAGTAGAGAACGGAGAGTCGTAATGGGTTTTTACAACAATTAGGTTTACAAACCTGTACAGGAAAAAGCTTGCAGCTGCTTTTTTAATTTGTACATGAACAATTTGATATTATTATAATTTAATCTAATATATAGGTTATATGACCACTAAAAATTATTTACTTTATATATATAATGGCAATGCAGAAAGAGTTTTCAACAACTATTGCAAGTGAGTTCATTTAGAATGTAAAGTTTTATATAATGTGTATAAAGTTTGTTTTATTGCACTTTTCTCTTTCTTATATGATATTACTATGCTTAAACGACTTTAGTCTTCTGTAATTGAATTATATTCCCATTAGTACAGTGGTTGTGTGTCTTGTAGATTTTCTTTGGATAAAGTTACTAGTTCGATTAATGGATGAGCTTTGTTTATGCATATTTATACATTCCCTGTAGAATTGTACAAACGACTGTTGTTATACTGAAAATTACAATAAATATACTATATTGCTCTTATTTTATGCAATAATTTTAGGTAGGTTTTATTATTTAGCTAAATTAATTGAATTACAAAACTTATAAAATATAAATTCGTAAATACATTACTTGTTGTTTAAAATTTATCAACCTTTTCGGATTTTAGCATAAAAGAACTTTTACGATTTTTTTTAATTCACTGCTAATTGTTATCGTTTTACATTAGTATATTTCAATCTTTCTTAGAATCATGTGCTAGCATTCATAGTACAAACTAGAGTCGAGTGTCAAATTAGATCAAGCGTTTGCCAATTTGCAAATTAGTCTCCGTAGTTCCAACTCAATTACGCTTTAGTGACGTTTAATTTTTACTAGCAACCCGCTATGACTTGCCGTGGTAAATGTTTCAAGATCTCTCGATTAAAAAAAGCAGTATTTTAATATATTTTTCAAACAACATACATAATAATGCATTATAAGTCACTCCATTCTCCATTTTTTCGAGATTTTGAATGGTGGGTGGCCGAACTTATCACATGGCAATTGTCTAATGAATTAAAGCATACACCTAGTTATATGCATTGAATATATTAAATCAAAATATTTTCAAAGTAATATTTATTTACGTACAAGTTTTAACTAAAGCTTTTTATTATAACTCCAACCAGGAACTGAACCTGCAATCTATTCCTTATAAAGCTCTCAATACAGTATATAGTTTCATCTAAACGTTTCTACAAAACAACTATGGACTATAGTAACAGAAGCTCAGAGTTGTCGGGTGTCGGATTAGACGACCGACGGACGACTGTCCAACTTGGTTCTTAAGCATTGTTTCGTAAAGTTTAATACTTTATAGTTTGAAACTAGGGAATATATGTATATATACATACAGTTTAAAATTTAAATATAAATTGTACATGGAGTTTAATTTTAATAATAATATGAGGTGGCCGTCTGTTCGTATTTTGATATAATTATATGTTAATATAAATATAGCTTATACATTGAGTTAACAAAAAAAAATACAAACATTGAAAAACATATTTAGAAAACGTATAAAAATTTGAACGCAGTGGGATGTGAACCCGCGCCTCTTGGAAACCGCCTAAATCCCACTGCGTTCAAATTTTATACGTTTTCTAAATATGTTTTTCAATTTCCTAAGTGTTTGATTTACACTTTAAAATATGTTAAAAATTACAAACATTACCATAATATTTTTGACATATACTTTTGTATAATGTGTACACACTAAAGTGTACACATGTTTCTTAGGCAACTACTAGAAGGCTTAGGGATAAATACGCAACAGACACAGAAGCGACACTATACAATATATCTATAATGTACTAAAACATGTCGGTCTGTCTGGAACAATTAGCATTTAATCAATTCATTTCTAGCACAAACTTTGATTGGCGGCAATATTACGTTTTTTTTCGAGTTTGGTTAGGCATACAGAGGAGCCGGACAGAGGAGAGAATTAATGCGTATTGGAAATTGAAAACGAGTGTCCCTTCACTACCTTAAAAAATATAAAAGATGCTTGAAAATTCCATATTAATATTATAAATGTGAAAAGAATCTGCCTGTCTGTGACGTCAGTACGGCCAAACCGCCGGACCGATTGTGATGAAATTTAATGTTATGTTATAATGAGAGATATTTTAGGGTCTTGGGATGAGCATAGCCTACCTTTTTCTCATATTTTGTTTAGTTTTCATTGTTTTATAAAAGTGTCACCGAAAATACGAAACAGCTATAGTTCACACAGTAGCCGCAAATAGTCATTAATAACACTAAAAATCTATTATAAGTAAAATATCTTAGTCATATCAAAAATATTATAATAATACATTAACTTAATTACTTATTTCTCCATAAAATCGTATCCATAATCGTGAATCAGAAGACGAACGGTCGTAGATCAAGGAAACAATATCGCTTAAGGGCCTCTGAATCATTGTTTGAGCCCTTCGAAAAACAGCTATAAAACATAAATGATCTCAAGCTCTATCTAATATATCTATCGTAAGTAAAAAGGAGCTTTAGACAGTCGTGACGCAGTGAGACAGCATCTGAATAACACGCAATTGGTTATGGGTTCCCATACCTCTTGGGAGAATTAATTTAATTTCGCCGCTCTGGCAAAGCCAAGCACGGCGTTAAGTGCCGCCCCTCAACACGAAATGTCTCAATTTTTTGGGATTTGGAATAAATTGTGAAACTTTTATAAAAGCTTCGTAAAAAAAAATTACGTGTTACTAACAATAGTTTTGAAATACCATTGTGACTCAGTATAAGCGGTATTCGACTGAATATATATTTTGTGGTCGTAGGTTCACATTCCACTCGATGAACTTTTTATAGTTATAATATTGAGGTTTCTTTGTCTAGTTGACAATGTACGGTGGACTCTACCACTTAAAATATATATTTCGTACACTTTTAACTCTTTTATATATATCGATATCATCATATCGATATCGATACGATAATCGATATATAACAAATTCAGGCAACTTTGTTTTGATTAGTCAGTAGTGAAGAAAAACTTAGATATTATCCAAAATTATGCCTTTTCAACATTTATCTAGAAAAGTTAGTATGTTTGTAGTAGTTTGTGGATGAACTTGGAACAAATGTCTGGCGCTTTCTACTTGCATTTTATATTCAAATAACAATCTTGTAAAGTCAGATTTTCAACTTTTTCACAATTTAAGTCTTTGAAAAGTGTTTACAGAATAAAATTGTAGAGACTTACAACTCTGGTTATAACAAAGTACTTAGTCAGATAAAAAAAAACACTTTTCATCCATCGTAGTGTAGTTAAATACTGTTTCAGTATACGCGTCTATAGTTTGCTAAAATATAACTCAAGGAGAATTATAAAAGGATATAATAGTTTTCCCAGTCTGTATAAAATGTTTAGAACACAATAGTTTAATTAGGTAACATATCCTTTACTCATAAAAAAAATGGATTTTAATCCGAAATATACTACAAATAAAATTATACTATAAATACTATACTATACTATAAATAAACTATATTAAAAACACAAATTTCTACATCGAGTCAATATTTTATATTGAAAACTCAACACTCATTTCCCAAATCAATTAAGCATATAATTTGCGCTTAATCACACGAGCCAGAGACTTTTTCCCCATAATTTTCGATTTAATTATTTGATCAAGAGAATTAATGTTTACCCGTTGTTTGACGGCTTCGCCATTGTTTATTAACAACCACGGTATGGTAAGGTACCTGGTGACGGGGGCTTTCAAATATTTCAAATGCTTTGTGTAAACAAATAAACTAAGAAAAAATTCATGATTATTATAGCAGAATCGGAACCTAACAAAACACACCGTTTTCCGCTTTCCCTCTGAATTTAAGACATTGCATATTGACAGGCGGAACTGAACGCCGCACTTTGTTCCACTAGAGCTTTAAGTAGTAACTTAACGTAATGGGTTGCTTTTATGTTTTGAACACACAGTTGTCTGATGAATAGATCTGTAACTCATAAAACGACTTGTGCAAATCAAACCATGTTCTAAAATCACACATATTTAAAAACCATACACATTAATGAAATTGATTGAATATATAAATAAACTTCAAAACGTCTGAAAAATTAAAGAAAAGTCTCAGTTTCATATATATTTTTAACTAGCGTTAACCTGATATTGTGTAAATCTGTAAATCAACTGTTACATTATATTTCTTTAAACAATTGCATTTAATTTCATAAGCGGACTGTAGCTTGAGGAGCCCTGGTGCAGTATATTAACGCCTACGCTGTAGGAATTACGTTCATTCGTAATGTGGTGGCGGATATTGAGCTCTCAGTACGTTATACAGACTATGTCACCCCACTTCAAATACTTTACTTCTTTTTTAACATTTTAAAGTGTTATTCACACACCTAAGTGTAATTGAAGAATAGCTTTGACGGTTTCCAAGAGGCGCGGGTTCGAATCCCGTTGCGTATAAATTTTTATACGTTTTCTAAAAAAATTTTTACTATACATTTACTAAGGTATATATATTCTATGTTATATACATATATGAAACTCTTGCGTTACTCAGTTACTGACTGACAGACAACATAAAGGCAAAAGTACTAGACGTGGAAAGTTGACATGCCAAATGTCAACTACGAGACCAGCAAAAAAACAGAGTCAATGTCAGAGAGAATCTAGTGTCAAGACACTCCGTTTTCCGTCTTTATTCACACACTTCCGTCTATATTTTTCACCCAAAATCGAGTTGCGTAATAGAACGCCGCGCTTTATTTTATCAGAGCGAGTAAATGAAATGACTAGTTTGCTGATATGTTACATTTCAAATGAGAAAATCTTAAATGTTCTTTAAAGAAGGTTTTCTAAAATATTTTTTAAAAAACAATTTATATATATCTGTATCTACTTAATCTATGCAAGGATGAGGAGTGTCGAAAAAGTTTACGTGTGTATTTACAGTTGTATACAGGTGTGGGGTACATATTAAATGTGGACACGTCAGCTCAATTACCGGATATTCATAATGAAACATAACATGAATTTGATTAAGCTTTTAGAAAATATTTTGTATGAAAAAAGTAGCAAATTTTATGGCATATTGCACTTGAGACATGTTCGATTAACAATATGGTGTATGTATAAGCCTGTTTATATTTTGTAAAAATAATTAAGGGGTCCTTTTTTTACGCAGTTTGACAGGGGCTGACTAAGTGCGATTGGTTGTGGGTACGATACTCACTCGCGGATTGATTATATTTAAAATATTTTCATGTCTCCGCTCTGGTGGGACAAAGCGTGGTGTTGAAATCCGCCACTTAACATGCAATATCACAAATTCGAGCAGAATATTGAAAATACAGTGCGTTGATGCTAGTTTGTCACTGCCCACTGCTATGCGGCAAAAACGACAGGCTGAGTAAAAAAACGAAAAGAAAACGAATATTCGGGTATTTACATAAAATTTAGGAAAACTTGTGCTGAAACTTTTAATTTTAATAACACCTGTAATCAGTTTAATATTATATCATTACCGAATTATCTTTTTTAATTATTTAATAATGATACACAAATTAAAAAAAACTGCAGATAAATATAGCTTTTAAAACAAACCTACTGTGTAACACTCCCTCTTCTTTCTTTATTTTTTTTTTAATTTCGGTAGCCAACTTTACATACTAAAAATACATTTGTGTAGAATACATTTACACATTCATTGTTACATAGTATGTCTCAATTACAGGCTAACTCAACATGAAAATAAAAATCTTGGTCACATCTTGTTTCTAAATAAAAAATAATTTGATTTCTTAAGGAAAGCCTTCTTTTTTATTTTTATTTTGAATGTTACATAATTCAAAAAATAATTAGAAAACAAAAAATAATTAAAAAACAAAAACAAAAATAAAACTACTTCTTAAAAAAATTACTATACAAATAAAGGCCAACAAACAAAATAAAATTTCCTAAAAATAATTAACCACCACATAATTAATAATTACATTTTCAGTAATTTCTATATACTAAGTTATTTTAACATTTTTTTTAAGTGTTAATCAGACACTTAGGGGATTAAAAAACATATTTCCCATATTATATGAACGCTACGGGATTCGAACGCGCGTTTCTTGAA